>JABFEA020000052.1:4309990-4328829 GCA_019775915.2 Cyphomyrus plagiostoma
CTCGTGCCCGTTGCTTCCGGGATAGGCTCCGGACCCCCCGCGACCCAGTAGGATAAGCGGTTTGGATAATGGATGGAGGGATGAACTTTACAAACAAAGGTGCCAAGTAGAGATTTACTGAAGTACTGCGTACTTGGTGAGGCACGATTCATTTTGCCATGTTCAAATAACCAACAGCTCCGGTGGACAAAACAATGCTCCAATGACCCTTACACGATTCCCAGAGGACTTTACTGCAGATTCTAACTCATGTTTTAGCGACGATCCCATAATTGATACATTTTCAAAGCTAAATGAGTGTATGATGGGTGATCAGACCATAATCAACCTTATAGGATTTTCAGTACTGGACATATGGATGGATGGATGGATGGATGGATGGAAGGATGTGTGGTGTTTGGGTGACCATATGATAGATATTTTCTTTTTGTACAACTTATTTTAACATGTGATATAATAATGATCAATGTATTAATATATATATATATAATTTGATATTTCATATTGTATTTGATATTGAATTGAGTTGATTCTAATTAATAGTTCGATCTTGACATCACTTATCTGATAAAGTATATTCACTCCAATTTACTCACGCCTCTTTCTTATGACACGAATCATACATTCGTGGACATCTAGCTGACCATCACTCTTCCAAAGAAGCCCACCCATCTGGCTGTCTCCTGGCCTGCGGTTCTGGTCACGGTATCTGGGGGTACGGAATTATAGACGCTGTCAAATGCAGACGAGATGAATCCTTGAAGAAAATGATAAAAAAAAAGGCTCATTAACTTTGGTTTGTTGTCATTTGGAGTAAAAAAAACAAATAATTGCAGAGTGGACAAGCTACCGAAAGTAATTCAAAACCTCGGCATTTGGTGGGCCAAACCATGTGACCTGAAATCAAGTGATGAGTCATGTGACACCCCCCATGTGACCCCAAACCAAAGCCCCTACCCTGACTAACACTCCCTCCCCCACCCCCATACCCGCCAATCCTTCAGGAAGGTGGCAGTCAGTGGGAGAGACATGGCAGCTTGGGCAGCCCCTCTGGGCCCCAAGACAACAACTAAAGTGTGACTGTTATTTATTTGTCGTTATTTAAGAGTTTGGAAGCCAGGCAGAGGGACACAAAGCACCAGAGCTATACGACAGTTTTGGCCTGAAGCCTTACAAACTGGGCAAAGAGAGAACAAATCCTCCACCACCAATCAGGGCTCGGACGCTGCGGTTGCCAAGGAACCGTATACGTCTCGGTTAAAATGTACAACTGTGGGAGCTGCTTTCTCCAAACACTTTACATTTTAGGAGATATTTCTAACACCTCCCATCTTTAGCTGAACGTTTTTAAAAGCCATCGGACGTATCACGCTTTGCTTAGACACATGGACGATTTTCTTTTGTTCTAGATGAATCTCGGTTGGTTACTTGGTATGGATGCGGGCGTTCAGAGGGCAGAGCCGAGTCTCCGTGCCAACCAGAAGGGGCCTTATCCCCGGGTCGACCGCAGCGCCCCTCGTTGATCAGCTTTTGTGTTTGGGAGAGCGGTTCGGGTGCATTGTTCCTGAGTGCCAGGGAAAGGGCAATGGACACGCGCATGTGAAGCACTCAGACTGAACCGGAACCTGAAAACTCCCTCAGTGACAGAACAGCTCTGTATGTAGCAGAGGTGGACAGTTCTAATCCAGGAATTAAAAATCCAGACCCGGATTTTGCTTCAATCAATCGGCTGAGTACTCTGTGACTGTGACTCTTTATACTCAACTGGTTGGTTGAAACAAAACCTTGGTCTGGACTTTTACTTTCATGACCTGGACTACTGGTAGCACTGTGGCCTCACACCTCAGGTTCTGCAGGTTTCAGATCCCGGCCCCCGTTCTGCGTGCGTGGATTTCTCTCTGTGATGTGTGGGCTTTCATTTTTGCACTTTAGATGCCAACTGCGGTCCAGAGACATGCTGGGAATCGCTGCCTCTAAATTGGCCTCTGTATGTGTGTTTGTGTGTCTTTTGCTGCCCTGGCATCCCACGCAGGACGAATATCCACCTTGGGCCCTCTGTTGCCTCGGATGCGATCCAGGCAACCCTGTACTGGATTAGCAGTTGGAAGAGATGAAAAGACGTGCTATTTATTCGTACAATTTTTCCCTGCGGGGGTCGACCTACCATCTTTCCATCCTGGGAGAGTCAGGTGACTGTAATAGTGTGTTTTCATTTCTGGCTGCCGCTCTGGTTTTACTCACTACGATTCCTGTCCCCAAATAAAACCCCCGGCTCATTGCCCCTCCCACAAGACCCTGGTCATAGTTCAACCTGAAGCAAGTCTTCCGCTCACATTCTTTCATAAAATAAAACTGCCGCTTAAAAATGTCTAAAGGGCAGAATCAGGTGAGATTAAGACAATGTGGGCTGGCCTGAGATTCTGCGACAATCACACTGCATAACAGGAAACTGAGGATGCAGGTTGGCATTGGAGCCAATGCAGCAGACGAAAAAAAAAAAGTGTTGCATCGTTTTTTTTTTGTAACAGATCCTGGAAACGGTCTACGGGAAAATCTCACCATCTGTCCACGATGGGCTTGCGGCGTCTCGATGGAGCGCGGAATGTCCTATGGTGGCTCCAGTGATGGGGAGAGACGGCCCCATACCGTGTGACCTGACGCACGGGAACGTCAGCATGCTCGCATCTCGTTCCCTCTGCTATGGCTAAGCGGGCTCAGCCTCTGCGAGCAGTGGCCGGCACAGAACCCAGACCTCAACACCTTTGGGATGAACTAGAATGGAGATCGTGAGCCAGGCCTTCACGTCCAACATCAGTGCCCGACCTCACAAATGCTCTTCTGGATGAATGGGCAAAAATTCCCACAGACACACCTCAGAATCTTATGGAAAGCCTCCCCAGAAGAGTGGCAGTTGTTATAGCTGCAAAGGGGGGGGGGGGGGACTCCATATTGATGCTTATGGATTTAGAATGTGACGTCATAAAAGTTCCAGTGGGTATAATGGCCCGGTGTCCCAATACTTTTGTGCATGTAGTGCATGTTTTGAAGTGGTGAGTGACAGGGGAGGGGGGGGAATCTGGGGGCGAATTGACTGCGACCCAGAGCCTCAACCTCACCTGTATATGTATCTGTTAAGAAAGGATAGGGCTAAATGTACATAGAAAGTCTCTGCTGCCCTTGTAGAAATACATTTAAAGTAGATGTCTGCCTGGTTACGATTTCCACTTTACGGTGGGTAAAATATTTTTCAGCACATCATTCAATAATTTGCATGAGATATTAATCAGTTTATTAGAAAGCAGGCTTCGTGTTAATGACGTCGCCCAACTGCAAGAAAATGCAAGGGTTCCAAGCATGTTTACGCTAGGCTAGGCTGTTTCCTAGATTAGGTCTACGCTATTAAACTGCATTTTCGCCTTACGATAGGTTCATCGGAATGTAACCCTGGGCAGCGTCTGTAATACACTTCTGAAGGAATATAGCACAAGCCACGGCACCTAGAAAGCAACCAGCTTAAACACAGCTAATGAATCCAACTCAAAGTGAACTTCAGACTGATTTTGGCCAGCGCTGCCTTTGGCTTATAATCCATTCCCAGGCTCCTCTGACATCCAGTGCCGTACTCTGTGACACTTTTCCCACATCCTCCTGTGGACCACCAGTCAAAGAGAGCAATGAACCAGCGAGGAGACCATTTAAACGCCAAGGCGTCCTCACTCAATGTGTCAGCCATGGAAACAGGAGCACACAGCTCGCCTGTTCCTACACAGCAGGCATTTATTCCGGTAAGAGGAGATCCGTCGTTTCAGAACCAAGAAGTAAAACACACGCCTTAAGCTTTGAAATGAGAGACACAGAAGACAGAGTTAATAATTAAGAAAAATAAACCACTTTATTTCATATACACTGGAATTCCTTATGGGCACAAACATTTTCAGTGATCAGTTTGTTCTTCGCTACTCAGACAGCGTTCCGTAGGCCAATCTGAGCCCAAGTTCAAAACACGACCACGTTTTTTTCCCACACCCTTAGAAGACGGCATGATGTCATAAAGGGGAAAGTGCTATTATCAGTCCGACGACCTTCCGCCGTCTCCATGACAACATTCCCTCCGTTAATGTGCACAGTACTTCTCCAGTCAGGGTCAACAGTTTAAAAGTCTACATTAAGGGTAGCTGGGGGTTGCATATGGCAACCTAATAAGTAACACAATGTTGACGATTAATACAAAACGTTTTGTTTTGTTAAAAGGGAAACAAAAGCAGAAACCCAGATAACGCCGTGGAACATATCAGCAAAAGTAGAATTATGCAAACAAACAAGTTATTACCAACAACAAAACCGGCCTCCACAGTGGAAAGCAAATGTACATTTATTTTTTTAAGCAAGACAATTTTATGCTTAAATCAATTAATGAAGTGCAAATATTAATTTCAAATTAATCTGTACATTAAAACATACTAATGCAATTCATAAATATTTTTTCAGTATAGTGGAGAAAAATGAAATGATTCATAGCTTGTGATACCAACAACAAACCAGAATTCAACACTAACATGTCCCCACATCATTTTGTGACGATCCAAAGAGAGTATTTTAGTATGCAGGCCCTAATTCCTAAGGATAATTTACTTGCATGTCATGAAATGTTCTTTAGGTTATTGACCAAACAAGAGATTTTCACCAAAAGCCATATTAACAGAGAGAGAAAAAAAATCACTACGTCTGTGCATTGGGATAGAGATACAAATGTTCAGAAGCAGGGGCAAATTTATAAAGTTAAACAAAGTTAGAGTCCTCATGCAGTCTAGCCAATATTTTAAAGACATAAAAAGAAGGCTTTGTCTTAGTCATTAAAGTAGTGGAGAATTAGAAACATTCAGTTCCTTGTTAAGTAATAAATGCTGGTTTATTTTAAGTAGAAGAGGTGATAAATGATGTAATCCACACAGTCCCCTGGGGGGAGATCACAAAGATCTCTTTGATCCAACAAAATACCACAGTCGGTTTCATTTTTCCAAGACCATTGAATAAATAATTTCATTGGATACAGAAAAAACCTGATATTTCATAAAACATTTTGAGAGGGGGAAAAAAAAAAAAAAACCAACCTTCTTGGGAAAAAAATCCATATATTTTTGTGCAAGTACATGTGAAAAAGTGCTTTCTAATATTTTTTTGGTTTTCATCGAGTGCCAAAATAACCAATAAAAATGCTCAACCTTAAAACTTATGAAATGTCATGATTTCTTCTTCTTCCAATAATCCCAAAGCCATGATTATTTTAAAGCTTATTAATTCCAGGTTATTAAAATGACTTCTCTTCTCTTGGTAGCGCGTGACTACGGTCGAATTAAGAGACGCGCTAAAGTTTAAAACGTAAATTCTAAACCGGAGGCCGGTTCGCCGCCGAACGCGCTCCCGGCACAGACATTCGGCGGGAGCAGAAGGATGGGGGGGGCGCCATCTAGGGGTGGGAGGCCGGAACGCGAGCGCCCAGCAGGACGGAACCAGGGCTTTCAGGACAGGATGCTGTTGAGCAGAGTCTCCAGCTGCTCCTCGCCCAGCCTCTGCTTTTCATCCAGGTCCTTCTGCCGTATGAGCAGTGCAGCCTTGGTCTGCACGAAGCTGCGATAGTTCCGCAGCTGCTCAGCAGTCAGGACCCGGCCCAGGAAGGCGGACACCACGCGCTCCCGCCGATCCAGGTTCTCCTTCAGCTCCTTGGCATCCTCCTGCTGCTTACACAGCAAACGGTGCCGGCTGTCCAAAGATTGCTGCCACCCAGGGAACACAGAATTTAATTACTTTCACGGCGGCTTTTCATCACGTGCATCGGAGCGGTTTAAAGGCTTTTCACACACCAAGTCCCGGACGACTCCGGATGGCACCAAGAGGAAAGAAACATACGGCTCGCAAGTCTAGCCCAAGGATGCGGTATGACTATCCGCCAGCAGAGGGCAGTGAAGACAAAAAATCTAAGACTGATGGTTAATCATCATTTTGGCCTGTCCCCAGTTTGTGAGCGGGCTCCGTTCAGACAGGGCGCACGTCGAAATGGACATATGGTCGGAACAAAAACGTCAGTGACTTTTAGCTATGAGAATGTGTGTGAGGTTGGGATGCATACGTCCACTATTTTTTTTTTTTGACGCACGTGCGAGTTCTTGTAAGTCAAACAGGTTGCAAATCGGGGAGAGTCTAATTAAAAAAAAAAAAAAAAGGCAGCAGCAACATTCGCTTTGAAGGATTTTGAGATTTATTTATTTTTTTGAATGAACCAAAAACATAAAGTTCCAGATTTTTTTTGCCCAAATGATTTTCAGGACTACGGGGGAACGAAACATTTTTAGAACGAATCCAATAAAAAAAGAAAAAGCTAATTTTACGCATATCGTTTTTACAAGGAATCCAACCATAAAATAAATTTGCGTGTGGATATAAAAATTAAACAAATAGTAGAATAGCGTGTTACCTTCTCCTCCGCGTCGGCCTGCTCCCCGACAGCGCTCAGCGCGTTACGCACCCTGGCGAGACGCACTGACAGGCACAGCAGCAGGCTCACCACGCGCTCCAGGTCCCCCACGAACAGCGCGTAGCGCTCGTACTCGGCTGGCGGGCAGCTCTGCTGCACCAGGGTCTCGACGGCGCCGCCCTGCAGGCCGTTAGCCTCCACCTCATCCTTCAGGGCCACTCGCTGCTTCTCCACCAGCTGCAGGCGCCGCTTGATGCACTCCATCAAGGCCCTCTGAAGGGGAGGAAGGGGGCCTTGGAGTTACGAGAGAGAGAGACGGACGGGGGCAGCGTGCGACTGTCTGCGTACTACACCAGGGGTATAACACCTCTAATACCCTATATCAGGGTTCTTCAACTCTGGACCTCGATTCCAAATCCAGGCCGTGTTTTCAGTTCTCCCAGGTAGTTGTTTAATAATTACTGGTTCTGATTGGTCGGAGGCTTCACACCTGACTGACAGGTAAAGGAAGGCTGGAAAACCAGCAGCGCTCGGACCTCGAGGACCACGAGTTGAAGAACCCTGGTCTATAGGGCTGTTCCCAAACCCGGTCCACGGGGACCCACAGCCGGTCCATGTTTCTGCTACCGGAAGCTGGGAGGGAGCAAAAATGTGGACCGACTGTGGGTGCCCGAGAACCGGATTGGGAAACACCGCTCTATAGCTACCCGAAAGCAAACCTGAGCGGTGATCACTGTGGTCCAGGAGATGGTGATCCCCGAATTTAACGATGTTTATTTGGTAAGTATCAATCAATCAATCCATCCATCCATCCATCCATCCATCCATCCATCACTGCTTGTCTAGTACACACTATGTATCAAGTGCTGAATATCCTATGCACTATATAACTGATTATGGTCTGATCACCCATCGTACACTGTCCAAGGTAAATGAGTGTATCAGACATGTGTCTCAGTTTAGGGATCGTCACTAAAACGTCGAACAGAAACAGCAGTATCACTCTCACTCCAGTGTTTTGGTTTGGCTTGCGGCTTGTTTGCATAAATTTGACTGAGTTTTGCTGACATGTACCACAGAGTTTCTGCTTCGTTTCCATTTTTACAACACAAAGTATGTTTTATATTGATAATTAGGCACTGTGTTACTTACTAGGTTGCCATATGCAGCCAAATTTCCCTTAATATAATGACTGCATTATTACTGCTGTCCAATGAATCACTATTACAGCTAAACACAGCGCCCCCCCTTCACATCCGAGAGGGTTAGGGTTGGAAAATGTGAAAATGCGTGAATAATATTCCCCCCACGCTCAACTTCAAGCCATAAATCAGCTAGGCTGAACGGTAGCATTAAAAAGTCCAATTATTACATAAATAATTACATACATTTATTATACTTTTAAACAAACAGTACTGCACTGTACACTTCACATGGCAAATTACTGTCATTTCATATCTAGACCCTTTTATATAAATATGCAAACCATCTAAATTATGTCCGGGTATGAAGTTACAACTGTATGCACTGGGAGCTCTAAGTTTTGAACCCATTGTTAAAAATGCAAAAAACTAATGGCACTGAAAAACGTATGATTTACTGTGAAGAATGGGAGATTCCTAGGTCACAAAGACAGCTACCACGTGAGCGAGGCTTACCGAGACAGATATGCGGAGTACCCAACCAACAATTTTTATATTAAAGTTATACTATGCACTTAAACTAACAAATATTATGCATCATTAATATATATTTGATATTATGTGATGCAAAAGATTTTCAGTAATGATTTTATCTTGCGCGTTGCCCGAGTTTCTGTGATATTTCTACAATCCCTAATGTTTAATTGCTAATGGCCAACTGACAAATAATCGAAACCGTGACAAATGCATGAACGTGAAGGGATGATTGTATATCTATCCATCCATAGAGTACAGGGTCACAGGGGTAAGCGTGTACATCACTAACTCCTGGCAGCATAGGCACACACACACACACACACACACACACACAGAAATTGAGCACCTAACTGCATGCAGAACAGTTGAAGACTCCCCAGAGAGAACATACAAGAGGGATTCAAACCAACAACCTGCAGGTGTCAGGAAAAAGTTATATACTTAAATATAACCAAAAATAGCTAAAACACAGGGCTGCTGGTGAGCAGTTATTTGGTCAATCTACAAAGATTCTTCAGGAATCTTAACTAAATTTCCTTGAGGTCATTTCCATAAAATTTCCAACAAGCAAATCTGGGGACACCCATGTAGGGTCTATGTTGGATTTACCTTCTTTTCTGTGATGTCACTTCCTTTATTTACGTGGCCATCTTGCATCTGCCCATCGGGGTCTGGGTTCTCACTGCTTGGTGGCATCATGTTCTGCTCCTCTAAAATTTCAGAGCTTAAAAATAAACGAGGAAGTAAGAAAACCCTACTATACAAATACATCCACAATCTGATCTTTTTAAACACACTGCGAGTCTTGTATTTTCTCTGTAACCAGAGGGAATATGGCTTTAATTCACATAAAATTTAATACGCATAATCACACATACAGTAAGTATCCTTTTGTGTTTACAGAAGCATAAGGTTACCTGTCGCCAGCTTGCTGCATGCGTTTGTGTCTGTAATGCTCCTCCATTAGCAGTGTGTCCTCAGACAGCAGCTCCTCCATCAGCATCACTGCCGTCTTGCGATTAGTCACCGGAAGCAGGACACGGGCCAGTGATTGGTCCTCCGCGACAACTTCCTCCACCAGCACCTGCCACCGTGGCTTGGCTGGGCAGATAACATTTTCTGGCGCTCCGGTCTCCACCAGAGTCTCACCTCCCTTCTCAGTCTCCTCTTTAGGCAGATCACAGTCTTTTCCCTCGTTTTCCTCCAGGTCTAGACCTTCCGAGGTCGTCGCCACCGGTGCCTCTTGTGTGGCCAGTTCTGGCAACGCGCGCGGCGATTCAATCTCGCCGGAGATGTGGCGAGATTCTTCCATAACCTCTTCGTTCTGCGCGACGAGCCACGAACTCGGATCGGTGGTGACGCCTCGGCCCAGAAACACCTCTTGGGAGGGATCAGGCCTCGGAACATCTTTCTGGTCCGGTAACGGGGCGTGCACGGGAGGGGCCGCGCCGATTGTGCTGTGAGCGCAAATCGCGTGTCAGCGATGGCAGACGTTCCGTGTGAATGTGTGCAGCGCACGCCCGCAAGAAGTCACTGCTACGTACCTGGAACCGGTCGGACTGGATGGCGATACGGAACCGGTCTTGCTGGTCCTTCGTTCCTGGGAGGCTTGGCTACAGGGGAACGGGGTCTCAGCGTCACCGACGTAGAAGACACTGTTGCCCACGACGCTACCGGCCTCGGATGGAGAGGGGGGCCCCGTCAACGAGGGGGAGCCACATTGCGGCCTGTCAGGGCCGTCGCTGAGGCCCCGGAGCCCTGCCCCGCTGCCCAGTTCGGGGGCGGTGTCCCGTTTCACAAGGGCCGTCCGACGCGGCCTCAGCTGGAGTTTCCTCGTCGCCTCCCAGAAGGTGAGGCGCCGCTGCTCTCGGCCCAGAGGGGGCTGCCTATCCTCCAACTGGTCCAGCTGCTCAGAGCTCTTGCTCAGGGCCGGTACCGCGTCGATCCGGCCCACTCCCAGATCCTCCATGGACTTTCCCCTGAGAGCCACCGGCCGAGCTGGGATGTCCCCTGACACACAAAGCAGGCCGTCGCCAAGAGCCCGCACTGCCCCATCCGGTCTCTTCGGCGCACTGGCCGAGCTGGGAGAGGGGGACTCGTCAGCAGACACGCGCAGGCAGTCTCATGCTAAGCTCGCGTTAGCCATCACCACCTTCAGGAGCAGGTCCCGCCCTCGACCATCACCCCCCGCCAAGTGTTTGTTCATTAGCTGCCACATCCACAAACCCTGCATCTTCGCTAAATACAATGCAGATGGGTTCATCACATCCAACTGAACATACAAACCCTTCTTCCGTGAGCAAAGGCGACTCGCTCAAAGCTAAGCTAGCCAAGCTGCGGTTTCGACATCTGGAAGCTGGGAACGAGCAAAAAAGGTAGCCCTTCTCGGGTTCCTCGAGGGCCGGTTTGAAAAGCACTGATCCAAACATCTCGTTCACCCATCTTTGAACAGCGCATCCTAGTTAGACACGGGGGGGGGGCACATTCATGGTCACACTCACACAAACATATTTTATGGGCAGTGTGGCCTAACTGAGTGCCTTTGGAATGTTGGAGGAAACCAGAGTATAGAGAGAGACCTGGCAGCACACGGGGAGAACACGTAAAACGTCACACACACAGGGCGGAGGCAGCATTTACACCTCTTACTCATCACCGGTGAAACGCCTTACCAAGAATCCTGGGTGGAGGAAACTGGAGGCTTGTGGATGTCATCTTCAACCTGGTGGCACAGAAACAGGAAACGAGAGAACACAAAATACATGTAAACCCACTCATCGTTTGAGTGTACAATTAATTAGAGCTGTTAAAATTTTATCGAAGGTAAGACGGGTCTAAGGAATGTGCTTCCTAAATAAATTACTAGCAGTGAAGGAATTGTGTCTTCTGTGAAATTAACTTCAGTCTCACATTAAGATGACATAACTTATTGGTTTAACTGTCAGTCAATCACAAGCCAGACTCAGAAGGCAGACCCCAAGTGAACATCGGCCCATGGGAGTTTTATTTATATAAGGGCAGGAGGAAAAATAATTGGTTCTCTCTCTGAAACAGATTGTAGAAGGAGGTGGGCTAAAGTAACTAGATGAGGTGGGATCAACCAATCAGATATCTTGGTCCCACCCCTTCTAGTTTAGACTCACCTTCCTCTACAATCTGAGTGATTCCTCTCTCTGAACCAATCGTTTTTTTCTTCTGCCCTCAGAACAGAAGTAAAACTCCCACAAGCCGAACGCCACAGCAGTCACAAGGACGAGACCCACCTGAAGGTTGTAGGGGGTGGAGGTGGAGCGGGTTTGGAAGAAGGTTCCCTGTTCGGGCTGATCCAATAGGGTCTCGGCGGAGGCAGACTTCCCAGTTGCGGAGCTGGTACATTCCCTCCGGCTGGTTTTACACGGGAGCACATCACTGTGGACAGAGCTGAACTGCGAAGACAGAAAGGGGCCACTGGAGTCCAGTATGCGGCCTGCAGAAAGGGGCCTTAGGAGCTTCGGTCTTGGCGCCACATTCCCGGAAAGCGGCCTCAGGGCGAGGTCTGCAGGCCTCCCACTTGTACAGTGCCTCTGGGAGTGCAGAGGCTGCTGGGGCTCAGTCGTCTTCTGCCCGGTCTTCCTCTCCATGTAGGCCACCAGGGCCTTCTGCTGGATCTGCTTCAGGGTGTTCTTGGGCAGGCCGGAGGCAGAGAAGGCACGGTCCCGGGTCTCGAACAACTTCTTCCTGGAGGCCACCAGCCCCTGCTCGCTGACGTCATCCCTGGACAGCAGGCCTTCTTCCTCGTTGCCCAAGGAGTTACATACGGGATGCAGGGGTGCAGCCCCCACTTGATTCAGCTTCTCTGGCTCAGAGTAGCACAGTTTCTTTTGCTCAGAAGTCAGCCGCCTCCTGCTCCCAATTCGTGCTACCTGAGGCTGAGGGACACTGGACGGCTTTGCCTCGTCTTTGCCTTGCTCTTCCGTCTCTTCCCAATCCCGGTTCTCTTTCCCTTGCGACTCCGCTTCCAGCCGGAAGCAGGGCGAGGGGCTTTCGGGGGTCACCGGAGACCCCTGGAGGGACACGGCAGAGTTCAGGAAAGAGGGCCTCAGGTCGAGCCGTGGTTTGACCCTGTGAGGCCACGAGAGCTGCAAGTCCCTCCTTTTGAAAGACGTTTCCCTTAAGACCTTCTTCTGAGCATCCTTCAGCTTTTCCCTGTAATACTTCTTGAAGGATTCATCCAGGGTTCCTACAGGGCTGGAGAGATGCTCTTGGTTGTGCTTGGCTACGCCGCCTGTGCTGCTCAGCAGGATACCACTTCGGCTGGAGATGCTCCCTTCCTCGACACTCTGCTGCCTGAGGGGGGCACTATACCGCCTAGACTCCCTGAACTTCCCACTGGTGCCACTCTTGGGCCTGTGCATCAGCAATCCCCTGTTCTCACCTGTGAGATGGTACAAGAGAGGAGTGGTCTCCTTGTTGATCTTATCACTGGCCAAGTCTCCCAAAGGCTGCCGCTTCCCTCTCACTGCAGAGTCTGCTTTCGTATCGACGCCTCCCTGGTCGGCACCCAGTTCAGCAGCAGTGTCCTTGTCATCTTTGTAAATTCGGGGACCGCGGTCCTCTGGACCACAGTAGAAGATGGGATGTCTCTGGGAACTACAGTTTCTCTCACTAGTTGTTTCTTCCAAACTCTCAAGACCACAGAAACCCGGGTTTGAGGTATCACTCTGAGCACACGAGACTTCGCTCTGAGATCCCTCGTCTTTGATGCCGTTGTACACATCGTGACTCTTACGACAGGTTTCTGAGTCCTGCGAACCATCATGACTGTTCTCGTGTCCTTGTCGCACATCGCGGTCAACCACAGAACTGACTGACCCGTCTCCCATCTCCACCAGTATGTGGGCGTCTGCTGTAGATGAAGGACTGATCTCTCCCCCGGAAAGAGCATCTCTACAACTCGACTCGGAAGACTTGCACGTGCCGGTTACGAAGTAGAAATTCCCTTTGTGCTGGATGTGGCCGTTTGGCAGGTTCTGCATTGCATGCTGGGTATCCCCAGGTTGCAACTGCTCTGAGGGGTAGGCCCTTTGCTCAGAACGTGACCTCCGGCTTTGATTTTCAGACCAGTTACCAGCACCTACGACCTGCTGTTTCAGGAATTCTGGTTGAATAAAGGATGAAGACTGCTGGTTTAAAGAACTTTGAATGGGCTTTTGTTTCGGTGTCTGACCCGAGTCTTCCAGACCTTCTGGACATTGCAGGTTAGACAGCGAGATCCTTCGGCCATAGGCCAACTTCTGTCTGGGATGAACGGCGTCGGGATTAGCAGTGTCAGACCTCCGGTGTGATCTTTCAGCCCAAGGGCCATCAGAACTCAAGTTCTCTCTGTAATTTTCCAAGTTCTTGATGGTTATGAAACTGTCTAGACGAGCTGGGGGTGGAGGTGGTTCACGGTGGCAGTATCCACCATGGCAGGAACTGTGGCAGTAGCACTCCTGCGAGTCACCCTCTACGGTCTCAAAAAGCTGGTCCACGCTTGCGGATATGTTGATGCTGAGGATGTTGGGACTGTAGACACCCTTGACATACTTCAGATCTGCGTACTGAAGGCTTTGGTGGTGGATGTCTTCTGGCAGGAATGGGGAGGCGTAGTCTGGGGCATTGGAGCCCCCGGAGAAGGAGCTGTACGCAGAGTCCCCTTTCCCATGGTGGTGGCTGAACTGGTCGATGCTGCTGGTGGACTTGGCCGGCGAGAGTCGGCTCCCAGGGCAGCTCAGCGGCTGCGTGTCCAGGCTGCTGGTGCCCTCAAAGTGGAAGTCGAAGGAGTCCATCGCGGTCTGCCGCGTGGAGAAGAGGACGTGGTAGGGCGAGTCCGTCACCACGCCATTACGCTGCAGTTTCTGCAGAAAGTAGGTACATACAGAACAAGAAAGTACAACCGTCAAAAGAAATTGCAAACAAGACGACATAAAAAATATTAGCTTATGATACAGATTCATTGTGCTGCTCTGGGTATTACTCAAATTAGTGAAAGGCATTGGGAAAAACCTCCACTGGAATGAGATAAAATCCACATTGAGAAACCACCGCTTTAGCGGTTTTTTTTTTTTTTTTTTATGTTTCTACCAAAAGATCCACATACGCAGCAAATTCCGTCGACTTCCTGAATGTCTTATTACAAATCAGCAATTAGATTTGAAGAAAGGGCCTATTTCACAGTGTTAATTCACTAAAGCGTCAGCAAAATATTCATATTGAAAATATGAACTGAGGTACATTCTTGGATGTAGTCCAGCATGTTTAACATTTAAAAAAAAGTTATTTTTTTTACGACAGGTCATCAATAGGTTCAGTCTACCGAACAGCTTTTTGTTGTTTTTTTTTTTACTGCTACAAACTTTCCCTAGATAATGTGCAGCGATGGATGGACTCCACTTTTGAAGGACGCCGTCTCATGAAGTTCCAGCTTACTTTCTATCCACAGTTTAGGCGACATTCTCGCGTCGTGAGGATTAATGTTCTCATTCGTTCAGCGGGCCGATTTAGCCCAGGAACAGAGCCGACATGCTGAACGTCCCGTGTGCCGATGGGATCCTGCGAGCCCCCCCACACCGACGCTATAACCCCACACCCACTACTAACAAACAAGAAGCACTCGAGTGGAAATGATGGTCTGAGAATGTCCGTGAAGGAACGCGCTTAGGCCAAAGGAACCCACACACGCACCGCAATCATCGCGGCGACTAACGACTGCTACCGACTCTCCTCCAGCATGCTGAATGACTACTAACCACGCATCAACAGCTCCAAAACAAAGGACATGGATGAACAAAATTATGGAAATTACCCTGGGAAGTATCACGCAGATTTCTGGGCTCTTTCCAAACAGTGTGTGGGGCATACAGAGTATTCACAACACGACGTCTTTAACTTTCGGAGAAAATAGGACTATGGAAGACGACAGACCTCACGTCCTCGTCGCTTTCCGTGTTGCACGATTGCTGTAGATTGCACAATATCTGTAGTGATATTGCGCTCGGTTTCTGTACTGCGGCATCACCGAGCGCGACGCACACAGCGACAGACGCAAGGTGCCCCCAGACAGCAGGTGCGCGGCCAGCCCGCGATCATATCCCTTCAGGACGGGAGCTCGTGTCAGTTCTCTCTGCTCATTTCTCGCTGACACACTCTGGATCTTATTCAAGCACCATTCAACAATAGAGACAATGCACACAAATCGCAATGCTTTTTTTAAAATAAAAAAAAAATATTCCAAGACATTTAAAACGTCTAAAAATGTTGGTTTTACTCGTTTTAGGCAGAACAATCCTCTCGGTCCGAGAAGTCCCAAAAGAAAAAAAAGAAAAAATACTGAAAAACATTTATACATCACTTACCTGATATCCATCTTAAAAAATAATAAGAATAAAATAAGATGCACATGAGATGTCTCTTCCTTAACTTCTTGTGAATTGAACTGTTCAGGAAACCGGGCGTTTGACTTCACACTAATCCAAAAAAAAAAAAAAAAAAAAGACAGCAGAGAGGAGAGATTTCATTGACGTGGATGAATGAGAGAGAGGAGGCTGGCTGAGACACGCAGAGAGCTTCGGGAGGAGAAGTTCTGGCCCGATGCTAGCACCGCGCACCGGTGACATCCACCTCGCCGACGTACGACCAACACGGGAGAAGGCATATCTCTCTGCTGATAATGCAGCCTGGGAAAAAAAAAATGGAGTGGGGGGGGGGCGCTTGCATTCCTGCCGCCCTTCAAGGAAAGACCGGCTGAGCAGCCACAAGCCCCCCCCCCGGCAAGCGGGGGCATCTGCTCTCATCCCAGCCAAACAAAGGCCTAGGAGGAGCCCTCCCCTTTTCAAGGCCCAGAAGCATACCACCCCCCCACTTCTGCTGGACCCCAACCAGCTTCCCCCAGCACCCAAAAAAAAAAAAAAAAGGTCAGCCATTAAGAACAGGCCGGTGACAGCATGGGGCTTGGGGGGGGGGTTCTCTGATGGAGAGGAGGGCTGAAGACCCTCCATGCTCCTTGAAGTCCTGCAGTGAGATCATCATCATCACTATTAGTGCTAACCAATTAATACTAATAAATACAACTGGGATCCAGAATCGCTGGTGCTTGAGCCTGTAATATTTATTATTACTCTTCCTTCGTTTTCATCGTCGTCATGTAAACGCACCTCAAAGTTAAGACCATAGCACCAAAAATGTTGAGCCAAATACAGAGCATGACAGTAGAACAAAAGCGCACACTCCACATATACATGTGGCACGCTGTCACCCTCTCGCACACAAAGTGCAGGGATCCTTTCCTGGAAGCATCTAATCGCCTTGCGTGTGTAAACTGCCCCAGGATCGCGTGCTCCGGCGGCTTATCGACCCTTTGGGGCAAGGAGAAGGGACCCGGCCTAGAATTATGCACATACTGAAGGACAATAAACGTTTGCAGACATCATAAACATTTAAATATAACCTGCTTGTGTTCAGCAGCGTTTAGCCCTCGAGATGGAGAGTAGATCTTCACCAACATTACTGACGTTCCTCTCCAGCATATCAGTGTCTAACCTTGCCTCTCCAGCCTCGAGCACCAAAGTGACCATATTCAGGCCGCAGCACCCTCCAAAGGAGCAAAATAATACTCGGTGTAGCAACAGACCCCCTCTCACCTTGACGCCCAATCAGGGGCCAGCTTCTTTGGGCAAAGGCCGGAATGCAATTGTGCGAAAAAAGCTGAAGGTGTCCGAGCTCAAAATCTCAGTAAGAAGATTGTATCACAAGGCTGGCAGGAATTCGGAACATTTCTCAAGCTCATAAATGACCCTCATTTCTTTGTGCCACAAGACCCTGACTGCTTCGGGACCTGGCATACGTTAAAAATCCTGCTGATGTCATCGGAGAAAGCAATCCTATTGGCTCCTGAGATGTTGGGATTTACAATTACGTTATCAATAAATAAATTAAATATTCTTGTACGTGACTAGCCAAACATTTGATAGGTTAAGAACCTGAAACTGTATTCGTAATATTTTTTCCTTACCAAAAATAAATACTGAGACTAAACAGGCAGAAGTTCAGGTCCGGAAAGTATAAATCCAGAGCAAGATTTTGTTTCAACCAACCAGACGAGTTACTCTGTGACTCTTTATACTGAACTTGGTCTGTATTTTCTGAACCTGAACTTTCTACCTAATTCATTACTGTCTGCGGCCACTGGAAAGGAACACTTTTTTTTGTTTAGCTAAAATTTCACATGTCAGAAAGTCCTGGATCATCTCCAACAGTGCACCCAACCAGCATGTGAACAGGCTGAACTGTGGGCACCTTCTGGGTCAGTGTCCGGGTCTTTCCACAACACAGGAAAAGAGAAAAAAAATGTTACATAAAAACCATGACAGAAGACTAATAGAATGACCCTATATTAATTCAACGAAAACAGACAAATAACACAGTAAAATGCACTGATCATCCTACCAGAACCCGGATTCTTCAAAGAAAGGTCTGAAACACAACAGTTTGAGTTGGTTTGATGGAAAATGCAAGTTAGCAACATAGTGAACCCAAAAAACAGGATAGTATAAAGGCTACTTTACAATCTCATTCATAAAAAGCCTCCTTGAGGTGTAAACAGCCACCCCTTCACAATTCAGCCAGGCTGTTCTGGCAGCTAAATGCCACCTAATTAATCACCATTACAGACGAAGTCGAGGTGATGGAGGCGTGCAAGACCCCACACTCCCTCCGGCGCACACTAAACACGACCCAAAAGACTGGGGCTGACACTCGACTGGTCCCAGAGCAGATTCACGTGTGAGGGGCAGCGTTTGGGATTTGTGACCCTTCTGGCCAATGAAGAGGGGGGGTAAGAGGTCATGTGTGCCTTTAATCAAATAAAGGAAGGATGTGTTTGCTGGTGCTGTATGGAATGTGGACTCTGGTATCAGTCCCACATTCCTCAAGAGAGAGATCAGCTTGCGCTGAAACGCCGTCAGAAATGCACTTTGCTTCTGGGGAAGGGAGTTTAAAATAAACCAAAAAAAAGGAAACATTGAGAAGTGGGTGAAAAATCAGATACATTACTCCACGGTTACCTGCGCCACATCTCCAAGACTCCAGGCTACGAAAGGCGGAAACCACCCCTACTGGACTCTCGTTTGGAACGGTCCATCCGCTGTGCAGCACAGGACACGAGCAGAGGCCGGCCTGCCGCACACGCACCGAAAGGTGGAATTTGCGCTGGGCAATGTTTAACTTGGTCTGGTGTGACCGAAACACATTACACAGCAGTATAAAATACTCCAGGTTAGCGGTTAGTCATCTGGCAACTCGGCGCCGGGTAAAAATTAACCTTTTCAGTGCCGTGCCAGATGTGTCGGTCAAACAAAGGGTCGGCTGATACGCACATCCAGCTCTGCTTGATGCCATACTTAGTCAAATGGGGGCAGCACATTTAACAGATGAAGGAAATTTCAGTGGGGGGGGGGAGGGGGGGGGGACTTATTCGGTGGTGACTTATAATCAGAGGCAGATTAAATCACTAAAATATTTGTGCTATAACATTCAATCATAATCGATGTACAGTACAGGCCAAAAGTTTGGACACACCTCATCCAATGTGTCTTTTTTATTTTCATGACCATTGGTAGAACATTGGTAGATTCTCACTGACGGCATCAAAACTATGAATGAACACATGTGGA
>JABFEA020000052.1:4328929-4344570 GCA_019775915.2 Cyphomyrus plagiostoma
AAGGGTGGCTATTTTGAAGAAACTAGAATATAAAATGTTTTCAGTTATTTCACCTTTTTTTTGTTAAGTACATAACTAGGAATGAACACATGTGAAGTTTTGATGCCTTCAGTGAGAATCTACCAATGGTCATGAAAAAAAAAAGAACACACATTGAATGAGAAGGTGTGTCCAAACTTTTGGCCTGTACTGTATGAATTGGTTTAACATATATTTTGATTGAAGACGGCTATATCAAGAGGCTAGCAAACTTCTAAATGCTAAACTGAGAATACAAGAATAATGCTAGGATTAGACACTTAAAACTAACCAATTGAAAATTGCAAAAACGCGACTAATGGCGTATCGTCGGGCAAATCTGCTTCCACACACCGATGAACCGGTAATAGTGAACAGTAGCCAGCGTCCTGGATTTCTCCCCCTGTCCATTTTCCCCCCAAAACTGACAGTGCAAAGTGCAAATCCAGACCAGAATTTCATTCCTACCAACCAGTTGAGTATAACAAGTCACAGAGTACTCAATTGCTTGGTTGAAACAAAATCCTGGTCTGGAATTACAGCATTTGGACCCGAAATACCCAATACTGCCTGAGAGACCGTGCAGTGTACATTATCCTTTTAGGTTTTGTAATGTTATAGGACTAATAAACGAGGGAATTAGTAACTTGAAAATAGTTTTAAAAACCAACATCAAAAAATCTCGATAAAATCATACCTGAATAATTAAAACGTAGTACGACATTTTTGCTGGTTTTGCCCACCCCTGCTTCGGACCACACAAACGCAGACGGGTGCATGGTCATGCTCGGGGCCAATGAGACGGGTGCATGGTCATGCTCGGGGCCAATGAGACGGGTGCCGTTCTCCTGCTCTCCAATAGGGGCGCTTGGTGTCCCAAGACCTTGCCAGGAACAACCACTTCCTGCAATTGTTAACTAAAGACAAAAAACTCATTCATTCCTTCCACTGAAAACCGCTCATGTGTTAATCTCCCTGGAAGTTTATTAGAAATGTATCTTCTACTTGGGCTGGATCTAGTATGGCATAACTAATAAGGAATACACTGGGTTTAAATCTTAAGCCTTCACTTGATGCCCGGCCCTAATTTTGCAGCCTTAGTTCCGTTCCAGTGTAGCTGATCTTTGTCCATTTTTTTTTCGGATCTGCATCATATTCAGTTTCCTGCAGCAGAGTCACGGAGATCAACCCGGGTGTCGAATTGAGGTGCCGCCCTGGACTGGTATGACGGAGTAGCGCACATCAAACACAGGGGAGGGGGGCCGTGTCCGCTTGCCGTCTGCCAACGTTTGCTTAGCAACGGGGCGACAGACGAGCTAGCGCTCCGCGGCGAGGTCGCCTCAGGTGAGCGGCAGCCGGTCGGGCGCTTTCCATCGCGGTCACCCTCAGTCGGGTCACCGGGAACCGAGGCACTGCCTCAAGGTGCATTAAGCGTTATTTTGCAAGGAATGAAATGAAGAATGGAAAGAAAAAAAAAAGAGAAACAAAACAGGCCAACTAGGCCAAACAGTCAGACACCACACCCGTGAAAATCCCCAGAGGAGACATGACGACGATATAATTTCTTAAAGGGAGGGGTGCAGTGCAACAGGTGGGTGTGTGAAGTCCAAGCACCTTCCGGCAAACAAAACAAAACAAAACAAAACGACAAAACAAAACTTGCATATAATCAGACTGCTAACCTAACCAAGCCAATCACAGGCTTCCAAATCAGGTTTAAGACCCCGGGGTTCCGCCTCCACCGCATGGAGAATCATCAAGCGGCACGACAGCTCAAGGTCAGGTGGTCGGTGCAGACCTGCCCTGCGGCGGCCGGAATGCTTACCTAGGACTTCTCAGATTTACGATGACGATCTCTCAAAAAAGGCGTGAAGATAAGCGCAAAGGGGGGGGGGGGGTGCACTTTAAAAAGCTGAGCCGGCACTGGGAAACCACAAGGGAATGAAGGCGGTTATTTACACCCGCTTTCAGCATGGGGCCCCCCGAACGGCTGGTTGCCTCGACTAGGGCATGACGACGGATAATGCGCCGCTCGGGGCGCCCCGGCCGTTTCCACGGCGACTGACATCATTTCCTTGCAGCGGTGCGAGCTCATTGTGTCGGCCGAACCAGTCTCTCCATCCTGGTGATTATAGACGGGGAGGAATGCAAGGTACGGGCTCTCTTGGGCTAAAGCAAACAGGCCTGGAACAGACTGTATTACATCACAGCTTGCCAGCACACTTATCTGCGCTTGGAGATTAGAAACCAAATATTAGCTCAGGCCATAAAATGTTCACTTTTCTGCACTCGGGCAGTAAATATGCTTGAGGCGCAGAGGCAGGATGACTGGTTATAATACTTATTGCATTTAATGCAGTGAATCACACAGCAGTTTCTAATTAAGCCAACACTGGCTAAAAATAAACTCGCACAGCCACGACTGCGACCAGTCGCACACATGCAGATGCATGGAAATGGCCTGCAGAACATCTTGAGATGAAGCAGACGGCCCTTGTTTAGTCTCTCGGAGCTCCCTCCTTGATTACCCTCCTGTCCTTAGACCGGATAACCTTGACTGCTGCCATTTCCAAATCCTGCAAGAGGAATCTCTGCCCCCACATTCCTACAGACCTCCTCATTAATCCCTAAAGTCCAGTCTTTTTTCATCTACCTCCCCCCCCCACCCCGAATCAGTGTCCCAGCCACACCGTGACATTTTATGTTCCAGGATGTTCCGCTTCGTTCACCCTGAGACTTGTCAGGATACCAGCTGGCTCTTATCGAACTACTTTACCTACAGAGTTCAGGTGGAAAGTTTTTTTTCTCTTGTTGGTAGGCGACACAGAGCTCACTTTACCCATAATCCAGCAGGGCACACTGTCTCACAAGCCTGGTATTCGGGGTATCTTTTGCACTGGGGCCACTCAGGTGTCAATGCATCTGGGTCTCAGGTGACGTCCCCCGTCCCCCCCCCCATCCACCACGCATGCCTCGGCTCCTCAGCTCGGACCACAGCCACCCCCTCCCCAGTCACGCACCGACGACGACCCCCCACCACACACTGCTGCACGCGTGACCCCCAACACCACCTTCACGTCCTCTAAAGTGCCAAAACGAGAAGAGGCATAAATTAAGCGGTTAATCGGCGTCACCTTTTACAGCCACGTTCACGCAGTGACACGCTTCACATCTGGCGTTACCAAAAAAAAAAACAAAAAAAAAAAAAAACACGCATATCACTGAACTGTTTGGAAGAGAGAAAATCCAAGATCAGGATTAAGAGTTCCAGAGTCAAAATTCCAAACGGTCTGAGATAACTGACAGTGCAGTAAGGTTATCTGGGACAGAAAGCTCAAGTCAAGAGGGAGACATTAGCCCCAGACAGAGACCTTATTCCACATCAAAGCTAGTGAAAACAGAGGAGAAAGAAAGCAGCAGGGTCTAAACAAGGCAGAGTGCAGCAGGAAAGGATTATAGAGAGCTAAACACATGACAACAGCTGCCCAAAAAGGACCTGCACAAACTCTCTTAATGTCTTGATTTGTGACACTTACACATCTCGATATTTGAATTCTGTTTAAAACTTTATTTGCCCTATTCACTTCAGTGTATGACCCAAGCGTCAAGTAGGCAAAAAAGTTACCTACGTAATTGTTCTTAGGGATTCATTTTAGATGGAAAAAGAAGGAGAAGCATAACATGTAGTTAATACACATACATATACTGGGGATGTGGCCACGTATATTAAAGCTATTCCTGGCAAAGCCTACTATGTTAAATATACATAAACGTGTTGAATGAATGAATGAATGTTACATTGACACAGAACTTTTCCAGACACCCAAAGCGTTTTACAGAACCAATGGGGAGACACAACAAGGTTGGGCCTCGGGTCGGTATTGTGACTGCCGAAGACAGAACGGAAGCCCAAATGTCAGCACCTGGAACGAAAACAAGTGTCTCGAAGCCTCAATAACACTGACGGTTTACGGTAAGAGAGAATCGGCATAATCGAGGCTTTATAAAAAGCAAGAGGGACACAAAATAGAAAATGTACACAGTGACCGTGCTTTGCAAGACATGCACCCGTCCGTGACCAAATAAATGTATGAATGAAACGGGCAACATTTGCGTGGAGTTTCACGTCTACGAAATGCGTCCATCGTCAACAAAAACAGCTAGGCAACAAGTCAATAGGAAATGTAGACACTCTGGTTTCTTCCTGGATTACGTTAATAATCCACAGGCCAGAAGATTAAAAATTTATCCTCCTGCAAAGAAAATTGGTAACCTGTGTCAGTGTCGGTTTACTTTTATCGCGGCCAATTGACAACAGCGGGGAGAATGGTTTTACACTCACGACAACCTCAAGATGATTTTACGAGCACATTTCCAAACTCACTCAATCCAAGTGATATGCTTCCAAGGAAATTTCTATGAACTTGGAGAGATTTAGTCACTCGGCATAATTTCCTCCTTGGATTACATGAGGACTGAGCTTAATTTGGTTCCCAGCACTACGACACAGGATGAGGAAGCCTGACTGTAGGTCACTGGCGATCTTACCTCAACAACAAAATGACTAAGTTTTGAGAATTTGCACTCCTGACCCATCCAACACACTCATGCTGTAAAGCTGGCATGAAAACCAAATTATGCTCCTAACACATCATACCTGCAGATTGCTTCCTTATTAGTATGGGTGATGTAATGTCACGGCCGTAGCATATGTATGATTTATAGACCGGCAAATTTGCTAGTCCCACCTTAGCTTGAACTCGTGTTACTAAACATCCAGAGACGCCACAGCGGGAAGAGCATCTGTGAAGCGGGAGAAACACCCTCCGCTTCTGGGAAGCGCGTCACGGCCGACCGGCAAACAAGCGCGCGCTGCGCCGGCAACGTGTCGGATTCCACCGCAGAGATGCGATCGGCGCATTAAGAAAAAGGAGAGACGTGCGTTTAAAAAAAGCCCGAAAGCCGCGAACACGAGAAGGGTGCAAGTTCGGCTACGACATTTCGTCATGCGTCGAACTGCGTCGGTGAAGTGCAGGTGAAAGGTGACATTAGGGGTAAAAGCACAAATCAAATGATGTCGAGAAACGTCACTCTGCTGGGAGATATTTTCCTTGCATAAATGAGGCATTTAAATTATGCTTAAATTAACTTATTTCCTGCATCAGAACTACTTGATTTTTTCTGACACGTTCATGACACAGGCACAGACATGCAAACGATAGATATATTTGCGTATTTTGATTGGATTTGCCTTGCAAAGTTTGCCCCTCCCTACAAGAGGTAGCCAAGCCATTCTTTTCACTGGGGGCCTTCTAATCGGTCAAACGCTAACATACACACACACACGGTGTCTTCTCACACTCCCCAAGCATTAATTCTCTCAAAAGCTCCAAACCAGGCATTTCATTTCGGGCTATAATTTTCTGTCAGCTGCACCCCCCCCCCCTTTGAATTTACCATAACACAATGGCTTTTTTAACCCCCAGTGACTACTATTATTATGACGATCTCTCGCGCTTAGAACTGCCGCTTATTATGGGCAGACTGGGGGTCTCACTTCAGCTGGTTACAAAAGGACACCCACTGAAATGAATTTTCAAAAGGGACCTAAATGAGGGGGTGACACCGCGAATGAACTCATACTGCAAAGACCCAGTCGACCTCACTCTGCTGCATTGCCAAAGTAGAACTCCCCTCCATACTCTGAGATATGGAATTAGAGCAACACACAAAGAATATAATGGCTGGGAAAGGAGAGAAGAAAGGAGAAAATCCCTCTCTGCTCATATTTTTTTCATAACCGGGAAAACACTGAGAGCGGAACGGAAGCCATAATGCGAGACAGAAAGGCGCAATGAGCCGATTTGCTGAAATGTTTGGTCGATCTACGAACAGAAGAGATGTGACTTTTGCAAGGTTGGGGAGGGTGGGGTTAATCATAACGTGTTGATAACTCTTGGCCCTTCGCGTCGATACGGCGTAAATACCACTGTTGTGAGGTTTAATGAGGGTGTGGATCCCAGAGCGACCCGCCGGAGTCATGTTTGGTGGCAGTCCGTCACAGACACCTCTTCATTACGGCCCGTGAAACTTTACCCTCCGCCGTCATGCGACGGGGCATTCCACAGGAGCGCCTCACGGCTGCTGCAGAAACCACGCGGGCACGGGCACGGGCAAAAACAAAAGCCTCCAGTGGCTGAGTCACTCCGCTGATGATTTTCATACAAAGCAAGGAAGGAGCGCTTGAGGTATTATTAGCAAGATCCAGGTACAGTGTAGTGCAGTCCCTTCCGAGACTGGAACCAACAGCATTTTGCGCACCGAGCCAAAGTCCTTAATAATCACTACGCGTGCCTCCCAAAAATAACCCAAAAAGGCCAGGAGGAATTCCTGAAGACACATAAGATGCACTTCCTGGTGACACTCTCTGGTGCATCCGCCACCATTTTCCAAATAGTATGTGATTCGGTTTATTTTTATATAGCGCCTTTCACAGCGGTGTCGCCCCAAGGCGCATTACAGGGGTGTGTGTTAATGAACTACTACATCATTTACACATAATACAACAAAAAAAGAAACAGAGACAGGGAAAGGAAAAGACAGAAAGAAAGAAAGAAAGCTAGATGACAAAGAGAATAACCAAAAACTCGAATGGCTGCTCGACCGCCCCCCCCCGGCATGCTGACCTTATAGAGGCAGAAAGAGTGGCCCTTCCTACTAAACGCAAGGTGTTAACTGTGCCCAAGGTCAAAGCCAGCATCCATCGATGACTTGGGTCTCTATGCTGACCCGAGCTGGCAGACTAAACGCCGCACCCATGATGTCATCATTTGTAAGCCGCATTCACAACGTCGAGCTTACAAAGGACGGAACCCACCTGGGGCACCACCCCGACACATGGGACGGAGAGCACGTTGATTTTTTTACAGCTACATGCGACACACTGAACCTATTGAAGCAGTATCCAATACAAGAGGGGCAGGACTACAGGGGTACTGGACTCAGCTGAAAGCTGATTGGCCCCAGGAGTTCCCACTCCCCTGTCAGTCATTCATTCAAAAGATATTATTGGCCAATGATAAGGTTGCCCCCTCTATATGAATGATGGCCCCTCTTATGCCCTCATCTAAAAAGAGACCGGGGTACGGCCACTCGGGGGCACTGGGTAGTCAGAACGCACGTGATGGGACTCTGACCCCAACCGAGTCGTCGCCAACTGCCGTCTCGGGCCGGGTTTGCACGCGTCACGCGCAGCTCAAAGGATTACCCAGGTTTGAAGAGACGAGGAACCATGTGAGGAAACTCAAAACACACAGGAACCAGAATTAGAAGGGTTATCCCCCCCCCCCCAAACAGGTCCCATAATCACTTCATTGAGCAGATAGGAACCAGCCAGCAGCGTCCATCTACCAAGAGACAACCAGGGTACAGCTATGTAATACATTTCCAGCCGTGTACAGGTGTTGCTGTACACAGGTTGCCCCCCCAGGATGGAAGGGCTATGACTCCCGGTAGAGAAATAGGCTGCAATGAACATGGTTTAATAATAAACTCAGACAAAGAAATGGTAACTCGGTGCTCCTAAACTAGGAGTGCGGAAGAGATCCCATTGCAGGCAGATTTAAAACAAAGCCAAACATTTCCTACTGTGGGCCGAGTCGTACTCATCACAAGGATGCAGGTACAGCAAACGGATACAGTGCGATTTGCTCAAAAGATATCAAATCTCCTGTTTGGTCCATGACACTTAACAGAAGAATAAACCGTTTTTATGCAAAAGAACAATATCACAGCTGAATGCTTTTAATAATCTTCAGTGAGGGCTGTTTTACGATGCAAACAATTAATGGGTTTAGTATATTTATATCATAAGTTACCCCTCACATTTACAACCAACGGACAACGATAATAAACAGTGCCAAAGTTCTACCGATGGAAATATCCGTCATCACGCTAGAAAAAAAATCAGCTCAACACGATATGCATGGTGAGAGTTCATGTTTGCCTCTCAGCTAGATGCGGCGCTGTCAAAGAGGTCAACCTACAAAATCATAACACAGCTCGCAAAAAATGTCACTAAACCAACATTACCAGATCAGACACGCCAAGGCAAAACCAAGCCCAGTGTCTAAACAGAAATGTTCAACAATTAAAACCGCACGCCAAATGGCCACGGTATTTACCCATATCATCATATTTTACGTATAGAGATTCAAAGAAAAAAAAGATTCAGTTTATCAGAACACTTGTTTTCATATTCTCATCTAAATGGATGTTTGCTAGCCGGCTACCCGAGACTCCGGCAGAGGAGAGACTCGGGGAAACTTTCACTGACAGCTCGGAACACGAAATACAGGAGCCGGGCGAAACGCGATGAGGAGAAACAGAAATTAATTATTCATCCGGGCCGAAGTATAGAGGCATAAATTGGCTACCAAGCGAAAATTATGATCAGAACTCGCAGTCATGCAGCCTTAGGGGAAAAATAGCCCCACATTTCCTGCCGGTGATAGCTCATAGCTGGGAGGACAGAGCAATTAAAAGCTCAGGTGTGGTCTGAGTGAATAAAGCGACAGGTAGGCTAATGCTCTGGTATGAGTACAATCCCAGGTATGGCGTGGTAGAAGCCGGACAAACCTAAAATCAGCTACATCAAACCCGTTGAGAAGTTGCAAACCCCGCAGACTGTTTACAAGGTAATAAAACTTTCACATGTCTCGAATAGAAAATCTCACTCCAGCCAGCTGAACAAAAGTTGGCAACCTTGCGTACAGCATCACTGCATTTTCAGGCTAAAGCACCTTTTCACATAAGGCTTAGATGTGCCGTCAACGGAGCCGGACATCGCGCGGACCCATTTACCGCAGTTAACAGGCTGGTACTCGGCGTGTGGAGGACACCTTGACCCGCTGCAAAACCATCGTGTTTCTCCCGTGTGCCAGGGGAGACACAGAGGAACAGTGTTCATGCTGCGTGGCCGATTCGGTTACAGCCTCAGGACAAAACCCCAGTGTCTAGTTTCCGCCAAACGGCTCTGGACAATGCTGCCATTTTTTTTGTTCCCACTTTAAATTAAACATATAAAAGTCATCAGGCTGAAAGGGGAATTGTGCATTATTTAGTCAAAATTTGCCACGACTTCACGCTCTTAAAATATGGTCACACGAGATGAGAAATGCACCCACTTAAAAAGTAAGTGGGTTACTCTTTAGCCCCATATTTTGATGTTTTGCCTCCCAACAAAACTTCGTACATTACACAGGGAGGGCAATTTCTAAATGTTAATAGCGTTTAACTCGTGCAAGTGGCATTGAAACACGTCTGCAAATAAAGAAACGTGAAGCACTTTGAAACACTGGATGAGAGCATACAATAAAAGCGTCAGAATCTGTCCAGGGCATCCCATGCAAAGCCATCTTCGGCGTGCTTACCGTGCTTTCGTTGTAGGCCTACTACTCCGCAGCCCTGACAATAACACCGAAAACGTCTAAAATACGGGATTACAACCTGCCAGGCCTAAAAGTTTTACCTATATATATTTCAATGTCCGTATCAAACCGCATAGCACATCAATACGCACAACGTTATGTTAACCATGCGTGTCCATTATACGAACATATCAAAGATCACTACCTATATCGGCAGTGTTTCTTATTTAAAAACCACAATATAAATGGTGATTATAAAATAACAAGGCGGAGATCACCCCCAACAAAAAGTTGCTTTCCTGTTGGGCGGCTAGATAAATTTTGTAGCACTGCATCACCAGCCCTAACTCTTGTTGAAGTTGAATCGCTGAGATCGAAACCAACCCACGTTGCCGAAAAGGGGAGCGATACCAAAAGCACCTGCCGGTCAGTGTGGACACATACCTGGCGATCCCCCCCCCCGAAAAGCTCCCCAAGGCTTTTCTGTGGCGTCCGAAAAGTCTCCTCCTTGTGAGGAGACCCGTCCTTCCACCGGCACCAAAAGCTGACTGAAACTTTTCCTCCGCTTAATGCTCCCTTAAAACAGCGTGTCCACCGCTTCCATATACCTGCGCCCTCAGTAGGTTTCACAATGGGCTGAAAGGAAAGGGAGCCTTTCTGAGGAGGAGGAGTAAGGCTGAGCCAATGGAGGCGGCTTTGCCAAATAAACACGCCGAGCATTACAGTATCCTCATATTCAATATCATATAATGTTTGATACTCTCTCATAATAGATTTTATATTCAGTAAAACAAAAATAATAATACACGTTTCGTGCGCTTGCTTTTTTATTTTCTGATCGACGGCGAGAAACTGTCCGACGGTCCCTAACTCAGGTATTTCTGCTCCACAGAAAATTCAGTTTCGAGTCCCGGGCACTTCCTAAATTCTGATTATAGCTTAGTTACCTATGTTGCTCGGGATCGGATCCAGCTTCCATGTTCTGGATAAGCGGCTGGAAGATGATGGATGTTTTACCGATCTGTGAAATTTTTTATACAACGTAAACCGGTCCGCGGAAATCAGAAGGTTGGGAACCCATAACCTGAATTCCCTTTGTAAATGTGTGTAATTACAATTCCAAATTAGAGTTCTCACTTGTATTATTGCGATAATCATATATCTTCATTGTGTGGCTAGCATAGCTTACAATAATAAACGAGTACGTTAAAGTTTCGTCCATCTCCAATTCATGAATAAAGCAAAGGCAGTTCATCATTATTCTGTTTGGGGATATAGAAATACTAAACGTATATAGGTCATAGTTTGAGCTGCACACCTTGTTTCTCTTATGTTGGCCTGTAGCTCACTAAACCTGTTTGACCTAGCAGACTACATGAGGAACTAAAGAGTAATGTCCAGCCGAAACGGTAATGTTTGGAATGTCTTGCGTTCATGTTCATTTTTGTTCACGAGTCTGTGACAATAGTCCAGTGACTAAAATTAGAAGTAGCACACATAGGTGTGTACATAACCCACCCATCATACTATATTATCATCATCTTGTGCTAATTTGGGATCGCTACTAAATAAAACGATTACACATCTTAAAACTAAATAAACCCGCAAAAAAAACATTGTATCAGTATCATTGCCCACTAAATCTGTATTCTTGTAACGTAAACGCTTGCATTTTGCAATGCCTTTTTAAAATCTGAAATTATTTAACCCCATACCCGGCAGATTAGCACTTTTTAAAAATATGCCAGGAAACTAACACAAGGGCTGTAATTATAAATTCCTACCAGTAGAGGAAAACTAGACAACTGCGCATAGGCGTTGAGTTCCTGAATGCGCTCCACAACGCACTGACCGTGTTGCTGGTTAGCAGTAATGCAGTACAGTGGGGAAATATCCATTTTGATTATATATCTGTTGCTGTAGCTAAGAAAAAAAAACCTGAGAAACTCAACCATATGCAGAAACCTTTTAAACATACCATTATTTGACAATGCAGTGGAAATATACAAAAAGATGACAAGCAATGTAAAACTTTACCATAGAGTTTATTCTCAATACAACAAAATACCAATATTTAAGAGACTCAGAAACCCCTTGATTACAAGTTAATACTCACTTAACAAGATTAAGTAAATTACATGTTATTCCAAGACTGGAAAAACTAAAAATGGACTCTAAAGTACCTTTATTTCATAATATTGCCTCCATCATATATATCTTTAAATTTGAAAAGCATAAACTGACAAAGAGCACAATGTATCAAACCACCTAGTTCTACTTAAAACACTGAAATGACATCGTTTAGTTAACATCACCTTCCGATTTTATTTTAGCGATACTGGACTTTTCTACATTATATCCCAGATAGACTCTGTGGAGCGATTCTTCTCGCAAGCTGTTAATAACAATTATGAAAACTCTATATTCTTCCAGCCTTCATTGTATGCACTGAAAAGTCAACTCTGTACCATATATACAAAATAGGACATTTACAGTTCAAGGTACATCAGAGATAAAAGGTGACAGACAGCACTGAGGCTTGTACAAACACCGCAAAAATGTGCTGGAAACACATTAATTTCTAATGTGTTGATATATACAGACTTCTAAGACTAAAATAGTCCATTATGGGGGTGGAGCCTGAAATATGGGGTTACATTGTCATTTCACCAGCAATATTTACAATTGGAATTTATAAACACAATGGCAACAAAACAACAAGGCATGCAGAGACAAAACATATTATACATTTTTTACAGAAGTGTAATTAAATTAAAAACATGCAAGTGTTTTTTAGGTGGTACATCAGACTTTGATGATTTCTTTAACAAACTTTAAATCTAGGTCAAGAACTATCAACAAAGGCTATACAAATAGTACTAATTTAACATTGTTACTATTACAAAGCAGGAAAATGATAACAGTACATAAACATGTCAAAGCTTATTAAATATAAATATTCAATTACCTTCCTGCTTTTGGCCATAGTGACAATAATGAAAGATCCTTGCATTTGTATATTAATAAATATTCTGAAAGCTTGGACAATAAAGCGATAGAGAGGTCTCAATGTACAATTTTAGATGGTTACAGTATTTTAGCCAGTCCTGAAGAATACTGTCATTCACAGACAGAATGATCAGATCACAAATGCAATATGTCCAGTCTTAACTGCAAACTGACTCGCTGACAGTTCGTCACGCCGCATAAACAAAACTGCATGAGAGCCCAGCGAGTGGACCCAGTGCCTTACAGGGCCAATTCTGACTAGGCCCAGTTAAATTTTGGTCTGAACATGTAAAGACTAGAGAGGAGCCAAATGCCATTCTGGAAATTCATCCTTGTGCCCAAACCTCCCCCCCCCCTAATTTTTTCTTAGTTATGATTTCTAATCCTGTAATTAAAGTTAAATCGGAAAATAAAACTGCATAGATTTAGGTTCTGATGCTCTTACTAGTGTGAGAGCAGTTAACAGTTTTCCCAAAATATAAGCAGGGAGCCGATGCTAAAACTGTAGTGCAAAATGATACATTTCCAACACAGTGGTCCACTCAGTACGTGTACGTACACACACACACGCGCACACACGCGCACACACACACACACACACACACACACACACACACGCGCACACACACACACACACACACACACACACACAGCCTTTCTGTCATCATACTTGTTGTGAAACCATTTCGTTTTTTGTGTACAAACCCCACTTCCCTCCATAGTCTGCATCAGCCTTCTGGATGCAAATCGCCGACCACCACGTCCGTTTCTACTCGTCTCGACGGAACATCTTCAACCAGAAAACCAACATGCACTTGATCACATCTTTGAGCAAAACTAAAAGTAACTCGGAGGATAATTTTAAAACCGTTTCCATCTTTAATAAACTTCTTTATCTTAAAACCTGTACACACAGGCTTTGTAGACCCCTTTGAAAGGAACCTTCTCACACTTTCATTATTATATAAATTATATGCAAAATGTATTTTATTAAGCCACTGCAGGAGACCCTTAATACACCTAAATTTAAATATTAAACTTTAGTATACAAATTTAGTCACAGCACTTATATATCAACCCTGTTAAGTCTTCATCTCTTGAAGTGATTTTACAGCTGATCTAGAACAAGGCAATTGATCATAATAGAAATATTTTTATAGGGTTATTTAATCTGTACCTGTAAGAAAAATTAGCCCTGCACTCTGAACCGTGATTAAAAAAAAAGCATTTCTTATATGCTAGGTAAAATCTCATATTTCTTCTTTAAAATGGCTGGTCTTACAACTGTTTTCCCAGACTAATCGGGGGGGGGGAGGGGGGGAGGAGGGGAGAAGATACAATAAAATATTCTCAGGTGCAGCTTTTATAAATCCTGCTGATAAAATCATATTGCAAGGCCACCAACTCAAAATGAAGTTTTTTTTTTTTTTAAAGGTAAAATGTCCTGTTTTAGCGAGCAGTAAAGAGGCAGGGCGCCTCGCAGCGATTAGCAGGTTTTTTTGCAAAAAATAAATACAGTAGGTGGGTGTACGTGGCTCCAGTTTAGTGTCCCTGTGAGGTACAATGATCTTGGAGATTCAGGCAGGTAAATTGCGTGCAGGTATCCCCTCTCCCCACACGGGGGCGCTCTCACGCGGCTGCCATCTGCTCGGAAGACCAGTCACTCGGGTAATTCTGCTTCTACGGCGAACCTCAGCGGGGAGCCGCTGCCGGCCCATCACCCGTGTGCCACCTGATACTCCAGTAGCCGCGGAGACCTCTGGCGAGTCGCTGCCACCCCGTTTGCATGTGCGGCCATTTGTGCTACTCGCATGTATAGAAAAATAGTACAGAACTGCGGTGGAACTTTCTTGTGTATCAAATACAAGGCACAAAAAACAATGATATAAAAAAAAAAAAAGAAAGAACTGATCTTATTTTTTTAAAAAAAGCACCTTTGGTTAAAAAGGAGGTACGCCAGTTTAAAGACGACGGTAGGAAAAAAAAACCAAGATAAATAGCATTTGCTCTTCGAATAGCAAACAGATTCTTTCAGAGCGCTTTAGTGAAAAAGAAAGCAGTGGCTTCATTCATTCATTCTTACAAACACCGATGGCTTAAAAACAATAAAAAGACCCAAAACATCCCTTAGTATGTACAGTGCACACTTCAGAAATACTCAGATAATCTTCGCAGACGCAGAACCGCCAATACCAGGATGTCGCCATTTTTACAGATGTATAGTACTTTCCGGTTCTGGTTTTTGGAAAACTCATAAAGGATTGAGCACAGTGCTATGGGTGCATTTGAGGCAGACGGGCCCATGTTGAGGTGTGTGGGTGGGGTGCAGGGGCCGGCCACTAGGGGGCGAGCTTGGCGTCCAGCCGAAGCCAGTGCAGACCCTGCCGCGCGTAGCGTACTAGCTCAGTCATGGTGCTGGTGTTGAAGATCAGGGGCGTCATCACCTTGTCCAGCTCAGCAAAGAATTCTGGGAAAGACAGCACACGACAGTGGTACCACATGTCCTCGCATGACCCTGTGATCCTCTGCTGTGCTAATATCAACTCTAGCTGGTTCAGAATCTTCTGTGAACCATAGTCCACGTTAAAAATAAACCTTTAATGAAGTTATTCACTGAATAAAGCAGAAAACTGGTGAGAAAGCACTACAGAGTACAGTCCCTTCAACGATGACAAGTTGTGATCAGTGTTTCCTAACCTGGACCTCAGAGTCCCAGACAGTCCATGATTTTGCTACTGGGGGGGGGTGCACAAAAATTTAGATGTCTGGCAGGAACATGGGAGGGAGCGAAACACGGATTGTCTGGGGGTCCCTGGGGATCGAGCTGGGAAACACTGTTCTAGATCATGTCAGTTCTAGATCCAACTCCAAGAATACATTTTATGTGTTTTTATTATTATTATTACTCGTATACAATTTATGTTTATGCATTTACTTTCTTTGTTTCTGCATCAGATTTGTTTATGGTGCCATGTTGTGTCTTTTCCCTTTTGTATTACAGGGGTCATTGTATTTGTCCTTGTACAGCATTTTGGTCAGCTGGGGTGCTTTTTAATTCTGCTATATACATAAATACTGACTCTATTTAACAGGTCTATGCGTTGGAGTTACTTTAACGCATATAAACGTGCATGCAGCGCATGCCGTTACGAGCGTGTACCGTGGGGGGGGGGGGGGACTGGACAT
>JABFEA020000052.1:4344580-4382781 GCA_019775915.2 Cyphomyrus plagiostoma
CCCCCACCCCCCGGCCCCCCCCTCCCCCATAAACCCCGCCCCCCCCCGCCCGCCCTAACCCCCCCGCCCCGCGGGGCGCGGGGCCCCTGCACCTTTCTGCTCTTTGGCTACCTGGTCTGCTTGGTCCCACACCTCGATGGCGTACAGGAAGTTGGAGGTGACCTGCACGTAGCTGGCGGCCATCTGATGGATGCGCTGGGGGATGGTGACCGAGGAGTTGTTGTTGGCGCTGGAGCTTCCAGAGGAATAAGCGGCGGTCCCCGGGGCCAGCTTGGGGGAGACGGGAGAGGGCATGCCCACCGCTGGGCTGCGGGGGGGGGGGGTGACCCATTAGCCGCGGAGGCTGACCTGCCGTCGCTCATGATCAACGGTATAACAATTACGACAGAGTTCCACTTACACAAAAATGTTCTGAGTGCAGAACAAAACAAAAAAATTGGTTCCAATGATAACCAAATTGTAGAGGTGTGTCCAAGCCACTAGAGAAGGTGGGACCAACCAATCAGATGTCTCGGTCCCGCCTCCTCTACACTCTAATAGGTATTCTCCCTGAATAAATCATTTTTTCGTTCTGCCCTCAGAACACCCTGGCTTCTGAAACACTCTGCCCTTAATCCACAACAATTTGTTGTTGTTAATCTACAGTTTGATCCCTTTAAGACCATACAGATAAGTCGAGAAACAGACTGCATCTGAGGGGCCGCCATACCGTACATCCCATTGCAAAATATCCAACCGTTTACATTTTATTTACCATTTTAAGGCTATAGCCCTACCTTCCCATTCCAGGAGACGGAGCTTGAGTATTGTTTATGGAATTCTGTTGACAGGGGAGACGAAAAAGCGACCGGAATTACGTTTCTCAATAAACACCGATCAGTGATTATACGTACACCTGTTTTTGCAGTCAGAAAACGTGTCTGTCGCTCGACTCCGATGAACATACCTTCAAGTGTTCGGTGAGAGTTTTAGAGTATTTCAGCGCACTTTCCTTCCTCAGTTTGAAAAGGCGCAAGTAAAGGAGAGACTGGCACCGCAGACTGGTTGGGGACAGACAGGCGTGTTAGGGGACGTCCACAAATGCCGCACGGTGGAGGAGCAGACAGGCTGAAGAGGTACGGCACCTACCAGAGCACTGCTAGCCTCTTATCTGTTGAAGTGGCATCTGGGGCCATGTAGCTCTTTAACTTCATAGTGTACCTGAAAGAACAGAAAGCGCCTCGTCGTGTTTGAATCGCACTGCGCGTGGAGTGCACTTCAGACACGCCCCCTGCCAGATTCCATAGGTCATTAACAGCTCGGCCGGTCCCTATAGCACGGGGTTCAACTCCGGGTCGGTAACACGGTCGGGGGGGACCTCGGAGATGTTTTGCAGGTTGATGAAGTACCAGCATCCAATACACAAAACAGGAGAAATACCAAATGCGTCGTCCCCCCCCACCCCACCTTCACTCAGAAGCAAAAAAAAAAACAGGGTGGAATATTTAGACTGCAGAAAAGCAGCTTTGGGAACCATCTCTGGGAAAAGGGGCCGGAGGCTGCCGCACGCGTCACGAACGCAAATGAAAAGCAGAGATTCTTACTTGATGAGCTCTACAGTCTCTGCGTACATGGGGAAGGGGGACTTGGCCTCTTGGGCACTTCTTTCCAGCGCATTGCCGCACTCGATGAACGAGACCACGGCGTCCAGGTAATACACTGCCTTCTCGAACCTGTCCATCTGCCGTGGGGGGGGGAGGAGCATGTCATAACAGCGACAAGCCGGCCCGTCCCGGCCATTAAGAGGAAGTGGTGCGTTAAACGACGGGACCACTTCTCTAAAGGTACACAAAAGGGGCCACACATTCAACCTTCACATGACTGTTGTGCAGAGATGATCAAACACGAGACACTGTACACCCAAGTTCACTAGGGCTGCACCACATCACATCGCCACGAAATCACGATTATGTGCCTCATTCACAATCATCACCGCAGCTTCATATGACGGACCTTTACAGCGCTATACAGAAGTTTACTTAAGCCCACACTATGTAAGCATATTAGTGGCACGGCAAAAATATTACCGAGAGGCGTGTTGTGTTGACCCAGAGTCGGTAACCTGTGAAAATGTTGCCGCGTCCTTGCGTTTATCAATTTCGGTTAGTAGAACAGGCCATGGGCCACCGTTTTGGTGCGTCATGGAAGCAAGAAGCAGGTTGTGGCGAAGAAAGGGGGCACTCAGCAACCACAACATGTTTGAAAGAGGGGATATTGTGGATAAACAAGGTTAAAAAAGACTATGGTGGTGATGTGGCATTTTTTGCAGTTTAAAGACAGTATTATTTACTACACATAAGGATACACCATATTCATACGGATTACTAACTTTCTGGGCAACACAAGTCGCCTCTCATTAACATTTTAAGCGTACTAGTAATGCACTTACCAAATCACGGGTGTAAGTAAACTTCCACATTAGTACCAAAAAGTCTGCATCTGGACAAATGTTTACGGTCGCCCTCTAAAGTCCTGGTGATTATTGCTCGTGCGACATACAGTCACGACGTGACATCGTGCGGTCATACTTTTCGCACACCATAAACCGAAAAGACTCTGGGGATTGAGCAGTACCTACCACAACTGAGAAGAAAAAAAAAAAGCAAATTCCAACAGGTTGAAAAGTCATATATACAAAAGACTATTGGACATCCCATCTCCGTTTCATTTGGTTTCACTCATAAAACAGGAGATCTTGGTAGTGTTGCGAGCTCATCGCGCTCACTGGTATCTTACCAGAGCGTCTGCATTGTGTTTCAGCTTCTTGGCTTCTTGTAAGTAGTAATCTGCAGAATACATCCTGAAACAGCGCGGGAATAGACTGCGTTATCACCCGGCCCCATATAGAGTTACAGACCGCTCTTATAAAGTTCAGCAACTGTCAACAAAGCACAAAACAGCTTGGGAATCCCCACGAGCCAGGTGTAGGCAGACCTCCGCCCACGTGTTACCCCCCTCTGGGCTGGTCTACGTGACAAAACCAGCCCTGTATTCAGTGTGAATTATTTACCTGTCTTCAAATGCGAGTCTTGGTCTTTGAGACTTTGTACTTTCAGAGGAGAGGATCTGATTGGCTATCTGGCTTTCAGAGGTCTTTGAGGCTTTTTCCTGAAAAGATCAGAGCAGCGAAAGAGGCGATTTCAGAAGAATATCTTCGAAACCAAAACGTTTTCCGTGTAAACGTGTACGTCCACCTTCGGTAACGGTTTATCCAGGATGGGGCCTGAGTGGGCCTGGAGCCAATCACAGGCGTAGACTGGAGAACCAGGAGGAGACATACGCAAACTCCACAAACATGAGGGCGAGAACGGAACCCACAACCCTGCGGGTGCGAAGCCACATCGCAAGCACCACATTGCCCAGTTTAAATAAAGGGCCTCAAAATCAAGAACAATGAAAGATTCTATTAAACACATGGATGCATAACTTCTCTGCTGGGTTTTATTTAACCATAGCCCTTAACTGAGCTAGTTAATTGGATAGTTAAATGAACAGAATATAGAGATCAGGGGCAAAGCTCATTTACATGCATTCTCTAAAACCTGCAGAGTTTTGGTCTTTGAGGACTGAGACTGTAAGCCACCAGTTACAGGAAGCATCTCTAAATAAAAAGGTGGTGGGGCGTCGGAGGAGCAGCGCTACCTTAACTTCCTTGCTGCTCCGTGGCTGTTTCTCTTCGCTCTTCTTGTGCTTGGAAGAGGAGCCCCCAGCCTTGGCACTGCCGTGTACGGAGGTTGAGGACTGGCTTGCTGTCCGCTTGCGGCTCTGGTGCTCTCCTTTGGGGGTCTTCTGGGGGCCCGCGATCACCGGTGAGGGAACCGGCTCCTTCTCCTTGTCCGACCCCCTTTTCGATGCCCTGCGTTTTCACAGAAGGTAAACAGGTCATGTGACTCCATCAGTGTACTTCACAGCTGATCTTCTGTTGGACCTTGTTGGGGGGGGGGGGGGGCCCTAAACTTACTCCTTGCTGCTTTTGTGGTGGGAAGAGCTCTTGTCTTCCAACCTAGGCCTCTTGCTGTCACTCTTGACGTCATCCTCACTCTAGATCGAACACAAATGTGTTATCACAACATAACTATGATGATTTGATTCAAATGCACAATGACTGGACAAAGGATGTTTACCACTGCAAAAATGCTCAGCTTTACATTCACCTGACTAATAACGGCTTTTGGAATGACAGGAATGTTTTCAGACTATTGCAATGAGGAAAAAGGATTTTGAAACGAAACGAGAAACCAGCAAAAAGCCAGAACACAAACCTTGTGTTTCCTTTTGCCTTTGCTGGCAGTCTTCTCGGGCAATTGCTTCTGGGTGTCCTTGCTGTCCCTCTCCGTGCCATCTTTGTCCCACTTGGACTGATCGAGCTCCATATAGGGCCTGCCTGGTATCCGGGAGAGTAAATTGAGGTCAATCTTCACCATAAGCACCTGTCTGACAGGGAAGCGGTCATCTGGGTCACTGAGCGGAGAGAGCAACTCCTTCTCTTCCATGGGAGAGAATATGCACACCGGAGTCTGGATACACTCCTGGGAGTACTTTGGAGTCTGTGACAACGAGGGAATGCTGTCGTTCTCCTCCGCCTCCGAAGACGACGAGTCTGTATCCACAAACTTCTCGGACTTGATGGGCGTCTTGATGGGGGTTTTACACTTCCGCTTGTCGGCGGTCTGCCTGGGCGAGATCTTGGTCTCCTTCCTGATGCTGGGTTTCCGGGAGCCCTTGGTGGCTGCTTTGGCCCGGTGGGGAGGGATGTCTGGGGTAGGTTCACTCTCCACCTTCACCCCCCTGGACTCCTCCACCCCTGGGAGCTTCTCAGACTTTTTGGGCTGCTTCTTGCCCACAGTCCTTCGCTGGGCAGTGCCGCCGTCACTCTGCGCGGGAGACTTCTGCCGGCCACGAGAGACGTCGGAGACCTTCGCAGCCGCCCGTAGGTCCCTGTTCGGGGCTGAAGTCCCTGGCTCTTTGGTCCCACCCTGGCTACCGTAGCCCCTGCTAGAACTCTGCTCTCGACCCTCTTTCTTATACTTCGTGGGCACGTTACTGTCCACTGGGGAGGGTGGTGAGAGCTTCTTGTGTAGCCAGTTGTCCAGCTGCCACTTATTAGTAGTTGGTTGCTCAGGCTGAATAAAAAAAGAAGAAGAAACAGATGGATCACCGTTAGCAATTAAGTGCAGATTCTACGTGTTGTGCTTTCGATTCGCCGGCCATATAGCAGTTCATTAATTACTATCCGGGGACCCTTTGTCATTTAATCCCCAACATGAAACTTGCCGTCGTTATCTACCCTTTGTTTAACCAAAACGGTCCCACTGAGATACAATCTCTCTCTTCTTCCAGGGAGTCCTGGTTAAGACGGGCAACGAAAAATGATTAAAGTTTCACATCAAAAGTTTAAAGAGAAGCAGGGAATGCCACGAAAAAAAACAAGCTAAAACAAACACGGAGCATTACAATGAGTAGAAGGTAAAATGGGTCGATGGGAAATCGTGGCAAACAACCATGCATTCAGGGAATAGACAAGGCAGACTAGGAGTTCCCCCACCCGCTTTCGGTGGGTACTGGGGAGGGAATCTGATCTGGTATATTTTTTACTACAAACAAGACTGTATTAAGGGGCAGGGAGAGGCACCTCGGGGGACGCGGCGCGGGGGGGTTCGGTGGCCTCGCTGTCGCTGGAGCTGCTCTCGCTCTCGCTGTCGGAGCCAGAGCTGCTCTCCGAGCCACTGGGGCTGCTGGACGCCTCGCCGTGGTTGCTGAGAGGTGACAGAAGAGGCAGGCAGGTCAGCTTGTGCCACCGTGGTGCCTCCCACCCAACCAGCCAGAGCTAACACATAAATCGGTTACTAATGTCGAACCGTCCACGCCCGACACCTAGCGGTGGTCGTCCTATGCGGACGCCATGCTAATACCTGGCAGGTGCATTTTCTGAAGGATTCTTGGCAGAATTCTGTTCTGCGTCACTCTCCTCGTCACTGCTCAGCTTCAAATCCTCTATCAGCGAGCTGCGTAACGAAAAAAGAAAATGGCTTGCACGCAATAATACATTTACAAGGCGTGTGAGAGACCAAATTTGTGTCTCTGATGTTTAGTCTCCCATTTCCATTTCTGATGTCGGAGTGAGATGAACACTCACTTGGTTTGGTCCCCATCACACGCTTTAGGCTGGTGGCTGGTCACTGAGGACGTCTTTGTTAAACTGTACCTCTCTGAAAATGATTGGGGGGGGGGGGGGAGACTAAGTACAGAGTAAAAGAGACTCCCTAGGTGGAAGGTTTGCTTAAGTAGGACTGTAGTTTGTCCTTTTGAGGACTGTAAAGTATTCCAAAGTAGCTGTTCCCAAACAATTTAAAAAAAATGTTGAGATAAATATGGCGGCGAGCTATATTATATATACACATATATATTTTTAAATGGTAAACCTACTGTTACTGTGTCCTCCACTGGGGAAACTGGCTGGGTGCTGGGCATCCTATAAGGGGAGGGCAATGTTTTAGAAACACGCATTTTAATCGTACAGTTTTTAAAATTATTATTCAACTGTGTCTTAGCCGAGCTCTGGCCTCTCCCGCTGACCTTGGAGGGAAACGGAAACTTGGAAGGCTCCGTTTTACAGGGGGTGTGAATGGCAGTCAGTGGAGGCGGCCATGACTGAGTCATTTCCTGCGCAGGAAAGGGGGGGCAGAACATTAATCGCAGGAGACCAGCATTCAGAACCCTCAACTCTGTTATGGATTTATTCTAGTCTGGAAGCAATCGGCAAAAAAAAAAACATTACATCCGAAATGTGTTTCACAGTTTGGTCTTTGATTCACAAATTGAAGAGCAAACTTTTAAATTCAAATAAACCACTCTTACTGCAGCCATCTTACCTTTAAGATTTCATCTACACAGTTAGGATCTCCTGACATGGATGCCTGAGAAGAGAAGAAGAAAAAAAAATTGCATACGCTACATTTTATTTATTTATTCCAACACAATGTACAACCCAGAAAGCAGGGTCAGATAATCCCTGGGTAGGGCAACGGTGACATCACTCTGCCGACCCTGGATTTTAAACCGGCGACCTTCCGATCACAGGCCCGGGGTCTTACCCAGCTGAGCCGCACGCTAAGGGGTGAAGCATTGGCGTCGCCACGTTCACCGCGGACGAGATTTACCTCCAGCGGCTGGGAGGGGATCTTCAGCTTGGAGAGGGAGGCCTTGCTACTACATTTCACCTCGCCGGTGGCGCCGCAGCCGCGCGACTGGCCACCGTAAGCTTCCGTCTTTGGCTCCTGGGTCTCCTGGCCGTCCATGGGCCGGACGTAGGCGGTGGGCTTCTGGGGCATGGAGCTGGGCTTGGATATGAGCGACGGCGGGAAGGACTGGCCGGTGTGCTGGCTCCCGCCGGGGAAGGTGGTGTGGACGCGCGACGGCGACTCCCAGCTGGCGTCGGGCTCCCGCGGCGACTTGGAGCGGTAGCACTCCTTGCCGTGGTGTTCCGCCGCGTGCGCCCGCGAGTGCCCGGAGCCCTTGGCCGGGCTGGACGCGCGCGACCTCGGGTGCTCCGAGCCGTGCTTGCCGGACCGCTTGCTAGCAGCATGGTCGCGCTCGTGCCGCTGGGCTCCGGCGAGCCGGGGGGCCCCGCTGTGGCCGGGCTGGGCACCGGGCCGCTTCTGCGACTGTGACGAGGTGCTGGGGGCAGGGCCCACGGGGGTCCATTTGCTACTTGGGCCGCCCCCTCCCGTGCGCTGCGGCGGGAGATCCCCGAAGGGCGGAGCGCCGGGCTCCTCGGACGAGGGCGCCCCCCCGGGGGGTTTGGGCACGGCGCTGAGCTTTTGGCGTGGAGGCTCTCCGCCCTCTTTCATCTCATCGTAGTTCCCCAGCATGCTCTGGATGCGGCTGGAAAGCTTGTCCTCTTTGCTCGACTGCGGAAAGGGGAGAGACGGTGGGAAGAACGGAAGTCGGCGATTAATCGGAGAGGTCAAGAAATAGTACGCGAGGGCACAACCTCGCCTGTGCACGACGCGACTCTGTTTTTAATGCTATTCTGGTGCTACACGGGCCATTTTCCCGTGGCATCCACAGAGAATAGCCAGGGTAAACGCACAGCACCAAGGAATAAGCACAACATGGACAGGATATCTCCCAGGCAACTGGCGTGGTTAATTAAACCAAAGTGGCTGCCGTCTGTAACATCAATCAGGGCACCGCTGCCCTTTTCCTTCGCAAAACCTGTATAACCAAACAGCAGCAAAACCATGCCGAGAAAAAAAAAAAAACGGCTTTGAAATCCAGTGCGCTGCCAAGAGTTACACTCGTTAAATGGTACTTAAACTACAATGTACACAGTTCTCGATCCTAGCCGAAGGCCCCGCTGTTGAGGCGATGTCTCCCCAAAGAGTCAGTGGCTCAGGAAAATCCAGCACAAAAACATTCCCTCGATCGTCACATCAAGCCGCACAGACACAAACAGACAGAAGACGTGGGTCAGCGGGACCGTGGACAGCTCTGAACTGCAAACGCCAGCCTTCCTTCTTCAAAAACACGTTAGCAAGGCTTTTTAAAAGCATTCACCTTTCTCAGTGTATACCACACACAATAAACTGTCCGTGAAGGACTTAATTGTCAAGAATGAATGTAGTAAATGCATACAGGAGAATAATAAAACTAGTTAAAAATATCAGTTAAAACACCAGGACCTGCTTGAGTTAGATCAGCCCTTAAACCCTTACTTCAGTTAAAAACTGCGACCAAGCATTTTTCTCTACGTATGAACCCGCATGAAGTATGTAGTATCGCTTATTTCCCAGGAATTCGAGACATTGTACTGCTCCCCCCCCCCAGAAAATGCACACTGGGAGACATTAACCATCACACAAAAAAAAAAAAAAATCGAGATTCAATCACTGCCGTTTATTGCATTTTTTTTTTTTTGCTCGAGTGGCTTAATTTTCCATGGCTGCTTTCAGACAACCCTGCAGGTGTAAATCTTAATCTGACCCCCTACACACTTACTATCTGTCCCCAAAAGCACCCTAAATCCCAGCACTGGCTAATGGGCTACGACGGAACACACTCGCCCTATCAAGACTCACTCCTATTGAGGCTTCTCGATGACAACTAAATTCTCCTCGGAATTACATTTAATGGAGGGTGGGGCCACCTGCCTGAGTGTTCTTAGTAATTTTATCAAGCAGATGGGTGTGTCCTTCAGGAGCCTGGGGGGGGGGGGCAGCACCAATCTAAGGCGAGATGTTCAAAAGCTAGGCACTTGCCGCACACTTCTAAGGAATGAAGGAACGCACTTTGGGATTCGGAAGAAATATCTCAAACTTTTTAAAAGTACCAATCTGGGACATAGTTAGTAAAAAGGTTTAATAATTGTGTAGTTCCAGCTCAACTTGTAGAAGGCCGTATGCAACCTTCTATCTGGAGCGACCTGAGTTTCTTACACCAACCCCAAAAGGTGGACTTACCTCAACCTCCACAGAAACTGTCGGATACAAATACGCCTGAGGCGTGAGGGTATCAGCAAACCAGAATGATGCAAGAATTTTAGGCTAAATCTAAAACCAAAACCAGGAGGTAAGAAAATAAAATTATACAAATGGAAAAACAAAACTTACAACTTTATAAGGTTCTGGAAAGAGAGGAGAGCTGGTTGGGAAGGCTTCTCCTCCCGGCTGGATTTCTTGATTTCGCCTTTCGCTTTCTTTCATACGAAGCACATTCCGGTCTTCACGGTTCATGTTGCTAACAACAGAGACACACATCACTAAGTGTGGAGAAATTGGGAAAAACTAGCAGCTCTACAGCAAACACTACAAAGGCAACAAAAATGATAAAATCATTCATAAAGGCCCACAAAAGTGGGACTTTGGTGAGTGAGAAATAAAAAACAGCAACCCCAGGTCCTCGAACCCCAGGTCCTATGCGCTGCCTCTCAAACTGCTGCGATACTGCAAAGCCTGAATATAAGACCATTAACTAAAAAAGCGTGCTATTTAATCAACTATGCATTAACTACACAGGACTGGAGAATATTTCTCTCTTCCTCTCAGGTTTAATTCATTTTAGCTTTCATCATGGTTTAAAGCACCACAACCATGGAAATTCATACACACACTGCAGCTTGCCGAACACATCAGGATACCTGCAGATATGCACGTCCTCAAACTTGGACAAAAATGAATTTCTCAACTCATTTTATCATTTGGTGTTCTTAGGGAAAAAAAGGGAAATGCTTTAAAAATAAGTTAAAGGAAATGCAAAGAGAGCAGATGTATCTCTCTCTCAAATTGGCTTGGAAACACTTATGATGGATTGCCAATATTCACCCATCCCTCCTGGGAAGCTAATTCAAATCCCCCCCCCCCCCGTGAAATGATCTCAAGTTAAATGCAGGCTAAAGGAAAAAGAAGAAAAAAAAACTAAACTGGAAACAATGATGCTTTGATATTAAAAAATGAGACACTGTCATCATCATCATCTAGCAATGTGCTTTGCAAGGCTGTCTACATGGCTCCAAATTAGCCAACACAACAAATGACTCATTCCATCAAAAAAAGACTGGTGAGACATTTCGGAGCCAGGACAAGACCTCGCAACACCGATGCATAGAAAATGTTTTATACCACTGTATTGCAATACCAGTGTTATCCAGATAAAGCATTATACACAACCAGAACAATGCTACCTCTCCTGCAAATTCCAGGGCATCTCAATGTGTAATCAAGGGAGGAATGGCACAAGTTATGCATAATCAGCTATTTCAAAGAATGTCGATACTCCCACAGACAGCAGAGGGAGCCCTAGAGCTCATGCGACAAATTAAGCATAATACCTGAAAACAGTGTGTCACCATAAGGTTTAGCATGTTGTAAGAGATTATGCCCCCCAGCCTAACTAGACTGGGCTTTACCCTGCCCCCACAGTACTGATTCTGAATCAACATACACAGCCCAAGGGACTAAACTGTGCAAACATCTTCTGGAAATAATGGCTGGTAACCGCTCAAACCTGTGACATGCTTCATGCATCTGGAAAAATGCAGGGCCAAAATGAACTCACCCCTTCATATTAGTGACCCTCCTGATGATGCAAAAGAGGCAGTCGCTTGTTTACACAGAAAAAAACGGCTATCGGATTTACACCATGAAAAGTACATACAGCACGCAGTATGCTTGTACAAGTCAATGTTAAATATGTGCATGCAATCCATAAGTGTATGAAAAAGACAGCCTATCAAACTGAGCGCTGATGAGAAACTCCAGAAAAGTGGACTGAGTATAAGGCCATGAAATAAAAATCCATGAACTTAATAAATGTGGGGCATAATTGATAAACTTTTGGCCAACTATTACATGAGAATCACATATTTATACAATTATCACTCTGTCAGATATCCATATACCCCCCAACCCCTACATATACAAACGAAGACAAGCTTTTTGTAATAAGTCTACTGTCGTATCGTATTGTAGATTTGATTCCTTCGCAGAATGCTGTCCCACTTGAGATTTTCCACATGCTTCGGAAAAAGTGCAGAGGTTATGGGAGCCGTCCCGCTGCCTGAAGCTTCCTCACGACAAGAGGGCAGGTATAGAAGAGCATAAGCCTGTACTCAGTGGTGGATTAGAGCAGGGAGTGGCTTCTGGTTTCGGATTCGCAGTCAAGAACATGTCCGCAGTCATCCGACTTCCAGCACTGTGTTACACCCGTCCCCCCCCCACCATTTAAAATGTCAGAGCTCTTTCAGTGGTATAAAGTTAAATAGTCCTCGCTTCTAAAAAAAAAAAAAAAAAAAACCTTTGCTAGTATTTCTTGAAATACAAATAAGGCCACTGAGAGGTGACTTCAGGTGTGCACCTTGCTTCAAGTTAGCTGCCGCTCCTAGGAATATCTACTATTGTACCAGCTTCCCCTACCTTGCGACCACACCACTACTTGAACACCAGATTAAACAAACAAAAAAAACTCCACGGTCGTTTATTATTTATTTAGGTGACCATCCATTTTGCAGTCGTTTACCTTTCTGATGTCTTATGCTGCATAAAAAAAAAAAAAAACCACAATGACATGACTTCGCATGGAATCCTGACTTGCGGGTTCCTCGTGGACAGATACGTCGGGCGAGGAAAAACCAAGGTGAGCGCACTTCAAACAGTGCTGGGATTTGAAGGCAAATGTAGGGTTGCTTTAAGCATGGTGCACACTCCGTCTCTGCTATCTAACACACAGTCAGAGGAGGTAGCTGTGCAAGTTGCCTTCTACAAGTTGCACTCACAGAAAGTCTTGCCACGCTTAATTCTGTAACAATGTTGCAAATGTATTGTTTCATAACAGTCCTCTGACATATAATGTTTAACATATCTGCAAATACCTTCTGCAAAGATATTGTCGTAAGTGTCAGTTTTTTTTTGACTGACTCATTCAGTTCTGTTCCTCCCACTTTGCTGTTATTTGCAATTGCAGTCGCTGGCTGCGAGAGATAAACACAAATGTTTGGTGTTTGTTTTGTGTTATATTGCAAACATGCTACTAATTAAAAAGCCCCCAATGAGGCTGCTTGTCAATGAACTTTTTAACTCAGAACAGCTCTTTTATAACTGTGATTTGGGTTTCAATTTCAATTTATTACTAATTCAAACAAAATGGTTTACTTAAAATTACTGGCTGTTGCTATATGATATATGTTTGCAAATGAATTAAGTAATGATTTTTATATAAAACCAATTCAATTGCAATATTTTTACTGGATTAAGTAAGCGTCCCGACATTTTCTGCGAGCACGGCACATCCCAGCTGCACCAATGAAGCCACAACCAGCTTAACCCAGAGTTTACATGCAATAGCTTAGGTGCTTAACGGTCTGCTGTTGTCTAACTTACCATACTAACTCATTTTGAAACAGATTTTTTTTTTTTTTTTTACAAAAAAAAAAAAGAGGTAAACCTTGAAGACAATGAGCTTACAACTTGTGGATCTGTGATCCAGCATTTTTGCCCAGCCATGACATCTCTAATTACAACCACCAAAGAATTAGGGCTGGGAAGGGGGTGATGACATGATTAGAAGGAGGCAAGACGCGCGAGAATTTCCAGCGCGTTTAGCTACAGCCATAACCTCAATTTAACGCAACTTAATAAAACGTATCCTTGACATACTTCCATTACGAATCGGCCACTGAGGCGAACTGAGGATTTGTTCTTGCGCCGAGACCAAAACAGGGACACAAGGGACTCGAACTGATTGATATCAGAACCCCAAAAGCATAAACAAACCACGGCTAGGGTGAGTTTTACAGCAAAACACATTTCATACATATTACAAGAACCATAAACAAAATCAATTAAACCTTACGGAGACTCAAAATTGCTGCTTTTTAAGCCTACTCTCTTTTATGTCATTCCCCCAGCAACCTAATAAAATTCTTTAAAAGTATAGCACATATGCAACTTTTTATTAAACACCAAACGGTATCAAAACACATTAAGAAAATATTTACAACTCCCTATCACTGAAATGCCTCATGTCAAGATCAAACAAGATAAGCATACAAGTTGTGACATATAGCGAGGCCATCAATCGAATTCAAGCAGCTGTTACATGCTATTTCAAAATGCTTCATGTGTTATACTTGAATGTTCAAGAAAACCCCAAAATGGAGAAACACGCTTTGTGGACGGTTATCTAGTAACATCCAATACCTGAAAATGCCACGTGAGCCAAATAAGAAAAAACAGCCTGCACGTATCAAACTTCAACACTAAAAATTGCTATAAACATACAGAAAACAATGCACCTTAATGCTTACAAAACAAGTAACATTTGCCTAACTTTTTAATTTACGATAAGTAGACACAAATGTGCTCATAGCCCACAACAGCTGGGACCAACCTGTACACAAGATACTTTCCGGTAACACTGTGGTCTAGAATAAATAAATAAATAAAATATTTTTTTTTAAAAAAAGACTCAAAACACATTTCTGGCTTACCCTATCTGAGAGGCCATTTCTCCAAGCAGTAAAGCATCACACTGTGAAATGCCAAAGGATTTGCACACTGTAGTTTCACAAACACAAAGTGTCGCTTCTCATTCCAAGACGTCCACAAGATGGTCTTTTTAGAAAAATCAACATTTTCTGAGCGTTCAGATAAAACTGACTTAGGGAAGGGAGGTTACAGCTCGGTAACAGGAGAGACCAATTGGCCAGGGCATGCAGGGGTGTTGTGAAAAGGGACAAAAGGTTAGATTGGGAGCTGATTTAAAGGTGGATTGGGGAAGAAGGGCTGTGTCAGCTGAGCAAGTGGCTAAACAATCTCAGAAACGTATGAAATACAGCATAAAAACAGAATTAAAAAAAATGTCCAATGAGTCCACATTTCCAGAAAACAGAGGAGTTATTGTTCATTTATGACCAAGAAAATACATTACGAGACTGTACACTGAAACAGTCTACTCCAAAAGAAGGGTACAGGAGAAGAACCTATTAAATAGTTAAATATGCAACAAACAAAAAAAGAGGAGAAAAAAATAATGGATACACCAGACCCCAGCAGCCCAGTAACAAAGCTGTGATTACCTTCTAACATACTACTGAAATGTAAAAATAAAGTAACAAGGTGCTGCCAAAGAACTCTCATAAACGCTAACCCCTCTGCTATAATAGAACAGTCCATGTTGTTCCATAAAAGGAGATGTTATTTTATCCCGCTGAGCCGCTCCTCCATGTGATGTCACTGCTCAGAAGACAGCCTACCCAACCAGAAACTCTCACCCTTCCTCCCTCACCAGTACACTCACGCCATGAGAAACTTATTTAAAGGGAAAGCCGCCGTTTAAGGAGGAATCTGCTCCGCTGTACGGCGACGGTTTAATTTCGGCCATCATGTTACCCTTTATGTTTATTACCATTATTATTAATTTATTTTAATAACTTGAGTTTTGAACAGTGGATAGATATTGTCCATCTATTTGGCCACCGTTCAAGCACTTACCCTGAAGCCCACAGCAGGACCCAGACACAAGGCAGGGGTACTCCCTAGATGAATTAACATACCATCATGGGGCCTACACCACTGAGAGACACAGGTTAGTCTGTAGGTCCTTGTGGCATGGGTGACCCAGCAGTACCCAGGGGAAACCCACGGGCCACAGGAAGAACACCCCCCCACCACCACCCACATACACACAAGTTTGGAAAAGCACACAACATTCTGTAATCATCACCTCCATCCTGCTGCCCATCTAAGTCAACTAATTAGTGCCTCTGTTGGATGTGCCTCATTAGCCCCCTGACTTGCATCTAATATTTAATCTTCCACATATTCTACCAGACTTATTCACCCAAATGACGTTACCACGGAGGCGACAGCCTGAGACCGTACAGCCAATGGCATCGCTTCTCTCGATTCCAAGGAACACATGAATCATGCCTAACGGCAGCTCCACAAGAGGTGGAGCAGTAACTAACACTGAGAGACAATAGGCGGCATCTCACACTACCTTTAAGGTGTATACTAAAACCTGATGTAACAGTACAAACTGCTAAAGCTAATGGTGTTCTACTGCGTGATAAGGTCAAGAAAAAAAAATGCCTTATGAGGACTGAGCTAAACATTCAATGAGCGCAGGTTAAATGCTGAGCACTGCAACCAGCTGCGTGCCTATTCTTCCCGCATAAAGCGCCGTAAAAACGACGCGAGTGTGCAGTCCCGGACTACAGGGAGCCGTGCCTCGCTACGGATGGGCCGGCTCGAGAACACCAGGAAGCCTGCATATTTACTGCACTTCTTATCTTTCACAATCACTTTCTTCTCTCTGACGGACTTATTGCATCACGTTCTACACGCAACTAAGCTGAAATGCTACTTCCCCTTAACGGATGTCTTTTAAAGGTGCACTTTGGAGACACAGAGAATCAGGGGGTCTGTGCATCCAACCTTAGATGTGGCTCATAACGGTAAAAGAACAGAAGTAATAAGAAAAAAATGTTTTGCATGAAAAGGAAGGTGAGGGGGCACACACCAACTGAAGGCTCCTTGTGATGATGTTCAGTACGAGTCAAACATTGTTCCTTTTACCCAAACTTCCACAACTACAAATCTCACTAAACAGGTGGGCAAGGCTGTATTTGGAACACTTACAAATCTCCTAGACATCAGTGCTAAAATAGCAACCATTACGGTGAGGAGCAATCCCAAACCTACGTGACCAGCACAGTGATCATGCGTGTCGCTCACGATCTCCAGTCGCCTTATCATAAATTAACACCAATTATTATTCTGTTCGTACATGACTGCTAATTTAATTTTCACAGATTACAGACCCTCCCCAGGTTACGATGGGGTTACGTTCCAATAAACCTATCGCAAGGCGAAAATGCGTTTTAATACAGTACACCTAACCTTAGAAACATCATGGCCTAGCCTAGCCTACCTTAAACATGCTTGGAATACTTACATTAGCCTACAGTAGGGCGACATCACTAACATAAAGCCTATTTCATAATAAAGTGTTTAATCTCATGTCATTTATTGAACAATGCACTGAAAGTGGAAAATATTTACCCATCGGAAAGTCGAAATATCGTAACACAGACCATCGTAACCTGGGGAGCGTCTGTAATTAATTCAAGGTGAGACACTGAGCAGGATGAGATGCACCCCCCTTTGCTCACTGAGGGCAGCTTTCTTAAGCGAAGGGACAGACAGTGACCTGATCATGGCCTGAATGTGTGGACTTGAGGTTGCTCTAAGTAGAACAGCTAAGCTCAATTAATGTAGAGTTACATTCCATGGTGTTGTCTCATAAGGATCGAGTGAAGAGACGCAGGCCAAATACACTCTGGTGGCTCCAGTACCTGCCAACACCTCGTCAATTAGAGAATGCATGTTCATATTATGCTCATAAACTGCATTCGTGTGCAAAATGTGACATCTTGATAATGTGACCCTATATTCTAATTCAGCAGAAACTGGAGAAGCAGTCACTGTCTTCCTAAAATAAAGAACTTATGATACTGTCACTTTAACAACAAACTATTCAAATACACGCTTCCTCTGCAGAACTGAAACTTCGGTATTAGTGGTATACTCTGATACTCTCCAGTATCTAGTGATCAACTGCAGGGTTACAGCCCTACCATCTATAGAGATTATCCTGTGGAGCATATGCTTTCAGCTGCCACAAAAAAACCCCTGCACCAGTTAATGCTCTCACTTAATGACAAGCGAGAGCAAGGCCCAAATGTCTGCCTTAAACTCCCGATAAAGCATTATGGGCGAGCACTGTATCGCACATTTTCTCTGGTGAGACATCTCACCTCAACCACTACTTCTAGACATTGCTAGCCTCAGACCAAGCAGTAATACCAGAGTAAACTATAGCCCTATAAAGTCTCCTACAATTCAAGGGACATGTGGGACTACCTGTCCAATGCTACTTCCCACATCCGCTGGTTCGTTCATGGGAGAGGTAGTGGTTTGTTTTTAGCAGAGAGCCTTAATGGGGACAGAAACTGCCCGGCCATTAATGTCTGTGACATTATCCTTCTAACGCAGGTGATGTTTGACACACAAGATGCCCGCTTGTACTTTGCGTGACTGGCCAGGCTCCAAAGCACAAACACGGCACAGCAGTTGCTCAGTACCCGCACGGTTGCAGTTTCCCATGGGGATATAATGACAGCCAGCATTCAATTTACAGGGTGAGGGGGAGCCTGCTTTACATGCTGGGGAGTCTAACGGCTGTCGAGGTCCACGTTAAGCCAACTATAATGGACACACGTTATTACTGCAGTGAGCAGGCAGATGCTGATCCATCCCATAATGGATCCTCCACTACAGTAATCTAGGGTGGATGAAATAATAGAAGACATTTGTATAGTGTTTTACACAAACCCAAGCTTGCTTTTTACAAGGAGGAGAGGGGGGGAACTGGATAGATGTGTAGAAGATGCCAAATCTCATTAGTCAGCTGCTTTGCATATGGAAACAGATATGGTCATAATCTAGCCAAAAAAAAAAAAATGTATATCAATGTTTCATGCCTTTTCTCACATCACACACCTCTGCACCTTTCACTGGTTTTGATGGTTTGCTTTACTTATTTGTTTAATTATAGGCTTCGCTATTACCGGAGTCTACTGCATGTATTTGCCATAAAGCTTTTCATTTTAAATGAAAATATCCCACAGTTGGAAGTATCTAACAGCTATTCATCACACAGAAGACTTACGCGAAACGAAAGATACTCCATTTTCTGTATCATGGGGAAATGTCTGGCATCTGATAAGCTAAAACAGAAACAAAAGTAAACCCACAGAGAAAACAAGCAGATGAAAATATAAGCAAGAAGGTAGACGAAATACACAGAGAAACTCTCTCCGGGCCAGAGAATCCACTGAAACCCACTGAAAGTAATCCCTTGAGTGTCAGGTATCATTTGTCCCACAATCCCCTTCAGTAATACAGCATCGTGGATTTCAGAGCACATTACTGTTTCCCAAATGTGATGTTCCTTTTGTGTATCTGAAATAAGACCAGCGCAACTTTCAAGTCGACCAGGTTACAAACCAGGGAGGTTTATTGTTACAACTACAGTTACCTCCCAATTTAGAGGCAAATAAAATTAACATACTTCTCCCTACAGGGAGTTAAGACTTCACAGCCTTATTAAATTACTACCAGCTTGCTACATTTAAGATACGAAAAACATATTAGGAAAAAAGAAGAATGTTCTCAATAATAGAATGACTATACAAATATTAATGCACCTTAAACCTTTTCTGAGATTATGGGTTCATATTACTTTTTGCACTCATGTTTTACAGCAAAATTTCATGATCTTCCCAAAACAACCCTTCAAGAAGACTCAGTCAACTCAAACCATCGTACTAAGGCGAAGAGCAAATATGAATGCAATGATTTACATTGATGGAAACAAATCCACATACTACCAGTAATTACACTAGAAATCAAAACCAAGTAAATAATACAAGAATCAAAAATAATTCGGGTTTTTAATGCGGTGTTATTTGATGTCACTGACGCACAGTATATTGCATTGGGCCAAATCCAGGTCATCTGAAACAGTAAGTTAATTGTAAACAAGAGGCAAATTGTTCATGCGTTAGATTTAAGCTCCAAACACATTTTCTATACTTATCGAACATCAGTATTCAAGGCCAATATACACCGTTTCGCCTCATTTTTACGTAAAGCCTTTTAATCGAGTTTTTATATAATCCAGCAGCAGCGACGCGAACAAAGCATTGACGTCACTAATAAAACAACACTCATAGAGTACTAACTTCAAATTTCAAGGTAGTTGGCAGTTTGAGGTAACATTAAATTTCCATACGACAATCATATTATTATACAAAGCCACTGTTGGTAATCGGTTAGCAGAGCTCATACGTATCACACTTGAGTGGCTTCCTGGATATGAGGTCGAGCCTCTTTCAGGGAAGTGAAGTTTCTTTATAACAAAGTTTCGCTGCGGTTTTGCAACGTTAAATCCACAGCATCAATAAAACAATGAAATGTCCACTTCAAACTCACAATATTAGTATAGGCGTATGTTGAACCCCCACCGCCCCCAACCCTAATCATGGACTATTTACAACCAATAAACGTGACAATTTGACTCATTCTCAGTGAATCGCCATGTTTATTCTATTGCACAATCTCCAATTTACTGTCAGTATTTCCACCCAGTAAAACACCAGCAAAGTGTTAAGCATATGCTGGAACCAAACTAACGATTCACTTAACGCCTGCCTCTAAAGTGGGTAGTTAGTGGTTATTGCTTTACCCAGTAACGAAAAAAAAGATACCCACTAGGCACAGGAAGCCAACCATTTTAATGGTATTTTATACATTTAAATCTAATCTGAAATCCCCAAATCGTCATAGTAATGGCAGCTCGCTAAAATGGTAGTGTCTACATCAGAAAGTTAATCCGCTTACCTCTGCGGTCTTCTTTTAGGCCCGGAACATCTCTAGCTAGCTAAAGGAAAGCCTTTCTCCTTTGTCTTTTTTGCACTTTTCAGTTTATAAAAACACGTTTTTTGAAAAAATTTACCAGCGGGCCGCGACGATTAATTAGACAAACGGGCCTATTTTCCAAATAAAATGCGTAAAACCCGACTCTCCCCCTGGCTACTGCAGACTCCGTCGCCGGCATGAAAAGTGTCGTCTACATCTTTCTCAATCCGTTTTTTTTCCTTTCCACCCATCCATCCATCCATCTTCTCTCGGATCGAGGGGGCTGATCGTTAAGCACATCCTAAGCGGGGGACACCAGCCAGGCGCACCGACCTCAGCTCCTAAACCGCGTCATGTGACGGTGACGCCGGCCAGGCGAAAATGGCTTGCTGGCGCAGGTTAGAGCGGAACGGCGTCGCCGCGACGTCGCGCAGCGCTGGAACTGGGACGCGCGGCGTTTGGCCAGGCGGCGAGGCAGCCAGTAAATGCCGGTTTTATTTATGTTTTGAGTATTTTGTGGCGATCCTCCATCCCTTTCTCTGCTGAGATAACGATGGTGCGTCTCAGGTTTTTATTCCTTGCAAAGCGTTGCATTAGGGTGTCTTAGAATGACGAAGCATTAGTTCGTAACCATTAGAAGTGACTAAATGGCAACATGGGTAAGAAGAGACAGCCATTTAGAAACATTTAAAAACAGACACATGTGACAGTTAGGAAAACGACCTGTGGTTTTGCACTAAAATGGAGAGTAGGGGGCTTATTTTACAGACTGCTTCGCAGTCGTGAAATGGATTAATTGCCAGAAACTAGAGAAACAATATTACAATTGTATGAGCAAAGAGTACCGCAAGCTAAGAATTTGCAGATTAGGCGTACTATAGTGAGTTCCGGGTTAAACCCATACTGTAAACAAGGAATTCCTTGTCCTTTGTTTTAGGTTATTTTTACATTTTATTTTTCCATTTAATCCCTGACACACTATTAGCGTACGTTTAACTGCAGTTTTTGAAACTGCATGGCATGTTTCTTTAAAGTAATGATGAATGTCTGAATTCAGGTTTAATTTAATTTTCCCCCAGTTTTAATTTAAAGTGGGCAAAACTTTTTTGCATAGGCAAAATAAAAGGAAATAATGTTTTTCCATATTCCCAAATCGTGGCAGGCCGCTGGCACGACCCTGAGCTGTAACAGGAATAATCTTAAATATACTTACAGAAATGGAAAAAAGTACAATGCCCAGTTAGTCCGAACTGACTCATTGCAGAAGTAATTTAATTAGTGTAATTTTACATTTGTTTCCCATTCTCTCATTTTGGTAAAGCATGATCTTGGGATTTTGTACATTAAATATTTAGAGGATATGTAAAATTCCACCAGAATTGTGAAACGCATTAAATTTAAAATTAGAAAGAGTGAAATGCATAATCTGAAGGGTCAGTTTTTTTACCACCAGTACCTGCGGTCTGGAAATCCCGGATAGAAATTTACCCCTTTTTAGAAACTGTTATCGAACAAACATATTTTAAAGTCGTTCATTTAGATATGTGTCAAATATAACGACATGCCCATTTAAAAATATTTAAGTATTCTATTTTTGGTTTTACTTATCGTGACAAGTAAAAAAAAATCTGTCAACTTCACTTAGAGGAAAAATTGGTCACCTCATTGTTGCCTTTCTGTGTCCTCACATAAACAATTTTCTTGTGTCATCTAATTTTCCTGTCATTTTACATCCGGGAAAATATACATAAAAGACACGTTATTAGCTTATTTTTTTACGTTTTCGGATGACTGAATTCATCTACACCGGCAACGTTGTGAGGCTCCAAGGATGCACGCGCTCACAAGCGCGTCATTCACCGAGCGACGCACTCTTCGAGATGCCGAAAATTCAACATGGCGACGCCCATGCATAGGATTATCGCGCGGAGACAGGCGTATGTTTTCGCGATTATTCGTATTTTACTGTTAAAAAATAATTCAGGTCTTTCATTTATATCTTAATTTGAAAACCAAATACATGCATTTGCGATGTGTGTCTGTATATAACTGTAAACAGGAACGTCGTCAATTCGTGGGGTGAATAGTTGTGAACGTGGCTTGCTTTCGGTCTTCTAACTTACTCGCCCACTTGCTACCAGGATAATATGCTGCGTTAGATTTTTCACAAAAAACTGTCCGCTGATTAAATGCTTATCTTCAAATTTAACTACCAACAATATAATGATTGTTCTTTTTCAATAGGGAGGCAAACAAACAACACGTTCGATGTCAAAAGTGCTTGGAATTCGGCCACTGGACATACGAATGCACTGGGAAAAGGAAGTACCTCCATAGACCTACAAGGACTACAGAGATGAAGAAGAAACTTAAAGAGAGTGAGAAAATGCTTCCCATCATGGCAGGGTAAGGGTTTATCCACTATTGCTTAAGGAACGACAGATGTCTTATCAGATTAGATTATTTTTCTGAAGGTGTGAACTCATTTTGAGTGACAGAAATACTATATTATGACCCCTGGTCACATGTCTATTTGCAAGCATGTTAACTTGGAATTTTGAAGTGTTGCTTCTTTGTGTTTCCATTAACTATACATAACATCCATCCCATTAAATATACAAACATGGAAAAATATGCTGTATTATATGAAGGATAGATATTTTATAGAAGGCACATTTGCTGTGTTGTGTATTCAGATTTTGTGTTGTTTGATTTGCTTAAAGTTCAGTAACAATTTTTATTTATAGACCAGGAATAGAAGGCTCAAATGAGAAGGTGAAAAAGAAAAGGTAATGACCAGCCCCTGCCTTGCTATAAATTTCCTTCCTGCATGGTTCCATGTGGTTGAATGCAGCGTGATATACATGGTCCACTTATTTCAGGTCGAAGGAGTCGAGCGGCTCCAGCAGCGGGGACTCTGGCAGCTCCTCCGGCGACGACTCTGACAGCAGCAACTCCAGCTCGTCGTCCGACAGCAGCAGTGACAGCAGCAGCGACAGTGAGGACAGCACCAGCTCTTCCTCTACCAGCAGCTCCAGCTCTGACTCAGAATCATCCTCCAGCAGCAGTAGTTCTGACGAAAGCCCACCCAGGAAGAGGAAGAAGAAGAAGTAGGAGGAATGGGCTGCATTGTGATCTCAGAGTAGAATTTCAGGCTTTCCGTCACACTATACCAGGACTAAGACCTATTACTCTCCCCATAAAAAACATGTAGGAAGGCCTCGTGGGACATTGGTGTTCTGTGGGCAAAAATTCAGTTTCCTGTTAAACTATCATAAGGATGCAAGTTGTAATCTTTAAAAATTCAGTCACAGTGCAGGCTTTCTCTTATTGTCCATGCAGACTTTGGATTTCAGGTGTAAATATTAAGTCATACATAATCATTCAGTTGAATAGTCAAAACATTTGCATGAATATTCTCTGAAACATATGGAATTTAACTGAAAGACATGTAAAATATTGTATGCACTTCTAGTGTTACAGGAAAAAGAAATTTCTACATTTTACATTGCAACAAGTCATCGATACTGAGAACTGAAATTGTCTTTTAAGTATAACTTTGTAGAGGTACTTAAGATGTGGCAAGCCCTCTTAGTTAAGATAGCAGGTTCAGCATCCAGAATTTGTCTTTGTGGACAGTTCTATATACAGATTGTTCAGATCTGTGGACATCAGAGATAATCTTTGGTAATGAAAGATATTAAATTACATTGTGGCTTCATTTGGTGGATGGAAAATTTGTGAATAGGCTGTCTCATTTTCCTGGGACCCTGGCTTGACGTGACCTTAACAAATATATTTCACGATACCTCTTGCCCTTCCTAAACTGGATATGAAAAATATGCTTTAAACAGTTTCATAGTGGAGTTTTTCTTCATGGATATTGAATCCGGATTAGGTAAAATCATAACGTCATTATCTCTTTTGTATAGTAATCCTCACCAGTTTTGGGTATGTGTTTTTTGAAGAACGCTGTTGTTTTTATTTTTATAATGCAAAAATAAAAAGTACAGGACAACTGTGTAATGGTATTTCTGTAGTGTTTGAAGAGTTGAACCCAATACTTAAGAAAAAAAACAAAGCAAAAAAAAATCAAAGTTGTACCATTACAAATAATTAATGACAGCTATATAAAATTTTCTTGGAGCGTTTTTGGAGTTATGCCAAATTTGGCATTAAGATTAGTTCATCTGCGAAAAGACAATTTAGTAGTTCTTGAATGTATTGTATTAACGCGGCATTTTAACAGAATGGATAACACACATTTGTAATACCAGTGTGTATTTCGCATACGTGCGCATTTCTCCTATTAGCGCACTTTCTCCCAGCTGACGTCAGCCTGCTTGCCTAGCACCTACGTAACATACACACCCATAAAAATATGTTTTTACGCCAATGTTGTCCTGTAACGTGGGGCATTTCGCCGAAAGACGACTTACGGACTGCCGCGGCCAAATTTATGCAATCATGTGCTACAGCCATATGTATGATTTTTCAAAATTACCAGCTTTCAAAAAGTTGTTCATGTGATGCTTTGTAACAAGTGACTTGCTCGTGTTGGTTGGGCATGCAAGGGTTTTTGAGACTTCATGTGTGTGCCATGACACTAACTTATGCGCTTCCGTGAAAATAAGATAATGCGCACATACGAGTTGCAGACAGTTCAATGTGCACCTTGCCCACCGCAGCATGAGACACGCCCCTATCGGCGTTGCGCCACATCACGAGCGCACATTGCTCCGCGCAAAAGAATGCATAGGCCAGCATATAGACTTCCTTATTTCCCCGTAAGTTATATCCAACTGTACTTCGCTGCTTGTCTTGTAGTTTATACTACGGAAATCGTTGCCAAAACCAAACGACATGCAAAATATTAAAAAGGCCTATTAAAAATTAAACCACGCCGCGTTCCGCACAATAGCCGATTTGTCTCATTCTTAAGTGCTGGCCTTTTAATGTAACATGTTATTCCAAATGTTATATATATACTTTATAGTGTAATGTGTTAAAAATATCACATATTATGAATACCCAAACTCCAAGAGGCACGGCGTACCCAGCAAAGCCTTCAGATTAGTCACACGCCCTTTAAACGGCTGTGGAAAAGTCGAGAGCAATCTAGAACAGATGAGATCTCGCGAGAGCGGGGGTTTTACATTGTGCACCCGTGCTGGTTAGCTCGCTCATTTCTAGCCGGTTCACACTTCCATACCAGGCAGAAAGCCGAGTGGATGATGATTTGAAACATTTTTTTAATTTATATATCTCGTTGGTGGTTCCTTAATTTATACACTCAGTACTTCGTCATTTTATACCACAGATCGATATTTTCTTCTCCATCGAGACAATCCACAGTGGAAGATGTCAGTAGTAGGATTTGATGTCGGGTTTCAGAGCTGCTATGTTGCTGTAGCCCGAGCCGGGGGAATAGAAACCATTGCAAACGAGTACAGCGACCGGTCCACACCGTAAGTACAAAGAAATCGTCTCCTCAGTGTCATTTTCACTTTAGGATTTTTCAGCAGTTGGACTTGTCTTTATAACATGTAACATCAGTGGCTATGAAGAAGTGATATTTCGCGGGTTTATTAGTCCGGTAAACAATATCTTACGACGAGCACATGTGGACGGACTACAGAGTCAGTAGGAGCCGACATTACTTTGCGACATTCCGCCGCACGTCGAGACGCGGCCGTTAAATAGTGTTCTCTGGTCCAAAGTAAAAAATTGAGTGGAGGGGCCATCTAACTTGTGTGTGGGTGTGTTTTTTTTTGCCGATTAGACGGCTGCTTATTATTGTACAGTGATGCAGTTAGCCGGAGAGCTAGTTGTCAGAGTGACGGGCGGTGACGTCAGAGCAGCGTGCCGCGCGGCGGCCCGCAGATGGAATGTTCTAGCAACGTGCACCGGAAGAGCCGCACTCTGAACGGGCCCCCCAGATTCAGGGGGTACCCCCCTGGCCGTGCGCACGCGGATTCGTACCCCTGGCCCCCGCTATGATGGATAGATAGCATATATATGGTCTCGTCATTCACGTCTCCTGTTAGTATGCTGAGCAATAGATCAGTCATTTTATTGGCTTTGCTGACATTCAGGGCTCGCGGGGACTGCGGCGGGGTGGGGGGGATTCTACATACTACATTCAATGAAATTCAAGGGAGATTCACATTTTCTACGAATTGTAATTCATCAATAACTATATTGCAATAATGATCACACGCGACTGAATGAGGAAACATGGACCCGAACCAAAGAGTAGCTATTGCTTTAATAATGTTTGCGTGCGAAATTTCAGATACATTTGACTGCAGCTTATTGACCAGATACCACTTCACTTACAAACCTTTCAGAAAATAAAAATTGCAGTAATCTTGTTTTTCAGCTGTAATTTTCTTCAAGATTTTTAAATTCTGGATGAATGGCTTCTATGAAGTAGTTGGAAAACTATAAGCCGCTATTGCTGTCTGCACTGAACTGTTTGCAGCCAGGATCACGTTCGACATGTTGTAAATGGAATTTTGCTTGCCCTTATGTGAATTATACTGATTTGCGCATTTGCAGTATACACCAGGTTGCAAACCCTTTACTGTTAGTGTTTTACAGGGCTTTTAAAAAATAAACCAAGAATTCACATTTATTCTTAAATCTTTATCAGGTCATGTGTGTCCTTTGGATCCCGGAATCGCTCTATAGGAGCTGCTGCCAAAAGCCAGGTACCCGCTTCGTTTCCCAATAATATCTTCTGCTGGTAGTAATCTGTCATAATACACTCCTGTACGGCAGTGTTTCCGAATCCAGTCCTCAGGGATTTAGACACCCCACGTTTTTGCTCCCGCCCACGCAATCTGTGGGTCCCTGTGGACCAGATAGAGAAACACTGTTCTAAGGGGGTCCCTCATGTTATTACCTTATAGGCCTATGCCCAGTGCTTCAAGTGGGCCGGAACACAGTTCCGGAACTTCTGTATCCTAAAGACTTGATTTTTTTTTTTTTTTTTTCTCACCGCACAAATGTCAAATGTCGGAAAATTACAGTTCCTGCACTTATTCTTTCCCACTTCAAGCACTGCCTATACTTATGCAGGCTTCCTAGCTGTTTGTGAGTGGTGTAAACTTGGACACAGCGGGACACCAATTTGAGTTAAATTACAAGAATGATTACTGACAATTATGAAATAAAAGGGTTAATTGCTTATGTAGAATAAAAACCAGCATGAACATCAGCCGGGTTCATAACTTGCCTTGATTAAAAGCAGTCTGCAGGATTCCAGCATCGCCGTTTCATGTACGTCATTTTAGTGTATGACCTCTAAAATGTATGTATTTACCCCTCCACTCGCCAGATTGTCACAAATTATAAGAACACGGTCCAAGGTTTCAAGAAATTCCATGGCAGGGCGTATTCTGATCCGTACATACAGTCCTGCAAATCCAGCCTCGTCTACGATCTTGTCCAGATGCCCACGGGGACAACCGGCATTAAGGTAATTGGTAAAACACTCGGATTGAATCCGCACAAATTTAAGCACTGCGGTGGCAGTGCCTTAATGCGTTTTGCTTTTGTGCTTCTTATTTATTTAGTTTTTTTTTCGTATTGTGCGCGCCGTGCAAAAAGAGAGCGTAAATGACCTAACTTGTTCTGCCCTGAAGGTTATGTACATGGAGGAGGAGAAAGTTTTCAGTATTGAGCAAGTCAGCGGCATGTTGCTGACCAAACTGAAGGAGACGGCTGAGAGCGCACTGAAGAAGCCTGTGGCTGACTGTGTCATTTCCGTAGGTTTTCATAGCGTTTTAATACATTAATAGTGTTTTCTAGCTCTGGTAATGGATCGATGCAGTGTTTCCCAACCCAGTCGGGGCACACTTGGACGGTCCACGTTTTTGCTTCCTCTCAGCTCCCATCGCATCTGTACCAGGTATTCGGTGTTCCTGACTGGCTGGGAGCTGGGAGGGAGCAAAAAACGTGGACTGTCTGGGGTTCCCTGGGGACTGGGTTGGGGAAACACTGGATTAGTGGCTTTTAACATCAGTTTTTTGGTTAAGAGAAATGAATAATCCTCCTTTGTCACTGTGTGATTTTTTTGATTCCAGTAACTTTAAATCTTGTTTTTAAAAAATAAGTGCATTATGGATATTATGTGTACTGACATCTTGTACTGTATCTTTAACCTTGATCTGGGTTACCCCTGTAGTAAATTAAATCTCTGGGACCCACTAGTGATGAATCTTAAGGTACTAGACAGTAGTGCCATGTTGCGCACAACTGCGTCAAAACCCATGTGTCACCGTGTCCAGGTTCCATGCTACTACACCGACGCTGAACGCAGATCTGTGGTGGACGCTGCGCAGATCGCTGGACTCAACTGCCTGCGACTTATGAATGAGACAACAGCAGGTAACGGGACCTGGTGCCATGATGGATTTAAAGGGACAGTGCGCCCCAAAATGTATAAGAAATTCATGTTTTTCAGATGACTTGTAGTTCTATTTATCCACCTAGGTTGCTGTGGTGCGGGTTGCTTAGTTTCGCAGATATCATAGAAATGTCTCCCTTCTCCTGAATATATTGGGGCTGAATGGCGTTCTTTCCGTGGTGACTCAATGGCAAAAACATACGTTAGGAAAATTCAACAGCAATGTCTCTTACCAGAAATCATGACCCCGGGTACTCAAGAGAATTCAGACCTCGTAGTGAGCAGTTTCATGTAGGAACTATTTTCTTTATACCAAAATCCTCACTGCTACCGTATCGGCCCGTGACAACGTGACACATCTGTGTTGTCCTCCTTGGCTGAGCTCTTACTTTAGCTGGCTCAGTGATGCTAGGTGAGCGGTATCGGTTATCAATGTCGGACTACGAGGTAGATAGTTCTCGCTATCTCGCTCAACTGTATTTACTTGAACCAGAGTGCTCAGACTAAAATTAGAGCTCAGCCAGTGAGCAGCCATTGATGTTTATGTCTAGTCACGTTGTCAGTGCCAGATCTAGATGAATGCCTAGCAGTACAGGCTTTCTGAAAAATGTTTTTTTTTTTTTGGGGGGGGTGAACTGTCCCATTAAAGCAGAACAGAGTCTTTATCCCCACAGTCCTTTGGAATCTGGGCTTGGGGGGTGTTTCACAAATCAGGATTTCTCTCTTAGTTGGGTTTAATTTTGATTTAAACTCATGATTGTCCAATAGAAATGCTCCTTGCCTAAACTCTTATTGGACAATCATGAATTCTAGCTAAGTTAAACCCTGCTAAGTGAGAAATCCTACCCCCCTGGTCTGCTTGAAGAGATGAAAGGCTATCCTTAGTCATGGCATTTATGTGGAAGTTCCTGCATTTCTCCCACAGTGGCCCTGGCTTACGGCATTTATAAGCAGGATCTTCCTGCTCCGGAGGAAAAACCAAGGACCGTGGTGTTCGTGGACCTCGGCCACTCCGGGTACCAAGTGTCAGCGTGCGCGTTCAATAAGGGAAAGCTCAAGGTAGGCCGGGCCGTGGCCCATCGGTGGTGTTGGCGGAGAATGGCGCATCATCGCGGCAAGTGTCCCTGGACGCCTCGTTTGTGTGTTCCAGGTGCTCGCCACAGCGTTTGACCCGCAGCTGGGTGGGAAGGACTTGGACGAGATGCTGGCGAATCACTTCTGTGAAGAGTTTGCGAAGAAGTATAAGCTTGACGTGAAGTCCAAACCGAGGGCGTTGGTCCGACTCTACCAGGAGTGTGAGAAGCTCAAAAAACTGATGAGTGCCAATTCCTCTGACCTGCCTCTCAACATTGAATGCTTCATGAATGACATAGACGTCTCTGGGGTTCTTAACAGGTAAGCCGATTGGGTTGTGGTTGGTGTCAGAATGTCCGTTTCGAAAGTGTGGTGCCTTTCGGCTGATAACCCGCTGCTTTGTTTCGACAGAGGCCAGTTTGAGGATATGTGCGCGGATATTTTGTCCAGAGTTGAGGCTCCCCTGCGGAGCATCTTGGAGCAAGCGAGTAAGTATCCGGTGGTTCTCGTCGCCGTTTTAATGCTCCTTGAGTAGGACAAATACTTGGCAGAGTATTGATCTGCCTTCCTGGATTCGTCAGAGCTGAAGAAGGAAGACATTTATGCAGTTGAGATTGTGGGCGGAGCCTCGAGGACCCCCGCTGTCAAAGAGAGGGTCAGCAAGTTCTTCGGGAAAGAGCTGAGCACCACCCTGAACGCGGACGAGGCTGTGGCCAGAGGCTGTGCCCTTCAGGTGGGTGTTTGCTTTAAACCGTACCCGTAATGGGTCTGCACCCAGGTCCTACATGCCCGTTCCTGAATAAATAGCTTTCTTGACGATTATTGATTAAAAGTTCACATTTTTGATTAGTCTGGGAGCCATATTTTACTATGATGCATAGCTGGTGAATCGGATTGGGTTTTATTCTCAATTGGGTTATTTTATTCTCCAGTGCGCCATCCTGTCCCCTGCGTTTAAAGTGCGTGAGTTCTCCATCACAGATGTGGTTCCTTACTCCATTTCCCTGAAGTGGAACTCTGCAGCAGAGGAGGGCTTGAGGTACGACCGTTGTTTCTGCTGGTGACGTCTGGCCCGCCATCAGTCCAACTGATCAGTTATCTAATCCGAGGCCTTGGTGATTTGCTCAGGAAGCACAATCTCCTCCTCCTCCCCCATTATTCAGTTGGTTTAAGCCAGTAATAGGCTGTATTACTTTAGCTGTCACCCTTATAAGTATTTTCCAACGTTAGATGGTAGATGTAGCAGGGGACGACGCATCTCTTTCCTCACTCTTTTCCACTCCTGCCACTAAAAATAACAGAAAAATAACTAGCCTTTTTAAATTCATATTATTAAGTGTTTACCTCTATTGACTGAGGGGGAACTTAGATTAGGGATGGAAGATTGAGCTTCGATAGGGAGAGGAGAGGAACGTATCCAGGCAGAAGGAGCAGAACAGGAGAGGAGAGGGCAGAGTAAAGAATGTATGGCTGTGCTGGCATGCTATGATCTCTCGTTCAGCAGCACGTCCTTCCTGCTGAATCCATAGACGCCCACTTTTTGACCTGTGCCCCTTTCAGCGATTGCGAGGTGTTCCCAAAGAACCACGCGGCACCGTTCTCCAAAGTGCTGACGTTTTACCGCAAGGAGCCTTTCACTTTGGAGGCCTACTACAGCTCCCCGAAGGAGCTGCCCTACCCAGATCCCACCATAGGTATGGAAAGGCCCATTTGTGTTCTCGTGTGTGTGTTTAAGTGCTTGTCTGTTTGCTCGTTCGTGGTGTGGTGGACTGAATGGAGGCTGGAAGGGGTTCTCACCTTATGTGGCTGTGATGATCTTCTACAGTTTCTTAGTTGTTCCCTGAACCACTTAAGTTTGATTTAGGCGTTGCCTAACTGAGCCCTAGGGCAGATCTTGGTGGTAGAGAGGCAAGAATGTCCAGATCATTCCGTTTCAGGGAGCACCTAATCAACTGGTCAGAAATTATGGCAAGTAATGACAGCCAAGCCTGTGAGGGTGTAAGGGTTAACGGGTCCGGAAGCTGCACCAGGCCGTTGTGGTACAAGGATTGGTGATTAGGGCACTGGTGAACCTTTTGAACTTTCTGTCGTCCGCCACAACTCTTTGTTGGATATGGATGAGTAAGCTGCTATCTTTCTTGTCACGTCTCTGACTATATGGGGGGGGGGAGCAATTGAATTATTCTTTTTTTTTTTTCCTTCTCCATGATGCGTAGGTCAGTTTATGATCCAGAAAGTGGTGCCTCAGGCTTCCGGCGAGAGCTCCAAGGTGAAGGTGAAGGTTCGGGTCAACATCCACGGGGTCTTCAGCGTCTCCAGCGCCTCCCTGGTAGAAGTGCAGAAGTCGGCTGAGGTGGAGGAGCCCATGGAGACGGAGCAGGCTGTGAAAGAAGACGAGGTTCGGCCATTGTTTCGATACGTCCTTAAAGCGCACAGTAGCACGGCTCTCGTGAAATTTCGCCGTCTAGCATTAAAAGTAGAATGGGCCAGTGATTCAGGAAGCCGGTTCTTAAAGAAAATAATGTCTCATTGTGGCCTTTTGTGAGTTTTATGTACATCACCCTAGATGAGCAGTCAAGGAGACATTTTGGAAAATAAGCGTTATTCATCTGGGAGCCTGAAATGAAGTGTTTGGACCCTGTTTGCCATGAGCATCTCTTATGAAACAATCTGCCCCCTTCTTTAGAACAAGATGCAAGTTGACCAAGACGAACACAAAGCTGAAGGCGATGGGCAGAAAGAAAACACAGAGAAAAAGTCTGAATCAGAGGAAATGGAGGTTTAGGAATCATTCAGTTTCTTTCTTAACTTTTGTGCAGTTTTGGTTTATTAGGATTCGTAGCATTAATCTAAGCCTCGTTTGACGCCCGGGAACCGTTCTGTAATGTAAGTGCAGGATTAAAGAAAGAGAGTACTCGTGCTTACAAGCGAACAGTGTGGGATAAATCCAGTGGTTGTTAATAATGAACGCACGCGGTACTCTGTGACGCTTATGAAAACAACATCGCACGACTTCAGCAGCTTGTTGGCATGATTCCATGAAGTATTGAACAGAACACTTTGCTAAATTAACATCATGCACATGTCAGCATTTACAAACATTAGACTTGTCGCAATAGGCATGAGATATAGTACTTTTGCAGTACTGTATTACGTACTGTACTAGGTTTTGGATGTAAAATACACTCTATATACAAAGAAAAATGGGTCACTGGTGCTACATAAATGAAACCATATGTCTCTGGTTCTGGCTTATCTACAAACTCAACTTCAAGAGAGACTTGGGGAATGGATCTCATTTGTGACCTGGGGGTGGCTGTATGTCCCTTGGAATATGATGGAAACCTTGATGTGTTTTTATTTGATCTTTATTACTCATTTGGCTTTGTAAAATTGTATCAGTAGTGGATTATGACTTAATACATCCATCCATCCCACGGCCTGTTGGCTTATCTCAGTCTTGGGGAAGCATAGGACGCAAGTTGATTATTCTGTTTGTGTGTATGTTGTTGTTTTTTTTTTTAATCAGACTTCCTCTGAAGACGGCAAACAGGAAAAGAAGAATGATCAGCCTCCGCAGGCAAAGAAACCCAAAGTTAAAACAAAGACAGTTGATCTTCCCATTGAAAACAGTCTTCAGTGGCAGCTTGCAAATGACATGCTCAATCTCTTCGTGGAGAATGAGGTAATGCAAGTGTATACTGTAACTCGCCCATATATATTTTGTGGTTTGTCAGTAGTAGTGGGACGTGTGCTCACTTGAAATCCGAGGTGGAAAGTTCAGGTCCAGAAAGCAGAAATTCAGACACAGATTTTGTTTCAGCCAATCAGATGAGTTACCCTGTGACTGACTCTTTACACCGAAGTGGTTGGTCGAAACAAAAATTTAGTCTGGATTTTGTACTTTCTGAACCTGAACTTTCCACCTGTGCTTAAAATTACCCAAAATGTAGACGTGCTGAGGTAATTTGTAAACTTTGGTTGCATAAGTGTTGTTGAAGCGTTACTGTGTGCCACTTGGATCGCGATTCCATTCTTTGTGAAACAGCGATGAGTAAGTCAAGGGAGGTTTAAAAATAGTGTGCTTTGTGTCTGCAGGGCAAAATGATAATGCAGGACAAGCTGGAGAAGGAGAGGAACGACGCAAAGAACTGTGTGGAGGAGTATGTGTACGAGATGAGGGACAAGCTCCATGGAGCGCTGGAGAAGTTCGTCAGCGAGGAGGTGAGAGTTTTGCTCCGTTGATGACCTGCACGTTGGCAGTCTGTGTCGCACACCTTCACGCAGTGCTGTGTGTGTGTGCTGCTGATCTGATCCAATGCAGGAGCGGGACGTGTTCTCCTTAAAGCTCGAGGATACAGAGAACTGGCTATATGAAGACGGGGAAGACCAGCAGAAACAAGTGTACATCGATAAACTAGGTGAACTGAAGGTAGAGTCTCAGGGTCCTCTTGTTTGCAATGCGGTTTACATGCAATGGCACCTCTGCTAAGTTTGGGAAGTGCCTCGGGCTCTGCATGGCTCTGCAATCTGGTATGGCTCTGCAGCTTTTGGTAGGGAGAACAGAGTCCCCTTCATACCGGTCAACCGAGCAACGTTGACCTGCTCGGCAGTTATGGGGGAATACCGTTGGGTGTCACTGACCATTGAGCAAGAAAATGTCCTTTTGTGCAGAAACTTGGCCAGCCAATCCAAGAGAGATTCTTGGAGTCCGAGGAGAGGCCAAAAGCCTTTGAGGAGCTCGGGAAACAAATCCAGCAATACATGAAATTTGTGGAAGCTTTCAAGACTAAGGTGGCGTACGAATGGCCTTCGTCGTCTTGCAAAGTTCGGTGTCCCTGAGGTCTGCGACCGTTGACTGAGCTCTCGTTCAGCAGGATGAGCAGTACGACCACCTGCAGGAGGAGGAAGTCTGTAAAGTCGACAAGTTGGTGAATGAGGCCATGATCTGGATGAACAACAAAATGAACGAGCAGAACAAACAGTCCCTGATGGTCGACCCTGTAATAAAGTACAAGGATATCCAGGCAAAAACAAAGGTATCGCACTCGTTCCTCCCAAGCGAAGAGACACTTCATAAATAACAAACTACCTCTGTTACAAATGGTGCAACAGTCAGTTTGGAGAACCGGTGGGACCAGGTCATTTTATGCAAGGTCATATTGGGCATGCCGGGCAGACCTGCATGTAACACTCCTTTGACTATTAAACTCGTTTTTGTTTTTTTGTCCTTTTATTAAGTGCCTTTGGCATATTTACAGTTTTCCTGAAAGTTTTTTTTTTTTTTTTTTTTTTTGTAAAGCTAAGCCATAAGGATCATGTTTTATTTTTTTATATATACAATGTATATTTTTAATTAAAGCAATTTCTTTCTTTCGTTCTGTTTTCTCGCCATGAATGTAGCCTCGCTTATGGTTAAAGTTAGCTTGCCTTCATTTCTAACAACTCATTGAAGCACAACTCATTGACAACATAACGGAATTAATTTACAAGCCAGATGACTTTAAATGGTCAGCAGTTGTTGAGATTTGACTGTCTTCTAGATTCTTAACCTGGCTCATTTTGGCTTCCAGAAATAGAGGGTACTAAGATCTGTCAGTCAAGCCCTTTACTCAGATTTTATACGTATGGTGGCGTTTTCTTTATACGATGACTGATTTCCAAAAATTAAATGATTAAAAAAAAATTGCAGTATATGACCTTGCTTACAATATCACAGTGTATTGAATAGTAACCCCTGTATCATGATACGTTATGGTATCATCAGATTCTTACCAATACAAGCAAGTCCCCATTTTACGAACGATATCCATTTTCTTAGTTGCTCTTTAAGTTGAAACTATAGTTAAGTCAGAAAAATTGTACAGTACTTAACAATGATACAGTAACTGTATAAAGGACTGTACTGTACCTTGAGAGAACAGACCGTTGAAGCAGGGCGTTCATTATTACGAACTGTTGTGTCTAACCCAATTTTTTATGTAATGGGCTTTATGGCAGTTCGTTCGTAAGTAAGTTTGTAAGTATGAGTTGTCCGTAAGTCTGACGTTCTTAACCCAGGGATTGCCTGTACACAGCCCTTTTTAATGGCGGCTTTCTTTTTGCTGACGAAGGGCTCATCGTAGACACGGTGATGCCCTCCCCGTCTGTGACCATGTGCTCCCTCCCGCCGACAGGAACTAGTTTCCGCCTGCAACCCCATCGTAACAAAACCCAAGCCCAAAGTGGAGCCGCCCAAAGAGGATAAGGCGTCGGAGCAGAACGGGCCGGTGAACGGACAGGACAAGCCTCAGGGGGAGGCCGACGCCGCTAGCCCAGAGACGGGCACGGCGGAGACCACCGGCCAGACCGCCGCCGACTCCACAGACGGCAAGCTGCCCGAGATGGATATCGACTAACCGCCGCTCGGGCTTGCGGGACCCTCTCCTGTACGCTGACGTGTTTAAGATGATCACCCTCTGACCATTACAGGCTGTTTGACATGTCCCAAAAAGTGCTCGGTCTGCCTTTGACACCTGTTCGAATGAACTGAACGGGTATCGATCGACCTGTTGCGAGGGTAAGGTCCTAAGTAAGAATTTAACAAAAATAAATTGCTCGCTGTATCGATGGCACATCTCAGTCTTAGGAACCTGTCTGTAGCTCAGTTACTTCATTTCCACTAAGAATGTCAGCCCTAAATGTAAAGAGTAAAATATACTCGGGGTCTTTTTTTTTCCCCCAAATGTCTTGTGTGGATGGAAATAATGTTCCTGGTTGTCTTTCTTGAAAGATTGTTTATTACAGCGTTTCCCTTTCCCAAGATGACACAACTGGTATTTCTGTTGTATTTGCAGAACAAATATATAAAAAAAATTGTTCTCTGCCTTTCAGTCGAGTGTTTTTTTTTTTTTATTATTATTATTATTTTTAAGCACTGAAGATGACGAGCATGATCATTTTTGAAAGAGCAGGATTACTATTTTTGGAACGTTATTCAGAATTCAAGTTTTAATAAACAATCCACTCGAACACTTAAATCAGGAGGACGTGGTCAGTGGCGTACAGTTACTACAGAGCAGTGTTTCCCAAACCCGTCCTCGGGGGGCCCTCAGACAGTCCACGTTTTTGCTCCCTCCCAGGGCACCTGTGCCAGGTATTCTGTGTACTTGATTGGCTGGGAGCTGGGAGTGAGCAAAAACGTGGACTGTCTGAGAATCCCCGAGGACTGGAATGGGGAAACGCTGCCGTAGAGGCATAGTGCAGTTTGGCTCTGCCATTGCTACAAGTCACCTATTAATGACCCAGTGGCACTAACCTGTTCTCCCACTTGGTGGGTCTTTCTATCTTTACTGCACTTGGACAGAATATGTAGGCTGTTAAACGAAAGCAGTGAATGGATCGGTGCCTATTAAAGCGACGCACTTCTATCAATATGTGTAGGTGGTTGTTTCTTTGGAGTGATTGGAGTTTTACGTACAACCCGATTTGCTTGTTTGATTGTATGACGTGAATAATAAAATATGCCATTTGCATAATGAGTCCTTTGCCAGTGGAGCTGCGTCTGTGAATTTCATTTCGTAATGTAATTTGCATTGAGAATACATTACTGATGTTTCTACTTATTGCAAATTACATTACGTACTATTGTGGCGAATTGTGTTCTGTGGAGGTGCATTTGTGTGTGTGTGTGTGTGTGTGTACATGTGCGTATATCTTAAGGGCTTTTTGGAACGACACACTGCACTTTCCAGCTCTGGAAAAGGCACTGGAGTACAGTTTTAAGGTAAGCTGGGAACTGCATGCTTTGAACTGCACCTTCCACACCAAGATGACAAGCATTTGCTACTTATTTTTCACGTGGTTGTGTGTGATCTGTGACGCTACACCTTGGGTCCAAAAAAGTTATTCAAGTTAAATAATAGTGTGTGGATTTTGTGTCTTGAGTTTTAAAACTGCTGGACAAAAAAATTGCAACAGCTAGAGTAAGTTTTATTACAATTTGAGCACTGTGAGTGCTAGATACAAAAGACATATTGCAAATCACTGAAGGGAAATTATTAAATGAAAAGCACAGGTTGTGTAATATAGTAAAACAGCCTTAATTTCATACCAAAAATTAGAGTTCTTTTCTGTTTATTCTGATGCTGAGAGAGAAGTGGCCTAAGGAATATAAGCCTTGATTTCTCTACCGTTTCATCCCAAATCACTTAAATATGGGTAAGACATCTTCAGTCTTCTGCAGCAGACTCTAAATGTGTTAAGCCTGAAGTTTAAAGTTCAAAGTAAATACACACAGCGATACATATAAATGCAGATAAAAGACAAATGACTATAGAAACAGTATAGACTGCATGGTTATAGGCCAAGCTATCGTCACAATTTATAATGAATATGATTTATACTTTTTGCATTTGTAAACATAAATGTTTAATAACCATAATGTTGAATTAATGTTTAACCCACTGTGGTGGGTCTCATTAGCAATAGGGATGAGACCGATTACAGAAGCGAGGTGAGCCGCCTGGCTGCGTGGTGGGCAGTCAACAATCTCTCTCTGAATGTGGAGAAGACGAAGGAGATTGTTGTTGACTTCAGGAGAGCGCACACTCAGCACGCCCCCCTGACCATCAACGGTGTGTCTGTGGAGAGAGTGCGCAGTACCAAGTTCCTGGGTGTACACATCACTGAGGATCTCTCCTGGACAAACAACACCA
>JABFEA020000052.1:4382881-4396689 GCA_019775915.2 Cyphomyrus plagiostoma
TGTGAGAAAACGCTATTTCAATTCTCTGTATGTTCTGTACATATGGCAGAATTGACAATAAAGCTGACTTTGACTTTATAGAGTGCCACTTAAGCACTACTAATGTATAGCACCTCCCTGTTTGAAACTTGGCAGGCATTTTGCGCAAAAAGAACAAAAATTGTAACGCTTATTAGGATAAAAAATGTGGAGGGGGACAGCTGCATAAAATTTAGGGTATTTCACTCAACAAGAGCCAAGTATTTACAGCTGGGTCACTCCATCTAAGAAGTTATATTGCTCATAAGAAGTCGAATGAAAGAGTTATCCAGAATGACCCGGAATTGTATTGCGGAGCGTCATGAAATATGATTCTTCTGTTTGCTATAGCCAGGGCGGCTAGTAATCCTGCTCAATCCGGTGTTCTGTCATAAAATACTACCTATCGAGCCTTTCTGCGCATGTGGAGTTCCACCGTTTTGGGATTAGGGTTATGTTTTAGGGGTTAACAAATACATGCAGAGCAGCACAGCAGACCAAAGACAAATTCAGGCAAAGTTACTCGGATTTACTTTTAAGCTGCTATTTAGCAATCATATCTGGAGAGACCATACAATATTCAAGTTACTATTTCGTACGTACTCTGGGCACATGTTAAAAGAGTAATTATCACTAATTAAGCCCAGTGACCAGTAATTTACTGCCCTTGCATATCTGAAACGGGACCCAATTGGTCCCCAGAAAACAATCATCAGATATTACGTACACTTGTGAAGTAGCACCATCTTACATTAACCTTAAAATAGGGCATTGCTACAGGGTGCTTCTTGGCTGTTTTGTCAACTAAAATTCGTTTTAAACAATGCCATCTTGTGGTCATATGATGTGATTTAAAACCACGGGATCGGTGAAGAGGGAGGATAATTTAGCAGGATTGGACTCCGACCTGCAGAGGGCGCCGCTCGTTTTTCCAACACCACTTCCGGTGGATTGCGTAGTCTAATCTTCCTGTCGGTGCGGACTCGCAAGGTAATGCAATACCTCTGTAATTAAACATTCGTTTTATGTCAGAAGCAATACTTTTGGTGATGTTATATTCATCCCTATGCTTTTTACATTTCATACTGGATCACACCTTCATGTGCTATGATAGAAGATGTAGCTATGATAGAAAGCAACTAGAAAACTGTGCTGTTCGCGCTAGGGTTCATTTATTAACTACTTAGGTAAGAGCAAAGTCTTCTGTCTGTTGACTTCGTTTTAAATATTTACTGGGGAGCTAATTCAATTACTTTAGCCCTTCTGTAATAATAATGTTAATAACCCCGGAGCGTATCAGCCATTGACTGAACATGTCGCCAGTGATAGTTGATATGTTTTGGAAACCTTAGTGCAGGTTCCCGGGACAACGCAGTGCTGCGTGGGCGTGGCAGCAGATAAATTGTAAAATGTCACAAAAGAAAGAATAGCTACTGGTCGGCGTTAGATGATGTGGCGCCCTAGGCGAGTACTATCGCCGGCACTCATGCCCGAGGCAAATTGAAATTGGATTGGAAGTCGGCGCCCAAGGCGGCTGCTTATGCTGCCCGTAGGATAGAACGGCTCTACTCACAGACGTCACCGTTCGTCCGTTCATTGTCCGCATGTTCTGGTGGTTGTAGAGATGTAAATGTCTGAGGATCAGGAAGCACAGGAGGATGAGTTGCTGGCCCTAGCGAGCATCTACAATGAGGAAGAATTCCGGAGATCAGAGTCTACTCAGGGGGGCGAGATCCAGCTCTGCCTGGAGCTCGCTAAGGATTTCAAAATATACTTGAAAGGTGAGGGCAGGTATGACTCCTGTACTTTTGAAAGGGTTCACTCGTCGCCTGAAGCTTTCGATGAATTCAGACATGGTGTGCAAAGCCTGTTTTTATAGGAAAACATGTCCTTGCTTATCACCAGGCGGAAAACAAACAGAATATGCTGTGTCTTTTCTACCTCCTCTGGTCCTGAACTTTGAACTTCCCCTGGATTACCCATCAACCTCTGCACCTGCCTTTACCCTGAGCTCGAAATGGCTGTCAAGGGCACAGGTAGGTCAGGTTGGAAACATGCAGTTATACCATTCAGACATTATACTGTGGTGTAGGGTATTTTAAATGTATTCTCAAAACCCGCGTTATTCTTAATGATAATTTCTTTTTCTTACTGGGAGTTAGTTGAGATTCCATGAATCGGCCATTTCATGTGAATGAACACAAAACAACCTCTCAAGTTCATGTTTCGCAAATCCCTTAAATTAATCGCATCCTGTTTAACGGTAAAGGAGAGGAAATTAAGTAGATGGAGTATGTTTTTTTTTCTTTTTTTCTCCCCTCTTTGTCATGGGAGAGTCCTGCATAAGCTTATCCTTGCACTAAAATAACCCCCTTCCGTGCCGCCAAGCTGTCGGCGGTGTGCCAGCGCCTAGACGAGTTGTGGGACGACAGTCGGGGCACCGTGGTCCTCTTCTCCTGGATCCAGTTCCTCAAAGAGGACCTGCTGAGCTTCCTGTCCATCAAGTCCCCGCTGGAGATCAGCAGCCCTGGCAGGGCCCACCCGGAGCGGACGAAGGGCGAGACGGACGGCGATAAGGGCGCCGGGAAGGAGCTGGCGGACCCGCGCGCCGTGGTGGACGTGGACCCGCGCGAAGACATCCTGACACGGCTGTTGGACTTTGATGAGGCACAGCGGCAGAGGGCCTTCGACGGCAGGGTGTACGGTTGCGGCATCTGCTTCTCCGAGAAGCTGGGTTCCGGCTGCCTCAACTTCAAGGAGTGTGCCCACGTGTACTGCCGGGCCTGCCTTGGCGAGTACTTTCAGATCCAAATCCGGGACGGCAACGTCCAGTGCCTTAACTGCCCCGAACCCGAGTGCAGCTCCGTGGCCACGCCCTCGCAGGTGTGCGCTTCTCTTTCCAGAAGGGGGGATAGATTCACTGTTAACTTGTACGAATCAACACATTTTACTTACTGCGGGTGGCATTGACTCAGTGGCTCAGGATGTATTGGCGGTGATTGGAAGGTTATCAGTTTGAATCCCAAGGTTAGTAGAGTGAATTCACCATTAGGCCCTTAACCCACGTTTACTTCTAGACCTTGATGCAGCTGAAATTATGGCATGATCATCAGCATCTGGGCATTCAAGCTTATACTGCGTGGATTCTAGAAGTAAAAAAATCCATTAACGAATGATCATAACGTCGTCCTTAAAACTGGTTGCTTTTTGAATTTCTCATCGCTTCGGGGGGGGGGGAACCGTCTGCTGAAATAAAATGTCAACGTCGTGTGAATGGACTGTTGCAGGTGAAGCTTCTGGTTGGGGAGGAGCTCTTTGCTCGCTACGACCGTCTCCTGCTCCAGTCCAGCCTGGATCTCATGGCGGACGTGGTCTACTGCCCACGCAAGATGTGCCACTCGGCCGTGATGACAGAGCCCAACGCTACCATGGGGATCTGCCCTTCCTGCCAGTTTGCCTTTTGCGTGCTCTGCAAAAGGGCCTACCACGGGGTGTCCGAGTGTCAGACCACGGCTGGTACGCAGAGACCCTTCCACCGTCCAACCATATGCCTGTCCATCTGCCAATCAATGCTTAGCCAGCAGAGGGCCACGGTGAGCCGGGAAGCATAGGGTACAAGGCAGCAGACACCCAGCAGGGGGCACCAGTCTATCACAGGGTGCGCACACACACATATACGTATGATTAAACACCACAGGAAGTCTAAAGAGGCCCCTAAGAATTCCAGTGCAGACATCCTAGAGAAACTGGTGTGTTCATCACTGTCCTACAGCAGGGTTCTTGGCGACACTTCCTACCTTCGAATGTTCTGCAGAGGAGCTGCAGAGTCTGAGGGAAGACTACCTGTCCGCCAGCGACGAGGGGAAGAAGTTCCTGGAGCAGCGTTATGGGAAGATGGTGATCCAGAGGGCCATTGAAGAGTCCTTCAGCAGAGAGTGGCTTGATCAGAATTGCAAGGGATGCCCCCGCTGTGGTACCAACATACAGGTGGGGGGGCTGCTCATGCGGCACTGTGGGCAGTACTTGAGGTCCCAGGATGTGAGTTTTGGAGGTGGGATTAAGCTTTGAGGCTTGGGTTTGGAGGCGGGGCTAAGCGTTGGGTCTAAGCTTTGGGGCTGGGTCTGAGGTTTGGAGGCGGGACTAAGCTTTGGGGCTGGGTCTGAGGTTTGGAGGCGGGACTAAGCTTTGGGGCTGGGTCTGAGGTTTGGAGGCGGGACTAAGCTTTGGGGCTGGGTCTGAGGTTTGGAGGTGGAGCTGAGCGTGTGCTGTCTTTTTGCAGAAGATAGATGGCTGTAACAAGATGACCTGTACCTCCTGCAAGCAGTACTTCTGCTGGCTCTGCCTCAGCCTGCTCACCCACGGCAATCCGTACAGTCATTTCAATAACAAGGCATCTCCGTGCTACAACCGGTGAGTCAGTTTCCTTGAGTTGCCCATTGAAAACCCAGGAAATTAAGGAACGGAAATTATGTTGATTAGCGTGACTTTTTTTTTTTTTCTTTTAACAGTGTCTTCTGAGCCATCAGTCTGATATCAAATCATGGTGGATGATTTGCATGTGGTGTAAAAAAGATGTTTGTTTCTAGGCTGTTCCAAGGAGTCGATATGAATGATGAAGATGATGGATGGAGCGATGAAGAAGATTAGCAGTCAAGATACTGGCTCCAGAGTTCCTTATGCTCCTTGCACTTTAGGATGCTTGTCATGTTATATTCAATATTGAGATGATTAAAAACATCTATATTACTTTTTTAGTTTCTAATAAATTATTATTTTAGAAGAACATATAGTAAAACTGGGAAAGATTATACTGATGATTATGAGATTTTTATGTATGAAAATACAGATGTGTTCAGTTTGCACAAGAATAGTCTCTGTCCACAGCTGCTTTGCAGGCTTGCTCTGCTTCTCAAAAGATATTTAAGCATTTTGTTATCTTTCTGTTGCTAGTGGAGACTTACTGTAGGCGCTGAACATTGAACTGAGGCTAAACAGATGGGGGGGAGGGGGTATTGCGCTAACGTGCTGGGTGTTTCAACAAGTGTGGCTCTGTCAGAAATTCCCAAGCTAATATGTAAACATTAGCAATGGGATGGTGGGATTAATGTAGGATTTTATTGGAGGTGTGTCCTTTAAGTGGTCACGCTGTGAAGGGTGAGTGCATTTGGAGTGTAATTATTCGGCAAAGTGAGTGGGATGTGGACAGGCTTGACTGCACACCCAGTGAGGATCTCCTGAGCAGGTACCTTTCTCTTTGTTATTAGTTTGACCCTTCCTGTATGTACTCTGATACGTGTACGGATTGGTATCCCGGGCTCGGGTTAATCCTGCCTTGGCCTGAGAGAACCTCAGCGTGAACACAAACACACGTGCCTCACTATCCTTGGCTGGCTTGCCACAGGCTCATCTTAGACCCTGACCACATTCAGGGGAGTACCAAGAAATTCTCCCCCCTGAAAAAATGACACCTTGAGCCTAAACAAAGGAAGGGGGCATCAAGGTGGGGGGGGATGTTTAATTAAATTAGGTTTCTGCTAAGAATAATACAAGCAAACACCACAGATTATTGCGGTAGACAGACCATTGCGGTACCTGTAAACCAGGTAATAATTCTATATCTGCATGGTACTGAGACTGGGTGTCGTGGCTCATCCTCCATGGTGGATCCCGCGCAGTCACTGTCAAACCACCAGCTGTTTACAGACCGGGAGTCTAGGTTTTGAATCAGCCATCCAACAGCACGGGACGTTATCATATGTAAATCAGGCTGCTTCCTCGAGAAAGAGGTCCCAGCAAAGCAGGACCTCTGTAAAAGGTGCCAATTGAAATAAAACATACTTTGTGTTTAATGCAGTGACTCAATTTTCATATTTTTAATTTTTTTTTTTTTTTTGTATTTACAATGTCTATTCTAATGGTGTACTCTAAATAAGAAAGTGACGAAATAGTTTTACATTAAACTTGAAAACTAGAAAATCTTAAGTCACCTGCGTGTCACTGCTGATTACTGAAAACCTTGCAAGCTCTTGGACTAAATATTAAATCATCTTGCTGTGACGGAGAAGATAATCTTAAATTCCCCGTCACAGTGATGGTTGTGTGAAACAATTAATGCTTGTTTTGTTGCAGCACCAGAACAGTGTGGTCATCCACATTCAGCTGTTGGTACAGAATGACGGGAAAGGCATCAGCAATAAAAAAACATCGAGGCAGTGGAAAATGACAGCAAGTGTACCATGTCTGCTGGGAAAAGGGATATTTGATTGTCAAACTGTTAATCTAATACAAGGTCACAGTGATCTTAGAACCAGTCCCCAGAAGCACAGGGTAGGAGGCAGAGGAATGCCAGTCCATCACCGGGTGCCAAGGATAATGATGCATCACTAAGGTAACAAAAATCATGCAGAAATGTATCATAGCCTTGTGAGCAGTATTAGCATACGAAACTTTATCAGTCTAAATCCTAAACAAGTAAAAGCCATTAGGACTGGTGACACACGTTAACACCATGATGACGAACCTTGGGTTGTCATCAGTGGCAGTATAACAACATAGTCCTGTGCAAGAATGTGCGGACTGAACATGATACATAATCACTGTTTGACCAGTCTGTGACAGTTTGGACGTACCTGACTCCATAATCACATGTTTTTAATTTTTAATTTTGTGTAACCATCAAATTATATTTTGCTTAATTTGAGGTATCCAGAATAGTTTTATTATTAGGTACAAATAAAGGGCATCTGACACAATGTCATTCCTGTCTCAAAATTGCTTTGCTATTTTTTTTTTTATTATTAGTTCATGCCTTTGCTGCCCTACCTTTGGCATATTTTAATCAAAGCTCTTTAATTTTAGCAGACAAATGCCGGTTTCAGTGACACGGGTGATATTTTATATCTCCAAAATTATTATCCTCCATATCGACTACTAAAACAAAAGAGAAAATCATCTATGTTGACAATTTAGCATATGTTAAAATATGTGAGCTGAGAAAGGAGAACTGTAAACGTCTTGCTGAAATATATGTAGGCCTCAATATATATATATTTTATTTCAAAAATGACATGCGGCTGCCTATAGGGGACAGTAGTGTTGAGTTTTGTTTTCACCGTCTCCATTAGCAGGAATTCGCCTGAGAGCGTCGGAGGGGAAGCGGGCTTGTGGCGTCCCACGGATAGTAAAACATTTTTTTTTTTACATTTCTTGACGGGGAAGGTATTGTCCACCTTTTAATTTTCGACCTGGGCTCGGCTTTCAACGTATCGCTTCATAATGGCTGAACAAAGCAGTAGGTACCAGCAGGTGAGTAGAAAAGCGCTGGACACTGCGGGTGCGTCGGCCGTCCTGTCATTCGGCAGACGGGCCCGCCTGCGCTAGGCAAAGCCGGGGATAATGTGCTGCTTGTAGGCCGCATTGTTTTGTTTCGCAGCGGTCCTTTTAGCTATCTTGAGGGAGTAAAGAAGCGCGTTCAGGCTAGGCTTTCACCATGATTTCACTCGTCGGCAGTTTTACATGAGATTTTTATAGCTTCTAGAGAGTCAGTAGCGATTTGTATTAGGACCGAACCTGGGTGTGTAATCATGATACCACCGGAGTTTTTAATATGACTATGATTATTTTCTATGATTTTAGCGTTCTTGGTACCAGGCTGTGACCAAAAACCGCCCCGTATCTGGTTCCTCTTGCGATTTAAAATTCATCCGAGTAGCCATCATCTATGCACTTTTAATAGGCCTGCGAGGGCAGTTGACTCCAAGTAGTTGTCGTAACGCCCTTGTCCAATATCAGATTTTTTAATGGGTTCAGCAGAGATGACCAGTGAGGTTGAACAGCAGTGTATCACCGAGCTCGTTTAATGTATATTAAACTGTTTATCGAATGTTAGCTTCCAAGATATACACAGCATATTACCGCTGTACAATTAGGGCATTCATTTTAAGCCAACCTGAGCATGTAAAGGCATGAATAATCAGTATTGCTCGAGTTTGCTAAAATGCTGAAATGAATCACCGTGAATCCGGCTCTCTATTAGAGATCCTGATTAAGGTGAGGGGTGTAGCCTTGTTTATTTATCTTGTCTTAGTTGTGTGACTGGACGTTGTATTGACTAATGTGCATTCAATGAAATCACTTGCTTTCTGTCTTTTTTTTTTGTTTGTTTTTGAGGCCATTTTAACCAAATGTACAGGCAAAAATGTGCTGAAGGGTTTCGATGAAGTGATTGCTCTTCTTTAAGATGGTAGCCTGCTGAGAAATGGGATTAGAAATGTTACAGTTAGGAGGAATAGCTGGCTTTGTACACATGCATCCAGGCATGTCTGTTGTGCTGAGGGGGGTAGCCTTTTAAGTTGCTAAAATGTAAATCATTTAAAGAACTTGAACTTGCGGGTTAAGGTTTCTGGGAATTAGAAAGTTCACAGTACAAATTCTTGTTTATTGAAATAGCAACAGTTATACGTAATTGCGCTGCTTTGATTTGCAGCGCCCTGCATCTGATTGAGCTGGGCCTGTCCTGAGTCTGTCCATATCCGCTGCCTTTTCTTATGCTGTTTTTTTTAAAATATATACTAAGCAGTGCCACTGACTTCCATGCCTAGTATGACCTTGTATGAAGCTGGCTATTTGCTGAAGCCGTTTAGAGTATCTAACTCCGGACTACTGCCTGGCGCCGGGATTCGATGGGGAGATTTCTGTGCGAAATCTAATTCCTAAATTCATGTGGTACCTGCTTCTTAGATTTACGGTTTCAATTGGTTTGGATGTATATTGGCAACGACGTGTGGGACATGCAATCTTTAAAGTGTAACTGCCTTGACTAATTGGGCTGTTCCAAGTTTGACAGGTATCTAGTCGTGTACAAGCAAACTGGATTATGGGTTGAGTGTATTAGGTTTGTGGAGGGGATGCGTCTTTTAGAACCTGTTAATTCATTCACTTGTGCTCAGTAGGTTGTGGAGTTTCAGTGTGTGAATGTGTTTTTTCTCTGGCAGAAAATGTGCATGGTGTGTGTGCATCCATCAGTGTGGTCAGTAACTAAAACCGAAACTGGCATCAGAAACGAGAGTTCCGCCCCTTTCCATCGTTTCGTTCTCTTGTTTATCCTAGATGTCTTCACGGCTTGTAAGAAGGTTACTCTTGTCGAGAGTGTCTTTTCTTGTCACGTCGGTTCCTGGGTGATTCTCCAGACACTTAGTCACCCAGTCGGTCCTTGCAAGAACTTGTCATTCTTTTCCTTATCAGTGGGAAAGTCCCTGCTGGTAGATCCAGTCTCTAGCCTGCTGTCTCATCTCTGTCTCTGCCTACAGCTGCCTAATGAGGAGGAGCCAGGGGAGGCTTCTCAGGTGGCCGCTGACGCCCCCCCTCCGTACAGCAGTATCGCATCAGACAATGCTGGTAGGGCTGTACTTACGTCGCACACCAGTTTACACCCTTTTACACTCTAGCCAGCTGTAAAGTAGTATAGCATATTTATTATTGCCCATTTTTTTGCCTTGTTTGTGCTACCTACTTGTGTGTTTGTTTTTATGTGTTGTCTTGTAGTGTTGGTGTTAACAGAACAGTGGCGCTTTATAGATCCCTGTGAGGAAAATACCTTTACTTTTGCCCCATTTTGCTCTGCACGAGAAGCTTCGGGGGTCACGTCGAAGGGGCAGCTCAGGCGGCTTGCCTTAGGGAGCTTGGTATTAATGGCCTTGCTCGAGGAACCCATGGGCATGTGACTTTTCTCCTGAGGCTGGGCTCAGATTGGCGACCTTTGGATCACAGACACGGAGGCTTATCTTCCTGTAGATGTATCGTAAGCCTTTAGGGGGTGCCATGTCTCAGTTTTTTTTTCTTTCTTTTGTTTGTTCAGTTTTTTCTAATAAAACTTCCTGACAACTGATTGTTGTCTAAAACGTATACTGTTTGGATTTTTTATCAGATCGATCATCAGATTCACTGAGGATCTATCCTTAATCTGTGCTCAATTTCTTAAAGCTAACTTCCACATCTCCGAAAGTGAAAGCTGTCAAAATTTGCTGACCACATTTGGTGTGGGTTACCGTTTTACTCACTGCAAGGCAGCACATGTACAATGATCTATCTGTGCGAGCAAGTGAGAGAGAGAGCACGAGTAGCAAAATGCTAAATATACCTGCTGAGGAAGACTTTCCAAATCCTGTGACTTTTTTTTTTTTCCTCCTCCCCCCCCAACCTATAAATAGGACTTTTTGGAGAAGCAAAAAAATAATTTAATCGAGTTTCGGTGTGGTATACAAATATGCAGTGATCATGCAGTTTTTCTGCTTATATGGTGCCTGTGTAATGTGGGGGAATAGTAAGATACTCAGGGTTTAAAGATACTCAGGGTTTTTCCATTATCATACAACTCGTGACTTAGTTCCCAAATCTACCGTTCAAGGGCACGGTTTACACGAGGACACACGCCTCACTTGGTCAGCAGTGGCACGTGATGCTTGAGTTTCTAAGTGTTACCACTGATTCGTCAATTCAGCCACAATCACGTTTTCAGTTCTTGTATATTCAGAATTTTCCATCGGTTGGTGACCCCATGGATGTATCAGTGTTTCCCCTACCATAATTTTAGGGGGGCGCCCCACCCCCCAACGGCACCTCCAGCCCCCCCTTGAAGGTCAAGTTAATTTAATTTAATTTTATTTTATTTTCTATATAGCGCCAGATCACAACAGATGTCATTTAAGGTTCTTTCCTATAGAACAGGTCTATACATTGTCCTTTTATTAAACAATGAAACTAAATAGCCTTATGTTATTTACACAACAGCTTGTCATTTTTGTCTCTACACGGTCCGGTCACGCGTTTACAATTCTCCTCTGCTCTCTGTATCGCGCATGGCGGAGTTCCGCCTCGATGTCTGTTAATTTGCTTTGGTGTCGAGTGCTTATGGTGCATTCCATTTGCCTTCGGATCCGAGTTACGGTCGCCAAGATTACGTCACGTCCGCTAAAAACTCGGGGAAACCCGAGTCGGATGCGTTCCATTTGCCACAGAGCATACCATGGACCCGTATCAAAAAGCAAGATTTTTTGCAACTTGACGGATTTAAGGTACGTTAGTTTTAAATGGCATTTAGCTTTGTTCACTTACAGTGAGCCCAAACTACAATCCCACAAATAATCCTACTAATCATGAAATCCAATTCTAGCCCGGTTAATTGCCACTGTTAGCAATATCAGTTGATAACGCATTACGCGCGGTGCGTTACTTATAAAACTCCGTAGCAACACGTCCACAGATAAGTTGGACGGTATAGTGTGTGCGACCGATTTAATGAGTCACAAATGAGAAATTGTGCTTAAACAGGATAAAACTACAACTTTCCCTTCTGTTAATAAAGGGTGCAGACATCTTGGATTCTGAACTTGGGATCGTCTGTGCCGTCCGAGATATTTCTCGGATCTTCGAGAAGCGGGAGCGCGCGTGTCATCACTCCCGGCTTCGAAACTCAGAATCTGACTCGGAATCCAAGTTCTAAGGGCAAATGGGATGCAAAATTACAAGTCCCATAGATAGGCCTCGGGCGGCATCAGATTTGGGAAATGGGTCAACTAATAGCTAAAGAAGGAGCCAATGCTGTGCTTTGCATGGGGATGTGTTAGCATTAGCGTCCCGTATTCTTCAGCTTACTTCGATTACAAAGAAGAGGGCAGTTTCCCCAAGCCGCCGTCATACAACGTGGCAACATCACTGCCATCCTACGACGAGGCGGAGAGGGCCAAGGCTGAGGCCAGCATCCCCTTGGTCGCCGGAAGAGTGAGTACCACTTCGTGGTCCTACCTGTCGCCCGTCACCGTTGGACTGTACCGTAATTCAACCACGTTTGAGGGAATGCTTAGCCACAGTAGATACTTAGCTGGCATGTCGTTCTGCAGAACTGGAGCAGAGTTCTTTCGAAGGACGTGCTATTTTACTGGTTTGTGTCTCTGCCACGCAATGCTTACAAACAGCACAGGGAACGGCTGGAGACTTTTGATGATCTAACACATGGTTCCACAGAGGTACAGTAACACTGTACGTTAGGTAGTATTTACATGCAGACCCCTGATTCATGCTACAGATCCATTTAAATAGACTCTTTATTTACCATGACCCTTAAATGGATTTTCAAGTAGGCTGTCTTTTTTAGCATCCATGCTATGTTTGTATAGCATGTTTAGGTTTCCATTCCTCTGTCTTGGATTGCTGCAACGTAAGAACAATGTTTATATGATTAAAGTCATAGTAAGTGGCAACCTTGCGGTGACTCGGTACACAGGATGACGACTTTGTGGCCAGAGACGACTTTGAGGACGCTGACCAGTTGCGGATCGGCAATGACGGCATCTTCGTGCTGACCTTCTTCAGTAAGTGTTACTCCGTCTTACCTTTTCCTTAATTAGGACATTGCAGCCTTGCTGACGGTGGGACTCGCCAGTGAACTGTCGGCTCTCCGTCTGCTCTCTTTCGCAGTGGCGTTTCTGTTCAACTGGATTGGCTTTTTCCTGTCCTTCTGCCTGACCACCTCTGCAGCGGGCCGCTACGGAGCCATCTCTGGGTTCGGCCTGTCACTCATCAAGTGGATCCTCATTGTGCGCGTAAGACTCACTCGCTCGGGGTTCTGGGATCGGCGATTTATTGCACTCCTGTGTATGCGTTTTCCTAAATATCTGCATACATTCTTCTTCTTATTCTTATTCTTATTATTGTTACTACTACACCTATTAATTGCAACGACAATTGCTTTTAAAAAAAAATAAGAATTTTGCAATAGAAATACAAAAACTAACAACTACATAGCCCATAAATATGCAGAGTTATATGAAATTAGAGGACTTGTTGCAGGTGGTGTCCTTTAGAATACATATAAAGGTGTCATACAGCTAGATAGCTTCTTGAAATGCTCCATAACCATCAACCTTAAGCTTGAACATAGAACCTCTGCCCGCAGGAATCCCCTGAACATAACTGCAGAATGATCCTGACCAATATTAGAAAGCTAAGCCTCCTAGATCCCACAGAACTGTCCTGATTAGGAAAGTAGTGCACGGGTCAAATATTCTAGTGGCCAATGTTCCATGATCAGTCTGTGCCAATAATTCTTAATCAAAGATGTTTATCACTTATCCATTGCAGTAAGACATTCTTTCTACCCATAAAGGTCAGTATGTTAGACAGAATGTTTTTCCCCCCTGTATTGTGTAAGGAGAGCAGATGGGTCCATCTCCAGTCCTGCCTTCAGTATCCTTTCAATCTCTTGAAGAACGTGTTACCAGTATGAGGATATGTTGACTCTTCTGTGTTTATCCAGTTTTCGACTTATTTCCCTGGATACTTTGATGGGCAGTATTGGCTGTGGTGGGTGTTTCTGGTATTGGGTGAGTATTTAGTTCCAACATTCTTGGTGGTTGTAATGTGTCTTTTTGATGCTTTTTCCTCCATCTTTATTCTTATTAACTTGTTGCAGTGATTCTTCCAGTCGACTGAGATCTGACTGGCCGCCAGGTCGATTCCCATCCACGTCTGACCCGCTGTTCCGTGTTTCCTTCTCCAGGATTCCTCCTCTTCCTCAGGGGCTTCATCAATTATGCCAAGGTCCGCAAAATGGCCGACTCGTTTTCCACACTGCCCCGGACCCGAGTCCTCTTTATCTACTGAAGGTGAGTCGCCAGGGCTGATCTGTGGGGGGGGGGGGGGGGGGGGGGGGGGGGGCGGCGCCGGGGGCGGGGGGGGGGGGGCGGGGGGGAGGGGGGGGGGGGGGGGGGGGGGGGGGGGAGGGGGGGGGGGGG
>JABFEA020000052.1:4440651-4450723 GCA_019775915.2 Cyphomyrus plagiostoma
CGGCGGGGCGGGGGGGGGGTGGTGGAGGATTACTTGCCCCATCTGTTCCCTCGAGGATGGGACTTAAGAGGCGTTTCTCTACAGAGAGGAATGGCTTTGAAGGGCATGTAGAATGAACTGCTTTTTTTATCGCTCCTTCTCCAGCACGTTATATCACCGCATCCCTCATGCTCCCCTCGAACCCCTTCAACCTCGGAGCCCATAATTCAGATCGGTTATCGCTTATGACCCTGCCTGCTACAGCCCGGCGGTATCACATGGTCTGCTGGGAGAACCTTGCCGACTCCCGATATGTTGTGCGTTTTCGCTTGATGAGGTGGTCTCGTCTGTGAGTAAACGCTAATGTTCTCCTTCCAGACTAAGTAGCCTATTTTCAGCTATTTCTCATAGGTCCCAGAAGTCCCAAGCTAACTCATTGTGGCTAGTTCCCAGTTTCTAGCTACCTCACAGTAGCTCCTAGCTATGTTACAGTAGATCCTAGATAGTTCACAGTAGTTCTTCGCATCTCACAGTAGTTCCTATATAGCTTACAGTAGTTCCTAGGTAACTCACAGTAGTTCCTAGCTATCTCACGATAGTTTGTGGATATCTCACAGTAGTTCCTAGCTATCTTGCAGTAGTTTCTAGCTATCTCACAGTAGTTCCTAGATATCTCATAGCAGTTTCTAGATATCTTACAATGGTTCCTAGCTATCTCACAATAGTTTGTAGATATCTCATGGTAGTTCCTAGGTATCTTGCAGTAGTTCCTAACATCACACCCTAGTTCCTTGCATCCCACAGTAGTTCCTAGCTATGTCATGGTAGTTCCTAGCTATCTCATAGTAGTTCCTAGATATCTCATAGCAGTTCCTAGATATCTCATAATAGTTCCTAGCATCTCACAGTAGTTCCTAGCTATGTCATGGTAGTTCCTAGCTATCTCATAGTAGTTCCTAGATATTTCATAGCAGTTCCTAGATATCTCATAATAGTTCATAGCATCCCAGAGTAGTTCCTTGCTATCTTGCAGTAGTTCCTAGCCATTTCACAATAGCTCCAAGCATCTGACAGTAATTTGTAACTAGTCTGCCGCTTTCCATTATTGTACTGCTGTTGCATCGCAAAAATCCGCGGTCATCACAACTTCCGCTAAGCGTCCGACAGCCAGTCATGCAACGGCGTCTCAGTCCGAGTCTCGTGTGCACTTGCGGTGGAGCCCCCACCATTTGTAAGCTCTTTAGAATCTGGCAGCCCGAGCACACACACACACACACACACACACACACACACACACACACACACATACACACACGCGCAGCATAAATCAGTTCCTCATGGGCTAGGACAGGATGCAATTTAAAAACCTGTATGCGCTGGTGGGATGAGACAGGGGACGTCAGGTCAGGGTTGGGTCAGGCATGGAAGTGGGGGGGGGGAATTCCGGCCACCGCGGGTCAGTGACGCACGGGTGCACCTGCAGTTCTCTCCCCGGCCCAACCCAAGTCTCTGCACGCATTTCTTGCGATGTCCATGAGCACGCTGGGGGCGGGGGGCTGCTGTAGAGAAACAGCTGCAGTGCCCTAAATACGAAAGGTCCAAATGGCTTACGGGGCCAGCTGAAGCTATACGGACGGCCTTCAAACAAGGATACCATGCATAAATCATCTCCACCCGCGACTGCAAGCGACTCACCTGTCTGAGGTTAGGGTGCTAGGAGGGTATGCTTAAGAATGACCCGAAATAAAAAATCGATATGCAAAGGACTCAAAAGACACACTCTCCCCCCCCATCCCCATATGGCAACCATTTGTCTCAAGAAGGTCATCCAGACATAAATAATATTTTTTGGGGGGGGGGGCAGAATTCCTTTCCTTCCTCAGAGCCTAGATCTCTGGGGGCCCGATCTCCTTCACGTCGGAGAGCAAAGAGCTCGACTGCACATCGGCAGGGTGGGGCCCAGGCCGTGGGGGGGGGGAGGTTGGAGTATGGAAGGGCGGCCAGAGTCACAAGGGAGTCAGCAGGTCCAGCTCTAGTAGAACAACACAACAGAAAATCAATCCCAGCTGTCTGCTTGGAGCCGAGACAGTGGACTGCGGCTATCAGGAAATGACAGGAACAATAAAAGGGAGAAGCCCAAATGGCGACGGGGTACTGGATGTTTTTACGAGATCTGCTCGCCTGCCCGTTCGTGCCGTGACGTCCGATACTAAAAAGAACTGAAACTCGGCCGGCATCAGCCCTTGACCAGATTATAGATGATTCTCGCTCCTCTCCCAAGGGCGTCCGGGACTGCAGCCGGGAGCCAGTTGGTTGGACCCACGCGCCGTGGGGTCCGGGCCCGGCTCCCGTTCCGTCCGCACGCACGTGTGTGAAAGAGATCGCGATTAACGTTCGTCCAAATCGCCGGGGGGATTCGAGTCCGGAGTGCTTCCTTCCTGCGGAGAGTGGAATTCTCATTAAGTCATAACCGCTTCTCAAGGGCCGGGATCTTCCTCCTGTGAAAGCCAGACTGAAGCGATTTTTTTTAAGTGAGCTGGTGTGTGTGTGTGTGGGGAGGGGAGGACGAATAAAAAAAAAATAAATAGAAAACATTACGGCTCAGTGATTTGCTGCGTTGTCCCAAGATCCGGAAAAAATCAATTAGGCTGAAAAAAACTGAAGCTCGCAAACATGCGGAAGACTGCTGCCACGAGGTCAGACTTCAAGATGTCGAAGATTGACGGACCCTCATGCAGATACCATGCATCAGGGCTCACACACACTCCTCTGTTTGAATAATTAGAATAGACCGACGAATCTGTTTTTATCTCCTCTCTATACGTCAATGGTACTGATCTCAGACACGACTGAAGCAGGGAAGGTTGACTTGATGGTTGTGTTTTTACCTTTTATCCTGCTTTTAAAATATTTACCTCCTGTCCCAGTTCTTTTTCACTTTTTGCCTTTTACTGACGGGGCGAATCAGATATACTGTCCTGCCCGATCAGCTCTTTTGCTCTGCTATCTAGTCACGTGGGTCATTGCCTTTTCTACCCTTTTCCTGAACAGAGGTGGAAAGTTCAGGTGCCGAAAGTACAAATGCAGACCAAGATTTTGTTTCAACCAACCAGTTCAGAATAAAGAGTTCACAGTCACGGAGTACTCAACTGGTTGGTTGAAACTAAATCTTGGTCTGGATTTTTACTTTCGGCACCTGAACTTTCCACCTCCAGAAGCTTGTAAATTGCTCACAGCTACTTCTTTCCCCATTTCTGCCGGAAAATCTGGGCTAACGGGAGGCATTAAGAGAAAATATACGAGTGCAATAGACACCTAAACCCTTTAGGAAACACTGAGGCCCTCTTTCCTGGTAGAGACCCTCGTTTTAAGTCGTGGAAAGCAGCTCGAAGCCCATATGGATGCGGAAATCTGCCTCCAGTGAGTCTGTTGTTCTTAACCGGAAAAAGAGGATTGCTGGGAATTCTGCACCATAATGAAAACCTGGAGTTCAGTACCATAATCATGCCCCCCAGGGGAGTGTCCCAAGGGAGACCCAGCCTCACTTACCCAGTTGCTTCAACAGGGGGGTCGAGAGGACCTCAAATCTACCCCCCTCTGGACTTGTGCAAACGGTGAAATGCTACTACCGTTGGATGGGCGCTTCCAAGTGCAATGGTGAGGTGCATTTTCAGTGCGTGTGAACGCCCTCCTGGCTCTCCCCCCACACTGATGCGGAACCCACCCAGGGAACAGCCGGCATCACCACAGTCAGCTGCAGAATGGATCCTGTGGCCGGGTTCTGCACGCCCCAGTTCTGCACAGTTGGTTTTTGCATGGCCCAGTTATGCATGAAATTGTTCTGCATGGCCCGGTTCTGCACAGGCTGGGTTCCTGCACGGTCCAGTTCCGTATGGCTGGAGTCTGCATGGCCGGGTTCTACATGACTAGTTCTGCATGGCCCTGGTTCTGCACAGCTAGGCCCGGCTGCCCTTCTCCAAAGCATGACCCAGAAGTCTCTAATTGGTTTCTCGGTTGAATGGAGAAACATTGACATTTTGCTTGCAGTGCAAAACCAAAGAGGGACAACTCTGTCGATCACCGATTTTGAGGACCCAGGTTTTAAGTCTAAATGTTTTAAACCTGTTTCAATGGTAACCACACCCTTGCACAAGCTGCTATGAAAATGCACAGTGCAGACAGCACAGGGTGAAAAGCAGATCAGGATGCATGGACAAAGCTGGTGCTCATTTGGAAAGGGTCTGGTCCAGCTGGTGGCGGGGGGGGGCTTTGCTCTGGCTTAGCTTCCAAACCCTAGTGGGAGGAGGGGATATATAATTCTGGTCTTCGGGTGGATGCAAGGGGTAATTCTTCACACATGTATGTGGGGGGGGGGGGGTTGGCAAACCCATCTTGCTCCTCCTGTAGTGTTGCTAGGCCAAACCCACCCACCCACCAAAGTGTTCAGAAAATAAATCTCGCCCTATTCCCCCCTGACAAATGGGGTTCAGTTGACTGTGACATCAGCACATTTGAAGCACCATCCTCTGGCGTGTAATTTATATCTATTTTTTGAGAAAGCAAGGTCAGACACCCCCTGGACTAGTCAGGGGTCAGAGTTTTTGCTCAAGGGCCCAATAGTAAAATTAGTCTGGTGACCCTGGGATTCGAACCAGTAATGTTCTGGTCATGGGTACAGCATCGTAATATGCTGAGCCACACGCTCCACGATGTAATTGGAAACTAATGACTGTTGTGGCCAATGCCTCATGATGTATTTGACTCTGTGCTGCTGGGATAGAACATGACTTTATCTGATACTTTTATCCGAAGCGACTTAGTTACTGTCAATACAGTGCTCACAGAAAGTCTTGGAATGCTTGATAAATGTTGTAAAAATGTTGCAGATTTATTCATTTCATAATAAAAGTCCATTGACAAGCAACATTTAGCATACCTGCACATATCTTCCACACAAAAATTTCCTTTTTATTAAGTGTCATTAATTTTTGACTCATTCAGTTCTTCTGTTGCTATTTTATTATTAATTGCAGTTGTAATCATTGGCTCCCAGTAAATACCAAATAAAAGTTTGGTATTTTATGTTGTTACAAAGGTGTTACTTAGGAAAAAGCCCTCAACGAGACTGCTTGTCTATGAACTTTTTAACTCAATGAACTTTTTAGAACTATAATTTTGGATTCAATTTGTTCCTAATTCAAATGAGTGATTTTCTTAAAACTACTGGTTATTACTAAAGCTATATATATATATATATATATATATATCACTAGAACTCAAATTTTTTGACAGTCATACAAACCAGTTTGACCTAGAACTCGATCTGAATATCAGAAGTCGAATCGTGAATGCCGACCTAATATAAATTGGACGCGCCAAAGTCATACTACAATGCAATTCTTACTTGAATGCCCTTTTCACAGACTGGATAAATAACCAAATAAAGCAGCACAACATTACACTAACTAACAATAAATAAACCACTAACTTACGTGTACTATTAGAGCATAATGTCATTTATTTAAACTTTATTTTACCGGGTAAATTAACTGAAAACCAGTTCCCACTGCTTTACGTGATATTTGGGAGAAATAGCAGATTATGCATCAGAACTGCCTGGGGTACAAACATCATGCGTGCAACTAAACTCTTCAGCCAATAAGGGCAAAGGTGTGTCATCACGGAGGCGGTTCCAGTTTGTGCAGCCGGGTGAGAGGTCGTAATGCATCTAACCGTAATGCATTGCATCAGGATCAGAATGCGTTGCTTTAAGCCAGCGCTTTAAGCAAGTCAAGCGCACCGGAATGAGGAAACAAACTAAAACGCGGACTTAATACAGAGCACTAATGACAACAACCAGAAACAGTTGATCACATGGGGATCCCACACAAGGTTAATGAGGGGGCGTGGCACACGGAAGGAGCAGACGATCGGGGCAGGACAGGGGTAATGTTGGGATAAGATCCTTATTGTTTTGGAAGCCATTTAAAAAAAAATGCTCTTCTTGTTTTATCCTGTTCATTTTGTGATTAAATGCTTAAAAAAAACATATCTAGGTCTAATTTTAGGGGGCCGAGAACCAATTAATTGGTTTTCCATGATTTCTTATGGGAAAAATTTGATCAAAATTCAAACTTTTTAGGATCCGATCCGAAGTCCAGAACGGATTATGTTCGAGAACCGAGGTACCACTGACAAATGAATAAAGTTGCTATAAAAATGATAAATCTGCAATATTTTTACTGAATTAAGTAAGCATCCAAACATCTTGTGAACAGTGTATGTGCTCACTGGGATTTAAACCCATGACCATTGTATTGACATAACAAGCACTGGGGCTGAACAGGTAAATGTTATAAAAATGTTGTAGATCATATAATTAGAGTGAGAGCTGTGGGCAGCACAGAACATCCGGCTGGAACCCGCGGCAGTCAGGACGCCAGCCCCTCGTAGGACGTGCCACTGCGACTGTTGCTCTTTCTGAAGAGTGTCAGCTGAGGTTGGGTGGCGTGAATTTTCCTCCGATAACACCTGCAGTGTCTGTGAAGAGGAAGTAGACTCATGAGGGGGCGGTCAAGCTGGTCCCACAAGCCCGTGTCATGCGAGAAGGTGCCAAAAAAAACGCCCCCGGGAGGTTTGCAACTCGCCGCTGAGCAGCACCAGTACGGGTGGTGATCTAATGCCGAAACAACCTGCAGTCTTACTGTCTCATCTCCCTTTCCCGGGGCGTTCGCCTGTGTCGTTCCGTTCTCTGTGCCGTCTGTCGGCAGCTGTCACGTCAGCCAGTGCCTCGTGCAGACGGGACCACAAATCACATCCCCCAACCTCCAGATGAAAACCCACAGACACAAACCCAAAAATACCAGGCACCTTTAGTGCAATGGAGGGGTCAATGGGTTAAATCTCTGTACCTGATTTCAGGAGGTCGCCAGTTTGAATCCCAGCCTTGACTGGATAGTCACATCTCCAATGGGCCCTGAGCGAGATCCTTTAGCTCCAGGAATGCTAGGTAAATGGTCGAACCTATGCATGGGCCCCCAAGCTTCTCTCTCAATTGTATGTGTGTGTTTCAAAGGAGGGCATGATGGGGTATGTGGAAATAAAATAATCCAGTGTCCCTGTATGTACGCAAATGGTAAACAGAGAATCAGTTCTTAATTTTTCCTTGCAAAAAGACGGTCGCTCCAAAAAGCAGCATCAATGCTGCGCGGTATGATTTACATACTAGGTCAATCGATCAGTCATACGACGATAGCGTCTGATGTACATTAGCAGATAGTCAGAGAAAACATCGGTGGGTGGCCTTAAAATGCCATGTGACCACAGATGATAGTGTGTCTGATGCCTAGGAGGGGTAGAAATGCAAGATGGTAAGCGATTCTCAGTGTGGGTTTGATTCATTGCAACCACCGGAAACGAAACGTCACCAAGCAGCGCCTCCACAGTCGCTGAATGAATAGCTGCCAGTCAGCCACCGCACTGATGTTTCAGGTGGACTCTAAGTGCTTGTGACAGCACTTTGAGGCTGATGAGATCAGAAAGGATATTAATAACGGTCGCACTCGTGTTTAACTAGACGGCACTTCCTGCGTCGAAAGGAAGACCAGAATCTGGAAGCAGAGGAGTGCAGAGATATTAAGGTGGGGGTTTGTTGTTTCTGGGGCGACTCTCAAAGATGGCTTTGGGGCCTCCTGCCCTTGCCGGTGTAGTTACTGTTTGTGACCAGCAGGGGGACCTCAGGGGCCGCATGCACATCCGTGGTGTGAGCAGTGGGAAACAGTGCTGCTGCATGGTTGATGGTACCAGGCGTGGGTCTCTATAAACTGTCAGAACATCGGTGTAGTCAGACTTCCATTTGTACTTCATATTCACCACAAACCTCTGTCGCCTCTCCCTCTCACTTTGCCCCAGACGTCTTGGCCCAACATAACTCTTCTCCCTCATCCGCCTTCATCCGTCTTTTCACCGAAAAGTTTCCTTGATCCACATTGAGAAGTTGTTCCTCAGACGTTCTACTGAAAGAGCCCTCCGAAGCGTTCGCCGTCAGCCAAGATATAAAACGCCAAGTTAAGGAGAAGTTCCACTCACCGCTTTGGTGTTGCATGCCGCTGACTGTACCCCCTTCCCGATGAGAACCGGTGCGTCACATAACAGTCGGTCTGTGCCGTGCGGACAAACCTCGCCGACGTTATTCAAACCCGTAACACAGCCCAGACCTCATGGCTGACACTATGGCTGACAGTGGCACTGAGCATGCTTTGGAAAGCTCCTGCTCCCCTCGAGCCAGCCGCTCCATCCAGGATGTTCAGCACGCTGCCAGACCGGCAACATCGATGCTAGGGGAGGGGAAGAAAACCCTGCAGAGCCTAACTTCTCCACCTGAATCTCCAGAATGCAACTTCTTCACGTTCTGGCCTGTGGGCCACGCAGCCAGGTACGTGCAGTCCGTGATCCGCCAAGCACTGCGAGCACGACAGCACTACCATACACCGTGTTTCTCGACCCATGAGCGGATCACGACATCGAGGGGCACCGTGGACCGCTAGCCTCCCCCCTGTCCTCAGAACAATACAACAACCCACTACAAAACGATTAAACAAACTGGCGTCTTTACACATTCACATCAGTCATATTCAGCAACCAGAAAGAGGGAAAGAGGGGCCTGCTTGAATAAAAGCATCCCAATAGCTGTAACCTCCTGCATCCACAATTGATCAGGCTTATAAAATCCTGGAAATCCTGTAGGAAACAGACCACACATGCATACCAGAAAACACACAATGACATAAGCGGCAAAAAAATTGATACATTTAGAATTGGTCTCCTCGTTCAGTTTTAACCAATCAGCAACTTGCAGACAAGCAGGCAACCAATAGTCGATCATTAAAAAAAATTATCATCAAAAACTATTTTAAGAAATTGATACAGATGATCAATAGAGCTCGCTTATCACTCTGGCCCAGACTAGGCAAGCCTGTTAATTTAGTCCACATTTTTGCATACAGTCCACATTTTTACTCCTTCCCTGCTCCCAATGCACCTCTACTAGGAATTCAGTCTTGATTAACTGGGAGCACTGGGCTGAGAGACGATGCCCTAAAAGACACTCACAGCATATACATCATACACATTATGTCACATATGAACACAAGGCTCCCTGTCCCTTGTTCCTGTACACTTGAGAGCGACCCAGCCCAGGTCAACTACTACATTCAGTCGAGATAATGTCCATTGAGGGGACACCTGCTTTTGTTTTTATGGGGAAAGTGACAGATGAAATGAGGTGATCTTTCCATACAGGGAAAGACAAAGGCCCACCCATCTGAAGATCTTCAGATTCTCCTCTTGTGTTTAGACTGGGCTATTTATGGTATTTCTTAAGAACTAGCTAACTTCCCATGCACTAGAGCCATTGTTCCCACTCGGAAAAAGAGTCCCAATCTGGAAATAACCTCGGAGAAGAAGGACTAAATACATTACTTAAACATCCTGCCACAGATGCAAGTTTTTCCCAACACGGGTTCACCGAGATACCGATCTACATCCCATTCCCAGAATGCACTGCTCTGCTTTCCAAGTATATCTTCAAGGAGGTCAATCCTCTTGAATTTTGGTTCTTTATTGATTTTGGAGAGGATTGGAACGAAGGGTGGAAAAGAAAATCCCCGAATCCCACACAATTTTTCACAAAGACATTCAAATGATCATATATATTAGAGATCAAAAATATTTCTTAAATAGCTTCTATAACTCAATCCACAACATTCCTAGCTTATACTCGCCAAAGTTAATCTCAAATGGAATAGCCATGATATTGTACAGATCAGAGGTATATTTCTACTATATGCGCGCAGCACAGCTGAAAAATGTCAACATTTCTGTGAAAACACACAAGACGCAAAACTGGATCTATATTCCTTAAAGACGGGGTTAATAAAAGGCCCCGAAGTAAATGACATAAAACAGATTTGCTCAAAAGCGTAACACACTGAAAAAAACAGCAAATTCCCTGATTTTGTGACGATCTGTGACAGAGGAGCGGACCCAGATGTGCGAGGACAGCAGCTTTTATTCCAAAGCTCAGGTAAGGCAA
>JABFEA020000052.1:4455954-4481639 GCA_019775915.2 Cyphomyrus plagiostoma
AAGATCTTCTCAGCGGGGGGGGGGGTGGGAGATTCGGGCAGACAGGAAGGAAGACGAGCAAAGGGGGCGGCGTTTGTTCAATTTACAGCAGATTTGTCTTCCACCCTGACAGAGGTCTGTCAGAGTATTTTATGGCTGTGTGTGTGTGTGTGTGTGTGGGGGGGGGTGTCAGCTGTTATTTCACTGGGGGCCCAAAGGATGCAGTTTATAAGCAAATGGCTCCTTTCCGGCTTCTGCTGTGCCCCCCCCAGTGGATCTTAGTTAGGAGCGAAATTCCAGGGGCTGTAAGCAGAAATCATTTTCGGACTTGTCGATGATCCTGGTTAATGTCCATTCAACGGCTCACGCTGGTACTGTGCCACGTTGTGCAAGGTCCTCCGCATTAGGACTGTGACCGTGTGCACGACCTGAGAAGATTTGTAGGCAGACATGGCATTTATATGCCATTTGTTGATAATTACAGCCATTCCGGCTTGGTTAGTGAGTGGAGATGGTTCTTACCAGGTGACAGGCACAAGCACCTTTTGAGACACTCATAAATCCCAGAGCGCGCGGAGTTCTCCCGGTTGAAATGATTCCATCTGTGTTAACGTTTGATGCTTCATTGTTTAATTTATCGTCTTACGGGAAACGTTTTTTATAGTGTAGACTTGCTCGGAGGATCCAGAGTTTGAAACGCGTGTGCTGGCGCCTGCGACAGCGGAGGCTCGCAAAAAGCAGGCGGACGGGAGCCAATCAGGAGCCCGAAATGTGACTGGGCTTTCAGGCGTGTTTTTCCTGTTGTTTGGCAGGAACCAGGGCGCCCCTGGACGCAGCAGCGCAGGGAAACTGAAAACCAGATGAAACTTTACGCACGTCGTCCAAATGAGAAAAATAAATCTGAGCCTTCGGTTGAAAATCCAATTAGTGGTTCACTATAAATGAACCGAACGGCCGTGTAATTTACATAGGCTCTAACATGGATTCCTCATCCCTGGTTGCTGTAATCACACATTGCTAACAACACGCAACGAATATTGCCAATGCACTGCACAGATAGCTAGCTGTTACTCTTCAGGCTGAACTTGAAAGTGTCGCCGAATGTGGTTTGATGTTCCGAGTTTCTCCTCCGTCTCCTTTTTGCAGGTATTGGACATGGTTGACATATTTTTATTCTCGGTGTTAAAACCCATTTTCTAACCACTCAACCTGGATAGGGCTGCAGAGAGCTCCGGAGCTCATCTGCACAGAGTATAAGACTGGGGGCTCCCTGGGGAGGTTCTCAGTTCATTGTAGGGTACATAAAACACAAACTGGACATGCCACTGAGTCTATCTACATATCATTGGACTGTAGGATTGGAACTCACAACCCTGGACATATGAGCCACCAGGCCACCCTATATTCAAATCCATAAATTCAAATGTTTTTACTCTGGGTGGTGGTATCTCATTACAAAGTACCCGACAAAGAAAGCTGATTCTAAGCACTACCTAGTAACTAAACTACTCTTGATGGGACAAGGAATGGCCTGCTTGATTGGTAGGCAGGTTTGACCACATGGCACGTAAATGCTGTAGGACTTTCCAGTGAATCGCTTCAAATTATTGCGCACTGCTTAATGAGCTCAGAACAGCAAAATTCTTTATCGAATCTCGAAAGATCCAGTTCGAGTTGCCTATAGGTTGTAACTCGATTATTACAAGAGACAGATTTTTGATGCAATTTTAATAAAAAAATGTTTATCTCCTCCACGATGGCTATCTGCAAACTATTAAATTCGTTTCAGCATGTGGAGTAACTTGGATGCTAGAATTTCGTTTGCGGGGTAATGCTGCCACCTCGTGGCGCAAAGCCTTTATGTTTTCTTACAAGCTGATTCACCTGATAAACAACAAATACTAAAAGCATTAACATAGTTGTTTATTATCGTTATCAAGTATTATGTGCTGTACGTAATTGTATGTGCTATACGTTTATACAGCTGGCATGTCAGTAGGTTTGTTTAGACCAGTGTCACCACAAACACGTGAGTAATTTGCCCTATGACGTCACAGCCGCTAGGACGTCATTAAGCTATAGGAGTTTTTCAACTCCAATAAGGGAACACTGTCGTATATGCGGTCCATTGTTGATAGAAACGTCGTTAAGCCACGCGTGACTTACTTATGGACAGAAATAAATTCATTGCTGCAACACAGTGTTTGAATCCAGTGGACATGTTGGAGTCTGCATGTTTTTCCCGTCATTCGGCCTGCACTGCAAAGCCTTGTGGTCTGCTGAACAGGCGACGGTAAGAAGACAAGTAGCTAAAAGATGAATGAACTACAAGTTGTTGATATATGGTCATACATAAAACACAATGTGGGATACTGTCCTGACACTACATGCCATAGCTTAAACAAAGTACTTGATGTCAAAGAAAAAACAGTTGTATGCTATGTGTGAGCAAAAATTCTGCTGTTTAATTAGGATTTCCTAATTCATGTCAGGAAAGATATCTTGAGCCAGGATAGGATTTGTAAGCTACCATTTCAAGCAAAAATACCTGGATTTCACTGAAGCACCAAGTTCCTGCTGCGTGCTGATTGGTTAGTCTCCTATAATCAGGCATATGTCACTAATATTAATGTGAAACAGCTGGATGAGTCCTTCAGTCAAGGAAACAAGCCAGTCAAAGCACAATAAGGATGGAATTATAAATTTCAGTTTTAAGGTAGTTTGTCTAACCTGAAGCAGCTTGAAGTCTGCAGGATGAGATGGATCAGGCAGTAATGCAATGTTTAATCAACACGCCAACTTTATTTAATTGTCAGAGGTTTTCAATCTGTACATAGACAAAAAAAACGAATAGATAGATAGAAAAGTGAATTAAATCTCAAAGTCAAACAGCACAGCACATGATACCTGGGCGTGAAGGCCTATCTTGAAACAGAGCCAAGGACTTAAGCTACGACTGGTCCTCAGTAGGCTCTGGCCAACAGCCATTAGCATTAGAAAGTAAGAGACCAGGCCTGCCGCCACGTCTGGAAGGCCTTGGGAAGGCTTGCTCGGTTCTGAAAGCCCAGCCCAAGGAGGCAGCTCCTCACACAAAGCCAGACGCCGGATTGTTTTGCCGGAAATCGACTGGAAGTTGCAGTGGCTGAAGGGTTCTGGTTGGCACTGGCCGATCAAAGACAGAAAATCACATTCCCTCTCAGGGCGACCCTGCAAAATAAGCAGGTCCATGGGGACCCAAAGACGGTGCACCTTAGGGGACTGATTGCCATGGCTGAAGAGTCTTCACACCTGGGTCTGAATAGCCGACCTAAAATGGACCGTTTCCCCTAATTCATATCGCCTAAACCATAACGTCTTCATTAAATCCTGTCTTTAACACCAACCTGTGAGAATCACAATATGTAAACTACTGATTTAAAACCCGAGGGTCACTAAATTCAGACTCCTTGTGAAATTTAGATGCCCAGGAGACTTGATGCTTCCGTCATTCTTGGCAACGGATCGTCGGGTGGAAAAGCTTACAAAACATCTGCGATGTGGTGTGAAATGCAGTGACATGACGGAGTGAAGCTGGCGGGCCCAGAGTGTTTGAAACTAATAAAAGTGTTTGCACACTGTTACAAAACAATGGGGACACCCTTACATTCCTCATCTGATTTCCAGTGCCATTTCTTACAATCTGGGAACGGGATGTAACGTCCATAAAACATTACGACAAACGCCATGGAACCGGTCAATTATTAAAACCATACAGCACTCACTCTTTTATGTGTGTTTCTAGTATTTTCCCCAAAATCCTCCTGATGGCCTTCATGTATCTGTAATTCATAGAATAAGTGCATTCAGTCATTCGCACGTATATTCAAACAGTATAAAAACAGACGTCATCGACCTCATATATATCTTTGGTTTTACAGTTAACCTCTCCAGGCTCCAAATCTTACTCTTACAGTCCTATATTCCACCAAGCAAACATACTCAACACTAAGGCAAATATTTTGGTAACATGTAATCTACATGATTTAACTAAGCTATATATTACCGCACAAATGGCTTTTTTTGTTTCCGAAAAAAAATATTCCTCTCCTAAATGATCGAAGGGCTAAGGCCTTATCATATAAGTAACAGGATTTAAATTAAATCATTTTTTTTTGCAAATGCAATTTCAAAATATGTGTGTACATAGTTTTCATGAAAGGGGACGTTAAGATTATGCTGTGATATTTTAAAATGAATAATTAATAATAAATTTACCCCCTTGCCAGGATATCCAGTTGGATGATGGCTGACTAGAATAATTCATTTATAAGTTATTTGTAAGTCGGTTACTTGTAAATTCTTTTTAACTTGTGCCTCTTGCTCACATTGTAGCCCCGTTTACCCCGATCTGCAGGAATGATTTGTTTTACCTGTTTTTATGCACTCGTGTGCACATAAATACTTGTCATCAATCCGTGCAAACAAAAATTCGTTACACAACGGAATTGCATGTTATTGTAGTCGGTGTCTATCAGAAACGCGGAAATAAAAACACTGAAAATAATAAAACAATAAATCATGCAAAAAATCTCCTAGCAGAGACGACAAAGAGACCAAGCGACGTCAAAATCAGAATTACGCTGGGAACGCACTGCGACGCATTATCAGTCTTTCTGTAAATAGCTACGCTCCATTTAAATTAATTCCCTATCCCAGCTCACACAACGTTTTACTTTATTTTCTGTATTTGCAGTATTTACAAGCTTATCTGTGTTTAGCTACTGTACATGTCTCAATTTTGCGTGGGATGTTTCCGTTCGGAAGTTCCGTGATTTTTTTTAATGTCTCCCCCTACAGTTGATTTCTGGCATTGTTTTGTCAGAAATAGATACGATATATTGACGAAAGTATTGGAGCACACATCTTAATCGTTAAATTCAGGTGTTTCATTCAGACCCAGTGCCACAAATGTGTAAAATCAAGCACCTAGTCATGCACTCAGGTTTACAAGCATTTGTGAAAGAACGGGTCATTCTGAAGAGGTCAGTGAATTCAAACATGATACTGTCATAGGATGCTACCCTTGCGGTAAGTGAGTTTGTGAACTTTCATCCCTGCTAGATATTCCATTGTCAACTGTAAGTGGTATAATTGCAAAGTGGAAGCATTTGGGAACAAAAGAAACTCAGGCACGAAGTGTCAGACCAGGTAAAGTAACAGATTGAGGTCCCCGAGTGTCATAGTTGCATAATGTGTACAGGTCACCAAGGCTCTGTTGATTCAGTAACTGCAGAGCTCCAAACTTCCTCTGGCATTAACTCCAGCACAAACACTGTGGGCGTCAGGAGCTTCATGGTCAAGCAGCTTGCTTGCAAACCTCCCATCACCGAGCTGGACGCCAAGTGTCGGATGGACTGGTGTAAAGCACACTGTCACTGGGCTCTGCGGCAGTGGAAATATGTTCTGTGTCTGGCAGTCTGATGGATGAGTCTGGGTTTGGCGGATACCATACCTGACTGCACTGTGGTAACTCTGAAGTCGGGTGGAGGAGGGAAAAAGCAGGCCGAGAGATTTTGGACAATTGTCTGCTCCCCACGTTTTCGGTACAGTTTGTGGAAAGTTCTGTTCTAGCATGACTGTGCCCCAGTGCATAAAGGAATTTAATCTATTTATCTATAATCTATTTATAGATATGGTTGGGTGAGTTTGGTGTAGAAGGACCTGACTGGCCCACACAGAGCCCTGACCTCGACCCCATCGAACACCTTTGGGATGAACTAGAATGGAGATCGTGAGCCAGGCCTTCACGTCCAACATCAGTGCCCGACCTCACAAATGCTCTTCTGGATAAACGGGCAAAAATTCCCACAGACACACCCCAGAATCTTGTGGAAACCTCCCTAGAAGAGTGGCAGCTGTTATAGCTGCAAAGGGGGGACCAGCATATGGATGCCCGTGGATTTAGAATGTGATGTAATAAAAGTTCCTGTAGCTGTAATGTCCAGATGTTCCAATATTCATATTGTGTATGTATTTTTATTAACTTATGTACTTATGTTGATGTGTGACCAATAGTGCAAAGCACATTCCTAGTACATGCATGCAGACGTACCTGGCCAATAAAGTGTATTCCGGTAGTGTTTCTGAATAAAAACATCCACCAAACTTCCATCCATCCATCCATTTTCCAAACCGCTTATAACCGCACAGATAAGCTTGTAAATACTGCAAACCGCATAATACGTTGAGATCGTGGGGGGTCCGGAGCCTATCCTGGAAGCAATGGGCATGAGGCAGGGAACAACCCTGTATGGGGGGCCAGCCCATTACAGGGCACACTCACACACCAGTCACTCACACATGCACACCTATGGGCAATTTGGCAACTCCAATCAGCCTCAGCATGTCTTTGGACTGTGGGGGGAAACTGGAGTTCCTGGAGGAAACCCCATGATAACATGGGGAGAGCATGCAAACACCACACACATGAAACCCAGGCGGAGACTAGAGCCTGGGTCCCAGAGGTGTGGGGCAACGGTGCTAACCACTGCACCACCATGCCACCCCCCCACCAAACGTAACCCTTTTTTATTTTTGATCTTGCAGAAAGACACGTGTATTTTTTACAAATGTCACAGTATAATGATCTTATAATCAGTCTTATAATGGTGCTGACATGTCTACACACAAACAGATAAAAACACACAAAAATTGAGAACACTCCGTACATTATTTTTAACAATCTGCATTGTTAAATTCTGGCTCGATCCTGGTCCTGCTGGCAGAATACTTTCGAGATCAAAATTTCTAAGACTGCAGTATGTAAGAACAATTAAGTGTTATTTAGTTCACGCTGGTGTATGACTAGTCACATAGCAAATACACAACTTACTGTAGCAGCGGCCACAGGCTCCTCAACACCTGGATCAGCGCCGTGTACAAAGGGCCGTGTTTGCCAGCAGATGGCGGCGTGCGCCACATGAAGGCGAGAAACTGCCTTGTTTTGCCATCAAACGCAGTAGGTGCGACAGGAATTGAAAGGTTGTCATAATTACCGGTTTAAAATAGCCATGCATAATACTATAAAACAGCATTTAGAATCAGAATCAGCTTTTATTCGCAAAGTGTGCTGCGGCACACAAGGAATTTGTTTCCGACAGCTTGATACTCGACGCTATACAAACAATGTTACACTGTACAAAAAAATACAAATGTGAAAAAATATAAATATTATAAATATACACACGTGGGTAACACTGTGCAGTTTTAAGGTGCGAGGTAGAGTGCAAACGGGGGAAACTGACATAAGGCAGATGACAGTTTAGCTATTTATGAGGGTGATGGCCTGAGAGAAGAAGCTGCTCCTATGTCTGGTGGTTTTTGTAAACAATTTATTTTTTATAAGTAAGCTCTGTGATGAATACGACGCGATGTGATGAAGTAGGTCTGTAAAAAAACACGAAACCTATATGTTTGATGTTGTCGTGTGTGCGTGAGATCGCAGCATCTAGCGTTTCGTATCAAGTTGCCTTGGCAGAGCGCTGGTTTTATTTACAGGATAAATGTCATGGATGTGATACTTGCTCCTTAGATATGTGTAATATCCGCATTGTTTGTAGATCGTAGTGTACATGTTTTCGTTGAGATCGCCTGGGGACATTTGTACCACGTAAACTAACGTGACAGCACAGAAATTCAGTAAGCAGGAAGATACACAGGATCTATATATAATTACATACCTTTATTGCTTGTTTGTACTAGGTTACGTTTTATTTACCTGCAGTGTGCAATTCGAGTTCCAGTTCGTCAACCAGTGGCACGCGCCTGCTAATCTGCAGTGCAAATAAGTTGCATTGTAAACTAGATTGTATAGCCATATTTTTTACATCCGTTTTTAAAGAATGAAAAATGAGCATTACTGCATAATATTAGAGCTGATCCGCATGGAGTCGCAGTGTGTGAAAGGGAAAGCTACGGCAGATGCGACACCAATGCAAAGTGAGGTGCACAAAAGAGCAATGAGAATTCACATTGCCCGCCCTGCAGTTATGTCACCATTATTGACCAACCGAACTATTCGTGCTCTGCTCTCTTCCTGCAACAATAGAGGGCGGGGCGAAGCGATGACACGACGCGACAGGTTCCCCAAGTCAGTTGCAGGATTCCGCAACTCCATTGGTCAACCGTCCTGTCAGTCACCGCGCTGTCTGTGTCACGGTAGGTTGGCACAGCCGCTATATGGACTGTGGGTGGAATCAATACCCATCGAGGCTTCGCTGTTTTTCACATTCCGCTGCTCCTTTCATCATGGCAGTGTCACCCGTACTGCGTGGTTTCAACGTGCATCTTTCGTGATAACCGGAAATTGGCAGCACTTAAAATGGCATGCAGTTAATTGAAACGAGATTAATTGTCTCCGATTTGCTGCATATCGTCGCCCCTCGATATTTGCCTGATAGTAAGTCAAGGGTTAGGTGCATGTGTATGTTTTCCATTTGCTTTACTTTTTAAGGATCGCGCGTGGTTTTTTTGGAAATTAGATATTTATTGGCGCACTTGCCGTGCTGATTGTTGCCGGGGGGAGAAACATGGGTTTACCCGCACTGGAGTTCAGCGACTGCTATCTGGACAGTCCGCAGTTCAGGGAGAGGTTGAAATCGCATGAACTGGAGCTTGAGAAGACGAACAAGTTCATCAAGGAGCTGATCAAAGATGGCAAGGCGCTCATCCAGGCGCTTAAAAGTAAGACGTTTATGCTCCTAATCTTTTTAGTGACACGCCTGCGGCGTTAGGTTCTTGTAATTGTCCGGTTATGTTGATTGTTATACAGCAGTACTCATCTGAAAGATGACACATCTTAGTCGACAAATCGTCTAAACACACAGAAACCATCAATCCGCTAGTAAATCAGTGTATGTCTCCTGTTGTCACTGGTGACTCATAATCGAATGCCTTGGTATTTCCCGCATTTTCCATACATCTTTGACTCATCGGTGACTTTAAGGTGTTTCCCGATCGGCGTTAGCGCATTTATGTCCACCTGTCACTCGATGATGATAAAAAAGAATGGTGGACCGTTCGTGACAGATTCTGCTAGTCCCTGCGGTCTTTATGACCAACCGGGGATGAACTATGATCAATGCTGACTGACAGAAAATGTGCTGATCAAGAAGTAGACAGAATGATTAACTTTGCACGGTCTTGCGGACATTCGTTATAGCTTAAAAGAAAAGCCTTTATTATTGTGTTGTCACAAGTGTCTGACCATTTGATCCTCCAAAAAGTGCCGAGAATCGCCGACATAGCAACAATAGACCCGCCCCTTTGCGTGAAGCGTGTTCTCTTGATAAAGATAAATGCAGACGTTTCGTTTGTTTGCAGTGGGAGCAAAGCACTATAAAGGGAATAATGAGGTCCAAGGGAACCTGAGGCAGTAGAGTCCCCATCCCTGCCTTCGCGGCAAGCTGACAAATGGCAGCAAAACCAACGTCACTCGATGATGGAGCATCCAGGACACTATTGCCATTTGTGCAATGAGTATCAGAAAGTACCCCTGAAAATATATGAGTTTAAATGCAATGTCTCGGGACAGCATTCCCGGTTTTTTTTTCTCCAAATGCATGAAACATCATGCTTAGTTGGCATTAAAAAAAAAGTGTGTGTGTGTGTGTATGTGTGTGTGTATATATGTGTGTGTATATATATATATATATATATGAGAGAGAGAGAGAACTGTTACCGTGTGACTACTTAATTCCCTTCACGTTCCTCTTTTATGAAATATGTCTTTGTGCACTTTGTGGGATTTCGTTTTTTTTTGTTTAACAATTACTGTGACGCTAGTTCCTCTTTAATATACACCTCTTTACACACACACGGTTTTGCTGCCTTCTGATTAAAGGCTGTCGTTTGACCCTTGTGTGAACCTCGATCTTTCTGTAATTCTCCGCCATGATAAGTTACAGTTACTGTGAGGTTTCTTTGGAAAGATTAAAATTGTGCATGCGACTGAGTTACTGGATCCTGAATCTACGGAGTGGGCGTGGCTCCCGTAGTGACAAAGGTCACGTGTAGGAAGATGCAGGCTAAGAGGTGGTGTTAAATAGGGAGTTCTTCAAAGTTTAATCCCTGCCAGTTAAGCTGCAGCACTGGGGCTGTATTCATTTCATTGTCTCTGGACTCTAGTCTGAGGACTCCAAAAAGAGGAACCTGTGACTCAGGCAGGACACAGATCTTTTGAAAGATAGGTCTTTCACTTCCGTATCTGCATTCTATGTAAAGCCAATTTTATATTTCTATTTCTATCTATGGTTATGTGTTTATTGAGCATATAATATGCTCTGAGCCCTTTCTTACTATTGGTTTTTAGCAATAGCATTGCTAAGTGTTTCCCTGCCTTTATCTTTCCTTAAGCTTTTGCCTGGTGAGCCAGCGCACACCTGGCGTCGTCTCAAAGCCTGAGGTGTCCTCTTTAAGGAACAGGACTTAATACGGCGGCTTGTGTCAGATATGAGCAAAAATATGATGCCCTCTACAGCGGCCAGAAAGGAATTTCTACTTCTTAGGAAGATGTATACAGGCCAGTAGAGGAGTCTGGCAGTGATGGTCAGCTGTGACACGTCTCTGCAGCAAGACCAGTCAAGTGAGCAATATTCAAATCGCATGAGAGATCATGCTGTTGTACCCTTGAGTAAAGTACTTAACCTCAGTACATCCTAAAATATAGTCATCTGTTGGCACGGTGTATGAGTCTGTGGGTTATGAGTCTGTGCCTGTAATTGGAGGGTCGCTGTTTCAAATCCCGGTGGACGACAAAGAGAATTCACTATTGGGCTCTTGAACGACACCCATAACCTCAGTCGCTCCAGGTTCCAGCTACCTCTGCTTTCTCATCCGTCCCTCGCTTTCGATAAGAGCATGTACGCATATAAAGGCGATATGGAGCGAGTATAAGCAGGACCGACTGGCTGCATGACATCACATCTGCCCTGGGACTCTTCTAGGAGTCTGCTTGTGGCTCCATTCCCACTCTTTGTCTTATTTATCCCTTCAGTCTCAGCCCCGCCCATGGAGAAAAACCTCCCTTCGTTTTAAAAATAAACCCTGCCTCCCAGTAATAGTCACACAGAGAATGCCATCACAGACAGGCATAAACCTTTTTTTTTGGACTCATTTCTTGTAAAATTGAGGGTTTCTCTATGCCCAAGACATCCATCTAGTATGGTTTTGTGGGGGAACCAGGAACCTATCAGAGACTACATGAGGCAGGGGCATGGTCTGGACTGGATGCCAGTCAATGTTGTATTTTTAAGGGATGACAAGGTTCCACAGTAACCAAATATGGGGCTTAGAGGTGAATACATCTAAATTCATATATTTTTTTGTGTTACTGGCAGTTGGTGGCCATTTTGTACTTTCTTTTGTTCTTTGAACACGAGGAGGTGTGTTTTGTGGTATGGCTTGGGAATTGCCCCTTTGAAGGAACAAAAACACCTAAATCTACCACGGGAAACAAAAAAACATTTTTTTCACATGTAATCTCCCATTTATCTGATTGTTCCTCCAATTATGGAAGGGAGTGGGGCTTCTTTGACGAATCAGAATGCAAACATGGTGTCCACGATTGTGTGAATATTTCCTTCTTTTATTTGTGCTGGAGTACAAGGCTATTCGGTTCCTGAAAGTTCCCCAGGCTGAATGCTGGAACCACATACACCATGGCATTCGTCCCAGACTCTCCTGCTGCTTGTCATGTGTTATCTTTCGAGATCTGGGAGATTAACAGAGCGTGTTCTTGCCGTGTGCAGGCTTCGGCCGCTGCTATACGCAGCCCAAACGAACGAGGCACTTATCGCAAACCTGACTTCCGCTCCCTGTGTGTGCAGTGTGCAAGTTTTCCCTGTGCCGCGTGGCTCTTATGCCGCAGTCCAAAGTCATAAATAAACCGTCGTGAGGTTGGACAGATGAATGAATAGATGGGTGGATGAATGAAACTGTGTATCACACAGAAGATTAATAGTCACATTTTCCGCTGATGGCTGTCGTAGGCTTCTCAGCTGCACCCATCTGTCCCGCTAGGTAACGTCACAAAGTCGACCCAGATCCATGTTTTTACACCTTGTTTCCAATTCTTTTTTTCCACAGAAACAGGGCGTACTGGAAACCAGTCAAATGCCTTGCCAGCACCCTGCGGGTGTCCAGTATGCTTCTGGGACTGTTACACAGAATTTGCTACATGGATTGGGAGCTTAAACATTACTTTGCAATCGTCAGCGGTTCGGCTAGACTTGGGTGGTATCGGATCTGTCATACCGTTATATACTGCACGGACACTGCCCGCCCTAGTGGAGAGGGAAGTTCATGGTCCAGACTGACACGCAGGCCGCCTGAGGCTGTGTCATAAACATGTTTCATACCGTTTACGGGCTGCGGCAGACAGGCTCCTGTGATGTTTCGGTCCTGCCTGTTGTGTTTGTTGGATTCTGCGCTGTCCCTTTAATTTCGTCGGCTTGCAGCAGGGTGTCCATTCACCACTTTGTTGTATTTATTTATTTTTTCACCCACCATTTTCGTCTGGATGGCCACCCCGCTCTGGTCAGAACCCCCCCCCCACAGGACGGCAGAGGTCCCAGCTGTCACCGGATCAGCCGCGCCATAAACCGGATGCAACAGATGGGGGCGCCCCCCACCCCCCCCTGAGAAATCGGGCTGGTTCCGGACGCTCGGCCATCAGTGTGGGGGGGGGTATCTTTCCTGCCGCTTGATTGGCCGGGCTGCTCTCCCCATCGTCTCGTTTTGCTCTTCTGCAACGGTTTTCTGTGACCATGTTTCCGAAAAATAATCCCGCTCCACCTCACCTGACCCCCCCCCCGCAGCCCCCCGAAGCGCCGGGCTCAGGAACTGCCTTTGTTGTGCGATTTCTGATTTAGCTTTTTTAGAGAACCTCCATTAACTGTCAAGTGTCATGTGACCTCCCCGTTGACAGCAATGTCTGTTAGAGGATGCCGTTCAGTCTGCGCGTGTGGCCGTTATGTGCGACGAAATAGCTTGATTTGGCAGGTGACAGGGGCTATGGCTTTGTGTGCGCTTGGGGTGGGCGATTGGAGATTATGTACCGTGTAAGTGGCATGTCCCCCACCCCCCCCCCGGCATCACACTTCGGCGCTGCATTTCAGCAGCGGGACAGACGGCTGGCGGTTAGCGGAAGCCGGCTTAGATGTTTTCGGGGTCTCGCCTTCTCATGCAGCATTGGGTCTGCGAAAGTGGCGACGCTGAATTACCCCCCCCCCCCCATTTCTTGCACTTTATTCTAGGATGGACCACATTAGTTTCACGTTAAAAAAAAAAGATTTCATCGCACGTGGTTTTCGGCGCATAGTTGAACCATTCCGTCGTCTGCTGCGTTCACAGTTTTTGGGCTAATTTGAGTGGCGGCGTACGGCTCAGCGGGTCAGACCTGTAAGCCTGTGCTCGGAAGGTCGTTGGTTCAAAAGCAGCATCCGCAGAGTGATTTCTCCATTTGGCCCTTGTGCAATGCCCTATACCCCTAATTACTGTCTGACCCCGCCTTCTCAGTCGTTCCTCACTTTGGATAAAAGTGTCTGGTAAATAACTTGCATTCTTAATATTTCTAAGTGACCATGTGTGAATGTGAATAGCAGGAGAAAAAATGGGCGGAGTCAGGAGAGTGAGTTACACTGTCCACCTGCCCTCTCTCTCTCTCTCGCTCTCTCTCTCCCACCAGTAAGTGTCCCCAGACCCTCAGGCCTAGTTTACTTTGTGTTTTTCTGTGTCTGTTTTCCCTTTACGAGCACGGTGCCCCCCCCCCATCCCTCCTCTCCCAGCTCCTGTCCCCGTGTGGCTGGAGGGGCCGAATTTAGGGGGGTCGGTGGCAAAGAGGAAGGAGAGGGGGGAGGAGGTGACCACAGAGCGGAGCTGAGTGAGCCGTTTGAGAGCATGGAGGCCGTTTCTTCTGCAGTCTGTCGTGCTTCCTTGGTCTCGCTTTTAATAGCTTGGCTCAGCTTTTGCCAGTCTTGCACAGTCCTGCCATGGCTACCCAGGGCATATGTCATTTCGGAGGGAGAGGCATGCCGTCTTTCTCCTCTTCTGCTATGTGTATATGATGTACAGTGCCTGATCTGCACAGACGGCCTCTCTGCAGGGCGGGGCTTCTCCTTACCGCTGGAATACTCCAGGACCCGTTATCAGAGGCTCGGAACCCCTGCGGCCGCCCACCGCCGTCCACTCTGTCAGCCCCAGATAAGATGGCCGACCTGGTGGCTTTCGGGCAGTGTCACAAACATGCGCACACGTAGACGCTCACTGCGTGCCGAAACGCACGAGAATACTCCACCGCGTGTGAAATGGGGTGTTTTCATGCTTACAGCAGCCCTCAGAATTGCTAAGAGCAGCACGCACACACACACACACACAGGTATCTCTATGTTTATGGGGACTTCATTTCTACTGGCAAAACCCTAATCTCGATAATTATGACAGTAACATCTACCCAGCCCTAACCTTAACCAAACCAAACAAAATGCGTTTTTAGTTTTTTCTCATTGCAGTCACAGATTTTTTTAATAAAATTGAGTTTCTCCTTTGGGCCGGCATGATGGTGCAGTGGTTAGCACTGTTGCCTCACACCTCTGGGACCTGGGTTCGAGTCTCCGCCTGGGAGTTTGCATGGGAGTTTGCATGTTCTCCCCATGGGGTTTCCTCCGTTTACCCCCCAGTGTAACCTATACATGACCCAGACACACGCTGCCTTGATGTCAACTTTAAACTGTCATGTTATGTGTTACCAGGTACAGAATAGTCTGCAGTGCGACCTCCCTCCTGAGGGGGTGCTGCTGAGGGCTGTACCCGGCTGACTGGAGCAGGAGTCGAGTTTGGTGCATTGTGTTGGTGTGACCCCTCTCAGTGGATTGCTGTCACTAAACTAAACCCCAAATTTCAGGCAATTTGTTCGACATCCATCGCTTTTACATACTGCAGGATAAAAAAAAATACATTTATTGACATCCGGCAATAAAATTCATCCATCCGTACACTTTCTGTGACCAGTTACCCTGTTACGGGCTGCCAGGGGGCCTACAGGGGGAAGGCAGGGAACTTGGCTACACTGATCATGTGACCTCCAGTGGAGGTAGGCATCTGGGGCCCAAGACTCAACACTCCAGACTTAAAACTCAAACAGCCTCCTTACATCGCGCACCTAGTATTCATAACCATTTTCCTAATACTGGGTCAGTGTCATCCATCATCCATCCATCCATCCATCCATCCATCTGCTTGTCCCATCCGGAAGGTATCCTGGGGGCTACGGGCACAAAGGCAAGGCTCAACCCAGGATGGGGCTCCAACCCATCATAGGGCACACTTACACACCTTTCACAAACACAGGTACACCTACTGGCAATTTGGTAACTCCAATTAACCTCAGCATGTTTTTGGACTTTGGGGGGGGGGGTGACCGGGGTATCTAGAGGAAACCACCACGCGACGACAAGGGGAGAACATGCAACTCCACATGCATGGAGCAATGGGGGAGGCTCGAACCCTGGTTCCAGAGGTGTGAGGCAACTGTGTGAACCACTGTGTCGCCCCCCCCCCCCCCTCGATAATTTTATGTATTCAAGGGCCCCAGTAAAGTCCTGTGCCCCCTGAATCTGCCAGGGTCTCCACGGCCCAACAGCTGCCATGGCTGTAAGTTTTATCAGGATGGCTTTTTGCAGTCATGTAGCACGTCGCACAAGGATCTCTGCTCACCATTAATTACGGCTTTCCCGCACCTCACCGCGATTAATGGCATCTGTAACATGTAACAGCCCCTTTGCTTAATTCCACACACCGCACAGAAAGCCAAAGGCACTCTGATGCTCCTCGTCCCTCAGCGTTGGGTAGCTCTCTCCCAGTTACGCACTGAGCAGCCAGTGGGAGGGGCTCTAGAGGACAAAGCGGTTTTTTTTTTTTTTTTTTTTAATTAAGGACAGCTTTTCGGAGAAGCCGTTTCTGTTCCCGGCTGACATCTGGATCAGCGGCGTGAGGTGATTCTGCGATGCGTCATCCTGACAGATTCACATCGCTGTCACTTTTAGGCCCCACTGCAAAGGACCGCGTGAGGCTTATCAAAAGCCTCCGGGGTCCCCGTGCCCCTGTGCGGCCTGTCAACGATGTCATTCCACGCTCGCGGTAAGGAAGAGCTTTCATGGCTTAATGGCTGTCAGGGTGTTGCAGTTATGCCTTCCCCTGCCTGTGTGCATATGAGAGAGTTTGAAATCGTACTGGAAAGCAAGAACGTTGATTAGCCAGTCAGACCAGAGAGTATCTAGTGCATGCCAAGCATTTAGCTCAAGGTTATTCGGGTATGTCACTACTAATTAATAGACATGAGCTTATTAATTGTGCATAACCAGGTTATACTCTGGTTTTACCAGTTGAAATAACGATTTACGATTTTGCAATATTAGCTTGGGTCCTTATAATTGGGCTTTTCTCCAAGGTCATCGCCTCCACGCTCCAGAATGTTCCTGTGCTTCGGTACCAAGATCTCCCTGGATCACTGCTTCCTCTGTATGCGGAAAACACCTGCGGATTCCTGCTGCGAGGCGGTTTATGCCTTTCAGGAATAATTAGTGCTTATAGCTGAGAAGTGGGAGATGGAACAGAGGTCAAGTCAACGTCTATGGGCGCGCAGGATCTGGGCTGCAGAAGATATTTACGGATGCAAGACTTCCTGTTCTCAGGCCGGGAGCAGCGACAGGGAGGGTGGAACGATCCGTGTGGATTCTGCCCTCCGGCCTGTTCACCTCCTCGGAGTACACGTTCTTCATCGCCGCCCTTTTGCAAGCGATTGTTCGTTTGTGTTCATGACAGTGCTGCAGCACATCACTCTCTTCCTCAGCACTGTGTCAGGAAGCTGCCCCCGCTTCCTCTGATGACACACAATTACGAAATTTAACCAGTGGGAAACTGGGGGGGGGGAACGTTCCACGCAAAAGACCGCGCAATAGTACTGAGCAAAATCAACCTTTCACCCAGAAACACACGGACACTGATTTAATGAAAAAACAAACAGGTACAGTACTAATTACATGTCACTCCAACTAATCAAGTAAGAAGCAATTAGGCCTGAGAAAGCTAGTGTGGTTTGACATTACTGGGCAGTTAGTTCTGTGGGAACAGGGCTATTCAACTCAGGCCCTCGATTCCAAATCCAGGCCTTGTTTTCCGTTATCCCGGGTAGTTAGTTTAATAATAATTACGGATTCTGATTGGTCTGATTGGCTTCACACCTGGCACACAGGTGAAGGAAGGCTGGAAAACCAGCATGGCTCGGACCTCGAGGACCGTGATTTGAATAGTCCTGATATAGACATTCAACCTACTGGTTAGTTAGGGGTTGGTCGATGCCTCACAGTGATCCAGTATTGGATAAATAGTTATGAATGCTAGATGGATGTAAGAAATATCTATGTAAGGAGACTGTTTGAGCTTTTAGTCTGGAGTGTTGAGTCTTGGGCCTCCAACGCCTACCTCCACCTGACAGAGTGGGGTCACATGATCAGTGTAGCCAGGTGTCACGTGATGAGATGCAAAGAGGAGAACCAAGAGAGATGGAGAAGAGGGGAGGCAGTTGTGTTCAGCCTGGCTGTTCTTTGTTTTCCTCCCAGCCAGTCAGCTGGTTTTACTTTATTTTGTCACTGTAGGATGAAACATCCTGCACTTCACCCCCCCACCGCCCCCCCGAGTGTTTCCAAATGCTGTGTGTGTGTGTGTGTGTGTTAATGCGCACACTTTAACAAGGGCCATTGTGGGACGCACCCTTTGTTTTTTTGTGGTCTCAGCCCGTCATTGTTAAAATCTGTGCTCTCGGCTTCCAGAACTTTCCGCCTTTGACGGGGCTCCAGTTCCGAGGGGGGGGGGGGGGGAGTTAAAAATGGCTCCAAAGTTGCGGCGTGTTGCCTTTCTATGCTCTCTCTGCATTTTGGACTGGGGAGTTGGGGCGGGGGGGTTTCCTCTAGTGTCCAGGCGCCGAGGTGGGAGCTGGAAGTAGCAGGCCGGGCTTGTGGCGTTTACAGGCGTGGTGGGGGGGACCCCGTGCCCCTTATTCAGAGCTTCAACCCCACCCTGCTCCCAGGCTCCACGCTGACACATGCAGATGTGATGAAAGGCAGCTGTCCACGGAAAGAAAGGGAGCAGTTTGTGGCGCATGGCCCGCCTCGTCCCCGTGTCGAGCGTGCAGACGGACGAAGCGCGGACTGAGAACCGCCCGCGTGCCTTGGGACGCCACGCAGTGCAGCGTAAATGTGGCCCCAATGCTGGAGGAAGGATTTCTCAGGGGGCCTGTGGGTGCTGACAGTGCCTTCCTTCTGCTGTTCCGCTGGGTACTTGTCACCTTTCTTGGAACATAGTTACTCCATCTGTACTCTTAAACCCAGTCGCCTGCCCCATGCCAGTTGACAGGCTCTGCTCTGAATCCGTCGTATCGCTTCACTCTCCTCCTGCTTCTTGTCTGTAGTTTTCCACTCTTACGGCTCGGCTCACATCACCGTTCGCACCCTCTTCCCCGGGGCCCCGCCGTAGAGCAGAAAGCAGCGACGCTTTACCCGTAGAGGTGATCGCAGGCCATGTTTGAGGAGCATGAGGGGAGCATTTTGCATTGACCCGGCAGTGGGGATAGCTGAGCCTCTTTACTGCTTCTAGGGCAACTCGAAAAATGGTGGGGTTACTGCAGGTCATCTGTGGTATGTTTTCCCCAGTCTTGTCTACAAGAAACTTTTACCCCTGGGACCCTATATTTACCATTATTAGATGCATACACGTATTTTGACCTGTTACATGTTTAAAAAGCTTGTTTTCATATATGCCATAATGTATTAGTCACCCTCTAAATTTGTTAATACCAAAGATGTCACCTGACAGGCCAAACAGTGTTTATTATTGCCACATTCATGGACCTGTGTTAAGTACTTCCCCCGGGCCTGCATTCATCTTGCTTCTTTCACCAGGCACCTGTTCTGCGTTTCATGCTGGATTTATCTTTCAAAGATCACGAGCTGTGGACACTCAAAATCTCCCGAGGAAGTGTTCAGCTTCAGTAGCGCCTAAATCTAGATTTTGATCAAGCACCTCCAGAATCGCCAATTCTGGTCAGATGGCTGACATGAGATTTTCAATTCAAGACATATCTGGGCACACTTCTACATGTATGTAACAGTTTTAATACTTAAATATCCTGTAAAGTTTTGCAAACTACCCCGAGGCTTTTGATGTAGGTAATTTTAGGTTTATAATAGAACGATATACATTTGATTTCTTGCATGAGTCTGAAAGCATGAGTGTCACGCCAGGTGTGTGAGAGACGGCAACCCTGCACATCAAACATCTGCTTTATAAGAAGTGTGGGTAGAGACTGCAACACAGTTCGAAGTTTGGGGATTTCCTGGTTGTGGTGAGAAGTGCTCATGAGCTGAGGTAAATATAGCTCTTGCATGGTACTCATAATAATTATAAAAAGTGCAGCACAAATTTAATCAGTCTGCGTGCTGTCAGCGCATAATGTGAATTTAGGCATATATAATATAGCTGCTGTTATTTTAACCTGCAGGTTCCCCGTGTCACTTTAATTAAATGAGGTGAATAATTACCTTTCTCGCAACTTATTGGTCGTTCTCTTTCAGTTTTGGTTTGTTTAGCTCGGGTCCGCCAAGACCTGCTGCGTGCTGGTGGGCCGCCGACGTCCTGTTCGCGCGCGCGCCGGCAGGAAGCGCGCCATGTTTTTGCGTCTGGCGGCTCTGCCTAGCGAACTGGGCCGCATCGCGCCGAGCCTCTAATGTCCCGTTTAGTCGCGCCACTGTCTTGCCTCTTCTGCTTCAGAAGTAAAAAAAAAAAAACTTAAACAATCGATCCTCACTTGACCTTTGTTAGTTTACCGGGACTGTGGTTCTTTTTATTTGGCCCGATAGAGGTTACGGAAAACGGTATTTTCGGTCCTGGGTCGATTCGCGAGCGTGGTGTAATTCATGTTAACCTTTTTGTGGTCCCTGTTGTGTCGACGTGTATTTTAAATATGCGGGGATGCATTTAACCACAATATTGATTAACTGTTTATACACTTTTGTTGCGTATTTAAAGCCATATTTGCTGTCACTCGAAATACAAGACTGGCTATGTAAAACAAAGCTGTTTTTATTTTCAGAGAAAGCGTTCAGCTCTGACAGTAAAGTACGTGTTTGGTAGAACTTCTGTAACATTATTTTTTATTGTGATCTACTTCCTTGGAGCTTGGTTCGTATTGCGTTCTTCTGTCCGCCGCATTGTGTGTCGGTGGGGGACCGTGTCGTAATTCTCCGGTTTTGAAAAGGCCTTTTGAACAGTGCTGTAAATGACGCTTTATGTCCGCGGACGTCTTGCAGCTCCAATGTAAAGCGAGGTGCTTTGTGCGACACGGACGTATTCCGTCCCCCCCATTAAAGATCCCCTTTGTGTGCCTATGTGGCGATGGGAGCCCTCCAGCCCGAGAAGTGCAGCGGACCGAGCAGGAAAGACCGGGGGCGGGGACGGGGGCGGCCCGCTTGGATCGAGGGGGACGCCAAGCGACACTAAGCCGATTGTTCGTCCCCATGCTGAAAATCTTGCATGCAAAACGTCCACGCACATACACGGTGAAGGAGCCTATAGCGGTCATCTGTGCATAATTTTCCAAGAAACTCCTGCAGGTGCATGAGCGTGGGTGTCCTCTCAGTCCAAAATCGTGTTTTCTTGCCCAACGGGAGTATGACAGGAAGTGGGTAAAGCCTCATGTCCTTTGTGCCTGTAGTGTAGTTAAAGAACTGATTTATAGTACCTTTGCAATCTGTGTGCTGGCAGCCGGGGCTGTTTTCCTGTACTGGGAGAAGAATACAGCAATGGTACGTCCTGTTTTTGAGGATTCCATAGGCCGGCCGCTCGGAAGGAGCTGTGCGATCCGGATGTTTTGTAGGCCGTCTTCCACATTCAGTGATCACCCAGGTGAGGGAAGCTGACAGGGCGTTCCCCGTGTATGATAAGCAGGACCAGAGAAAGCGCTAGGAAAGCATCTCCGGGAAAAGCGAACTGGATGTGAACCTCCTTCCCTTCTCAGTTGCGCTGGAGTTGAACCGTGCAGTGAGATCTACCCAAAAGTTATGATTTTCTTTGCTGGTCATGCAGTTTTATCCTGTTCTAAACCATTCACATTCTCCTTTAAATGGATGAGTTTGTCACTGCAACAGCGCAGGTCAGATTGCTTTGCTTGAGGGTAGCAGGATAGCCAACTTGTCCAGCCCTTGAGCCCCTGTGTTCCCTTTACAGCTTGCATTTTCAGTGTACAGTCTGGGTAGCGGCTCCTTCTCTCATGAGAGCTTTAGGAGTCGACAACACCAGCACTAAGTGGCTGATATTAGGATCGAGGCAGATGCTGACTGGTTCTGGGTTGCACTGTTAACCTCAGGTTCCATTATCTTGTCATGCATTTGCACAGTCTGAGCCAGCATTACCTAGCGTGTTCCTTCGCGTCAACCTCCACTGAAAGAGCCTCCAAGGCAAGGGAATTAAGATGCAGCTTCTCTGCAAATGCATAACAAACTGCACAAGCATTATTGACGCTTTATAGCATTATATTTTTAACAAGAGCTAAAGGACGTATTTCACTGTGTATATGGAGCGGAGAGATTAATTAACCGTGACTTGCAGGAGTTGCTGGTTTATTGGAGTGTTAAGCTACATTAATTCCTGCATGTTTCACATATAGAACCAGACTGCGTGGTGGACTGCCATCAGTTGACTGAGATTTTTCTGCTTTTTCTTTTTTGCTGCTTCAAATCCACATGACCCGTACGTTCTGGGTGTGAAATTCAAGGTGTGTTAGCATGACAAATGTTCGGGTGGATAATCGAGTTGTGTTTTTTTTTTTTTTTTTAAAAAAACCTTTTGCACATTTTGAGCATTTTAAAACTTAAGCACTGGGCTTCTCTTCCCCCAGACTCAAAAACCAAAGAGACATTCTGCGGAGTGAATAATAGTGCACTGTTTAGGCCTAAATGCTCACGGTTCTTTTTTTTTTTTATGTATTGCACAGATCTGTCTGCTGCAAAGAGAAAGTTTGCACAGTCCCTGAATGAGTACAAGTTCCAGTGCATTGGGGATGCTGAGACGGACGACGAGATGTGCATCGGTGAGCAACTGGGTCACTGGCGGCGCCCTGTTCGGTCCGAGTGGCATAGTGTCCCCCAGAACCCACCCCCATGCTCTGCCATCTTGCAGCGTTTTGAGCCACATTCTTCTACAGGAAACCCAGCAAAAAATGGCGGTCTTCCTGGTAGCACTAGAGTTCTGGTGCATTGGCTCCTAGTTGACCTGCAAGCAGATGCTTGCCAGATTAATAGTAACTAAACCATAGGGACCACATCATGAACATCACATGGAACCTGAAATATGGACCTTAGGTGAAAGCCACATCCTGTTAGTGCTGTGTTTAGATATAGTGATCAGGAGGAAACCTTGATTTGGAAATCCATTTTGTTCTTAAATCGCTTTAAGTTTCCTGCTTTATGCAGTTATGATTTCCTTCTTATATTTGTTGTCTTGTGATGGGAAGACATCGAGCTGGCATTTGAAGTGCAAAAGGATCCTCATTTTATTGTAATTATAAACCCACAAAGATAAGCCTGTTATCTCCCATTTGTGGTACAGCAGCCCTTTGGCAAATGGAAAAATAAGTTGAATAATAATTTGTGTGGGAGGGTTTATGGCTGCCCAGAGTCGACGCTTTGAGTCATGGAATTCACAGACTTGCCAAGTCACGTAATTGTTCCCTCTGTGACACTCAGCAAAGTCGCTCCAGGAATTCGCAGCTGTCCTCAAGAACATGGAGGACGAGAGGTCAAGGATGGTGAGTTTCACGTGCTCCTGGCTGATGGCGAAGAAGGGACGCTTTCAGTCACTTGTCGCTGGGTTCATTTCACCAAAGCGGCTTTCAGGTCAGCGCACATCATTAGCGCATCATGCAGGCAGAATGAAAGTGCACACAGACGTACAGGAGTTGGCGCTTTAGAACTTTGCGTCGCTGTGGATCGGTACCCGGTGGGTGTATGAGTCCGTGTGACGGCTTCTGTCTCCTTCAGGTCGAAAATGCCAGCGAGGTTCTGATCACTCCACTGGAGAAGTTCCGCAAAGAGCAGATTGGGGCTGCCAAGGTAACCTCCCCCCCCCCCCCATCATTCAGTGGCATGGCAACTTTGTCCAGAAAACATGAATTATATCATCCTAATACTGGTATCTATGTACTCATCTGATTACCAGAGAACTTTAAAGGACATCTAGTATTATTTTGCTTAATATTTGTCTTCCCGTTTATTTGTTAAAAGTACAAAATCTTTTTTTTAAGCACGATGCTGCAGTTCAAGACCCTCACTGCAGTTTATAACACCTGTATTCAATGATGTTGTGGTGCCACCCCCTGGCTGGCAAGTGTATTGCACCTTAATTTAATGAGACTCTTGATCTCTGTTGCTTTTTGAAAGCAGAAGTGGTGCCACAAACTGAAGCACACCGATGTATTAATTGCTCGAGCAGCGTCTAATCAGTTTGATTGGTATTTGCCATGCTGGACTAGCTAAATACGAGTGGTCTTTCCCAGAGTCAGCACGTTCGCTGTGGTGTTTTTGGAAACCTTCGATTTGACAGAGTTCCTTATATAAACCCGTGACTACTGTCACTCTTCGGTGGGAAAATTCACGGCAGCATTTTACTAACTCTCGCCTTTGACAGCCTGTTCCGTTGCTCTGAAACTGTGACGTTTAGTATTCAGAAGGAACATGATGTAATGATAATGAATTTAGTATGTGAGGCTTTGAGTAGTAATTTAAATCTTAGCGATATATGCAGAGGTGGACATTTGAGGTGCAGAAAGTACGAATCCAGACCACGTTTTTGTTTCAACCCACCAGTCACTGTCACAGATGCTCAACTGGTTGCTTGAAACAAAAATGTGGTCTGGATTTTTACTTTCTGTACCTGAGATTTCCACCTCTGAATATGAGTTTCAGAATTTTACCAGGAGGTGGTGCAGTGGCTGCCTCACACCTCTGGGATCTGGGTTCAAGTCTCTGCTAGGGTTGTGTGTGTTGTGTATGGATGTTCTCCCTGTGTCATCATGGGGTTTCCTCTGGGTACTGCAGTTTCCCCATGCTGAGGTTCATTGGAGTTGCCGCATTGCCCATAGGTGTACATGTGTGAGTAAATGGTGTGTGAATGTGCCCTGCGATGGGTTGGTGCCCCATCATGGGTTGTTCCCCGCCTTGCACTCATAGGCTCTAGACCCCTCTACCCCCCCCCAATAGGACAAGCGTTTACAGAAAATGGATGGATGGAAATTTTAGCAGCTGACTCAGATCTGGCTGCGCTGTGCCTTTTATATCTTGGGGTGGGTTGGTGGATCTGGCCTGATCCCCAAAGCTTGACTCTCGTGCAGAATAATCCAGCTACAGCTAGAGACACCTTGGGCTGACCTGTGTGCAGCGCGCCAAGTGGTCCCCTTCGTCGGGTGAACTCACTTTGGGAGCTGCGGCGTTTGGGTGCCGACCGTTGACCGGGGGACATGTCTCTCTCACGCCTGTCACAGGAGGCCAAGAAAAAATATGATAAGGAGACCGAGAAGTACTGTGGGACCTTGGAGAAGCACCTGAGCTTGTCATCGAAGAAGAAGGAGGCACAGCTACTCGAGGTGAACAAGACTTCGTGTCCTCCTGTGTGCACTTTGAGCATCTGATCTTGAGCAGCAATGCAGAGATTTTGAAATATAACTTTCAAAATACACACTTCACTCCTGCGTAGGGCACAGACCTGGCAGGGTTTGATGCCACATGGCTTTCACAGCCCTGTAACAAGGTCTACTGAACAGGTGTGTGTTTTTATCACGGGCGGGGGGGCTCCATCACACCTTAAGGAAAAATGCATTAATTTGAATTTAGTTCACAGTCTTAATTGTAAACCATGTTCCTTCCCACCTCGGTTATTAATTGCGACTGTAACCACTTGCTGCGCGGCAGGCTGGTTTATTGCTGTATTTCTGGTGGGAAACCCCCTGGATGGCTATGAATGCTGAGCATGTCAGGGTTGTGGTTTTAAGGTGACATGCTTTTCTGTGGCCCTTAAAATCAGGTGACTCTTGTCAGTGGGCTAAATATCATGCTGAGATGATATTTAAGTGCAAATGGAGACCACAGTATGCAAGTAAATTGTACAGGTATGAATCTTGATATAACTTACAATTGATTAATTCAGGGGTCTCCAACTCGGGTTTTCTGTCCCACTTGGCTTCTGATGAACCACACCTGCCAGTTACCTGAGAACAGGTGTAGCTTATCAGAAGCAGAGTATGATCGAAAACCGACTGGATAGTAGCTCTCCGGGACCGGAGTTGGAGAGCCCTGGGTTCATTTAATAAAAGCTTTCCTGTGTTCAGGCCATATTCTTCCCCCATCTCAGCTTTGCGTCAGGACAACACCGGCCTTTAATGTGGCTTAGCTCCTCCGCCGTGGGGTCCCCGGGACTGAAGGCGCTCTCCTTAGCTCCTCCGCCATGGGGTCCCCGGGACTGAAGGCGCTCTCCTTAGCTCCTCCGCCGTGGGGTCCCCGGGACTGAAGGCGCTCTCCTTAGCTCCTCCGCCGTGGGGTCCCCGGGACTGAAGGCGCTCTCCTTAG
>JABFEA020000052.1:4496754-4508814 GCA_019775915.2 Cyphomyrus plagiostoma
CGCCATGATGCACCCTGAAAGATCTCATCAATTTCAACTGTTAACTGCCACCCCCCTCTCCTCACAGTATGCAAATTGCTCTACCGCCCACGCCAAAGATCTCACAAGGGTCGCTAGTAGTAATTAAAGACTCTGGGATATTACCGGTTCCCAGGCTATAGTATCTGGGGCCAGCTATATGGAGATATAGCGATGGCGAGCCATTTGGGGTAAGAACATCAGCTGGGTGGCTGAGTGTCCAGATATAAAGCCGTTAGCACTCGCCGCTAACCCCAGGTGGCCCAGCCAGCAGGGTGGCTGTCTGGGATAAAAGCCTCTGGGCCTTTTCTGACTTTGAGCCCATTTTAATGCGCTTGGTCGGTGAGCGCTGGCCTGTGGTGAGGGTAAGGGCACTTCCCGGTGTTTGAAGAAAAAAAGGCTTATATTGAAAAAAAATACTACGTTAATAACATTATTAGCTTTATTATTTATTTCCCCCAAGGTGGCTGCTTGTTGATTCATGCACAAGAACAGACCACTTGTAGCTACAGATTCATTCAAGTTGCATTCTGGGAGAGAGGTTTTTTTTTTTTTTTGTTTCCGACGATTCGGCGAGTCACAGCTACCCGAGGAGAATTGCACCCTTGGGATCGAAAATTCAGCCCACTGTCTGACTTCTCCGCGTCTGTAGATTTTCAGCGAGCCGCCCATGCAAGGACCGGGCCAGCTTCAAGCCTGCGCCTCTCGGAGGAAAAGCTCCGAGAGCAAGGCCCCATCCTGCAGCGAGAGGCCACTCACCTTCTTCCACACGTCTCAGCCCCCCGAAAAAAGTAAGGGGGGCTTCAGCCGCTGCTGCCGTTTACCCGCCCGCGGTTGGAGTAAAAGCCTCGATAGACTGGCGAGCAGCAGGCACTGCTTTATGTGGGTCTCACACCACCAAGAAATATTCAAAAAAGCGTTTCATAGCTGCAAGTGGTCGAAGCCAGTCTGAATCCACAGAGGAGCTCTTTACCTGTACTTCCGGGTGAGGTAACAGTAGGTTCTGGTTATTTAAACATCGGTACACTTATCCATGGTTTACCGTGGTGGAAAAACATTTGAAAATTCCAGGAATAAAGAGTTCATAAGTTTCAAACTGCAGGCCAAGCCAGTACAAGCTGTTAAAACGGTGAAATCCACCATCCAGTACATGATTCATCTCGCCTTGTTTCCATGCCCACGATTGCATTCACTGCCGTCTAATCACGGTGTATATATTGTAAAAAATGTAAAATGAGCGCGATTTTTATTTCTCTGCCATGTTAAGTCGCTTTTCGCTCTTTGTGCATCCCCACCACAGTGGTGAGGAAAAGTTCCCCTCCGGACGTCCCAAATGAGTCCGGCGTCACCCAGCCCCCAGAGCACTCCAACAGCATCCGGGGCCGGATCCAAAGCAACAGTCTTGAGTGCGGAAATCAGCACCCTGAGGGCGTAACAGTGGAGAAGATACGCCGACCCAACTCCCTGTAAGTATGGCTCTATGTTCCGTAAACTCATGCTGTGGTTGTGGTTTTGTTGAACGACCATCAGAGGGTCTTCATCACAGTAGTGACATCCTGTCACTGTGACACAAGGTAGGATTGCTAATGGATTTTTAAGGCCCGATGTTCATTGTTTAAAATGTGTGTCAAATGGGCAGCATCACTGGGTGGTTTTCACGCAGGGCTTTCCAAATGCCAGTCCGTCTAACACACAATGGAGGGAAATACAGTAGGGAACTGTGTTGCCTTGTAGCAAAATAAATCACCCACATTCATTTCAGTCTTCTTTAATCTTTTATTTTTATTAGACTCAATAACTCTGTTGGTGTAATGAATATAAAAGTTTAATGCAGTGTTTAAATGTTTTAACCAGAATTGATGGTGCCCATCAGTTGCCTCAGACTTCCTGTGTGGTGTAAATAAAGACATGCCGCTCTGTAGTTCCAGAAGATTAACGATTAGTGTTAATATCGATGTTTTTGCTGGTTTTCTCCCTAATGGGCATCCGAAACCTACACGTTTTCAATCAAATGTCACTGGCTCTCAGTCGATGCTTCCTGTTGGACGATCCTGCCTGTCATTTACCGATGAATAAGTGGCAGAGCCTCCGAATTAAACCCAGAGAAGACACTGCGAAGAAGCATCCTTTGTGAATCAGGCCCCAGATGCTGCGTTCAGAGAGCTGTAATTGAAACGTTTCATTCCCTCTGACTCATAGACAGATGGAGAATGTTAATTCGACAGCAGGTCAAAGCATGTTTTCGGAGGATCGTCATTCTCCAGTGTCGCTTTTGATGTTTTCCTCCTTGGTGCTAACCTGCCACCAGCTAGAGATCATATACATTGTTGTGTTTGCAGCAGGGCAGCCAAGAGGTTTGACCTTTGACCTGGAGGTGTTACGTAACAAAAGGTCATATCCAAGGGGACTCGTTGCCATAGCGCCTTTCTTGTCTGTCAGTTGGAATTGGTTGCATTTCCAATCAGCGAATGGATCCATAGGGATGGTAGAATGGAAGACTTTGGGGTTTTGGGATTTAACAACTTAGAGGACGAAACTGGAGTGAAAGATGTTCAGTTTGAAAGACCAAACGGCCGGGGTGTTTGTGGAAGACTATTGAGGTCTGGCGTTTGGGACATGCTAAGCCTGGTCTGTAATAGTTACACATGTTGCTTCGGATTGTGATGCTCAGTAATAAACTATACAAGTACACGATGAGTATTTGATGAGTTAAGAGCTACGCAAAGTCACCCCAAAGCATTTTAAGGCCGATTAAGTGCCGCTAGTTTTGTTAGCCATAAACAATTCATAGAGTAGACATTTAATAAGGCGGATGTAACTTCTGACAAAGGAAGGAAACAAAGCTGAGGGCTCGGAGTTGTAAGTAGGGCACCTGCTGAGCTTGTGGGTTCTCTGATTAAGCTGGACAAAGTACGGGTGCCTGAGCTGGTACCATGTGAAAGGAGGTTAAACCAGAACAGTCCTGCAGCTGACGTGAGACGAGAAACCGCACGCAGTCACTGGTGTAGCACGATGACGCTTTACAAGATCCTTCACCTGTGAGCCGCGAGAGAAGCACAGAGGTGAGCCCAGCTTAGTCAGCCCAAGCAGTGCTAGTGTGGTCGTGTGAGATTTAGCCTGCAGCGCATAGGTAATCGTGATTTGTCTACTCAAACTCGCGTGCCTCCTGCCAGCATACCAGCGTGCTGCAGCTTCAGACTGGTTTAAGAAGCTCCTCAGTCAGATCTTTATCGTTTTGGCAGCCTTGCTTGGTACAAATGGCATCCCCAATGGTGATCAGGCCTGTTGCACGTTAACCCAAAGGCTTTAGCTGTACTTTTAGGGCTAAAAGAAGATGTCCGTCCCCAATCTGTGCGTTTATTTGTAAACCATTAGATAAGAACCAACGTTTTAGTGGCAGATGCATGTTTTGGTTCCTCTGATTAAGCCACGGATCGGGAAGGTATCTGATTACAAGTTCTGCTTGGCAGAACGCGTGAAACGCAGTTTCACGGAGTCGAAGAGTGGACTTTGTGGTAAATAAACGAAGCCTTTTACTTCGTACTGTATACCCAAGTGTAGTTTGGTCTCCAGCAAGAGGCTTTTCACTGCGTCGGCCCTTTGAGGAAACAGGAGTGATGTTTTTAATTTAGCCACGAAACGCTGATACTTGGTTTGGCAGAGGTGCCAGGCCCTTATCGGTTGTAATTTAATGATGGCATCAGGTCTTGAGTCCCCCAGCTCTGTCTGAGTCATAGGCGCTTATGCCAAGAGGCATTTTGGGAAGGAGACGACAATGGAAGACAGTGATGCTGCAGTGACAGTGAAGGCATGACACTTGTCTTAGTCTTTTTTTCAGATGGATACGTTGGAACTATACCTCCCTGGAGGGGAAGGATGATGCACAACCCTGCCGTGTCCCCCGCTGAGGCATAGCAGGTGGCTGTGTTTCCTGATGGCCATCGATTGCATAATCGCTATACAGACAGCTGTACACTGAGGAGGCCAGTTAAGGATTTAGTGTCAAGCTGATCTATTGGCTCAGGCACTAGATAAGGCCTGTTAAAAGGGCGTATACATGTGTAGATGATCCCTCCTTTACAACTTTGTGCTTATGGAGCATGTAGAAAGCTAAGCTTTGTATATTATACATCCGTCTCGCAAAAGGCTTGAGCGAGGCTGCGGGAAGGCAAGGAGCGCGTCTCAGTCCGTGTGGTGCGGGGGAGTCACCAGGCCAGGTTACCAGTCTGTCACATGGCACAGGCAAGTCAAACACTTTGAGGAAGTTTAGGTCACAGATTCCCCAGACTGCATGCGGGGTGGAAACTTGCGTGACAGTGGAGAGCTACCCACTGAGCCACTTTGCTCACATTATGCATGTAATGCATGTAAATAATGCAGCTTGACGCATCCGGCGCATGTTTGTCAGGACCCAGCATAGCTGAGGTCTGGAGGTCAGGCCCTCTTCTTGTTGGATTCTATTTTAATTTATCTCTCACTCGTTTATACTGTTTTATTTAGTTCCCAGCTGGGTGTGTCTCTGAGGTTTATGCCTGGGGCAGCTATATTTACATATTTTGTGAAGAGATATAAATACCTGAATAATAAACCATCTGGGTCACAGTAACGTCACCTTTTGGCATTCCAGCACGTGCAGCAGTAAACAGTTACACTCAATTATATGTACGGTCTTATACAGTGTTTCTCAGGCCAGTCCTCAGGGACCCGCAGACAGCTCCTGGTAGGGAGCAAAAATGTGGACTGTATGGAAGGGAGCAAAAATGTGGACTGTATGGAAGGGAGCTGGGTGGGAGCAAAAACATGGATCCTCTTTGTGGTGGTGGGGGTTTCCTGAGGACTGGCCTGAGAAACACTGGTATAATAAAATACTGTTGTCTTACTTTCTAAATTGTACATTGCACTAAAAACCCTGTTGTCTTAACTGCTGTTATTTCCAGCATAAAAGAGAACTTGCACCTTGTTTTGGAATAAATTAAGTTTCGTGTACCATGTTTCATACGGTAGCATATAAGTGAGCTGAGATGAAGCCCTTGGGTGGGAGAGAGTGAAGCTGATAGAGTATCGTGTTTAGCTACTGTGGTATTTTCACGGGAATCCCTGAGGCCGCCCGCAGTGTGTTGGTGAGCCCCCATCTGTAGGTACGATGCAAACGTGTCTCTCCACCATAGCCGGATGCTTCTGCTGTGAGCTCCAGGATGTGACATCTGACAGTAGATGGAGGGCAGGCCTCCTCCCTCCTGCAAAGAGCCCCGCTGACCTCAAGCAGGTCCACTTCCCCCCAGGTTATGTGTCGCAGCTGATTGGCCATGAGGCGGGGCATGTGTTTGCTTGGCAGAGGTCCGAGAAGCAGGGGCGTAGGTTGTTCTGGTGTCTGCTCAGAGCAGCGGGGATACAGGCCTACCTTCCCAGCGCTCTGATCTCATGCAGCAGCATGGTGCTCTAATGCTGCTGTCCAGAATTATTTATACAGTCTCAGCCTATTCAGCAGCTGCACAGTATAGACTACCCTATAGACAGCCTATTGATTTTTCTTCTCAAAAGATATTTTTTTTTTTTTTTAAAAAAGCCCTTGACTATTTCGGCTGTGGGGATTTTCAAAAATAACACACACAAGTGCAACACACAAGCTTAAAGGGTATTTAAACTGGAAAAAGGCGAGGGGACTTGTTTTTGTAAGTTCAGGATTTATGATACTGTAACGCTTCTATGGTTGAAGTCATAAGACTGAAAGACTCCCTTCTAGGGTGCAACTTGTACGCTGGATCTATTTGTTCTAAAAATAGTCAGTGCTCTACTCCCCATCCAAATATTAAACTGTTTTTCCAGATGCATTCTAACATGAACCCAAACATGAGAATTTTGAACGTAATTTATGATTGTAGTCATTAAGTTTGTGAGGGTGGGGATTGGAAAATTGGAAATTGAATCCAGTTGAATTGAAATTGAATTGGAATTGAATGTCACTGCTCTTGCGGTTTTGTCTTTGACACTAGCATTTATGAATCTGATATTTCCAAAGTACAGAATGGAGTTTCGAGTGCTGAGAATGCAGGTCTGCAGAGCTGCTGCAGTTTTATTAAAACGGACTCCGAGATGGAGTGGCGCAATTAAACACGAAATGTACACAAACAAACCGGGACGGGAAGCATGGCGGCTAGTGTTAACCCCTAAACTGCTGTAGGAGCTGTTATTTAAGACCTGACAGACGCTGCGGTAACTTAAGCAGGCGGTGAAAGCTCGCTCCGGTTGTTCTGCTTCGGTGAGCTGGAAAGGACAGCCCAGCTTGGATGTGGGGAGGTGAATGGAGTCATGATCCTTTCAGGATGGGTCTCAAAAGTCCCATGGGAATCGGACGGGACTCCACAGGCACAGATGCTGCCGACGTCCAAATGAAGACGACCGTCCTCACTTCAAACTGGGCTTTTTTGGCATCCGGCGGATCTTCTATCCTGAGGAAAATCTGTAAGAGACTTTCCTGAATAATTTGGATTTTCAGGGATGATCGGCTGAAGGCTGCTGCGCAGACTGTCCCTTCTGTGCTTGGGTGGCGACAGCACTCGCCGCCTAATCATCAGAAGATTGTTCTTCATAAGCGAGGAGTGGATTTCTTGACATACTCCCAGGAATGAGCCCTGTTAAGCAGCTGCCAGTAGACTTTCCCCCACACACACACGCACTCAGCCACGCTAGCATGCTGTCACTTTATTATATTTTGTATTTATTTGTTTGCTTTGGGGCATGTGCCTCACATAGACTTCTGGCGGACGTGCTTTGGATGTGAATCTCATCTCATTTTCAGCGTCGCCCTCGCTGACAGGCGCTGGGGTCCGGTGGTATTTATAGACGGACATGGCTGACTCACGCTAGCGGGCTAACTGTGCCGCGGGCGTGCCAGTGCACGGGATCTCCGTTGTGCGTGAGGGCCGGAAGCAAGACGCCGGCACTTTGCGTCACTGCTATAATAAAGGAGCTGGACTTTTGTTAGATGTAGGAGCTGGAATTGCAGTGAAGCAACAGCCCTGATGGCTGCACGAGGGCGTGCTGCTCCTCTAAGCCATCTCTGCGTAAAATTATCCGAGCGACTTTTAATGACATTTGGAATGTTGTCCCTCTGGTCTAATTCATTGACATTGGTGCAGGGTGGGGGGGGTGTGCTCACACAGCCCCCCCACGCCCTCCATGGCTCTGAGGACAGGGAGGAGACGCCGTCGACATCCACCTCCGGCAGAGGCTCGATGTGTCAATATTATCGCGTGTCTATGCAAAGCGGAGACTGTGTCACCTCCGAGGGCACTTTCCTCATCTCTGTGGATTGTCGGGTTTGTTGCAGTGACCCGTAATCACTGGTATAAACTGCCTCGTTTCCCTTTTGTCCGTTATAGGCTGACCCACAAGGACTGTCCGAGTATCCCAACAAGGTATGGATTCATTAATCTCTTCTTTCTCCCCCACCACCCCCCGCAACCCAAGTAGTTTAATCTCTGTGATGAGCAGTTGGCACTCAGCCATACGCAGAGGATTCTCATCCGCGTTGTGCATTAAAGCCAAAGTGTTAGTGTGTGTGTGTGTGTGTGTGTGTAATATACACTGGCTTTGCTGGCTTGGCATCTTAAAGCGGCTTCACCCTTCACACCGGGTTGCATAGGTCTTCTGGGCTCGTTCCGGCTGCCCAGTTCAGATGAGCGCAAGGCCTATGCTGGGATTAACCAGGTGTTTCAAATGGGGGGGGTGAGAGAGCCCTTCCCATACTGCAGTGTCAGGATGACGTCACCCAGCCAGCACGCGGCCCCCGCCGTCCTCACCCGGCGTTTGTTTGTGCCCCTCAGTCCCACCTCCCCTAGTCCCTCGCCACAGTGCTCCCCCTCCTGGCCGATGTTCTCCGCCCCCTCTAGCCCCCAGCCGGCTCCCTCTGTTCCCGACGACTCCTCCCCGGTCAGGTCTGTGGCTCCGCCGACTCCGCTTTTTACCCAGCATGCCCTGCGGGCGCTCGCTCCCATTTCATCACTGCACCAGGGAGATTTATTTGCATGCCTGAGTATTCTGCCTTGAACTAGTGTTGGGGCCCTGGCTGCGGGCTTAGACCAGCGAACTAGTTTAAACAGGTAATGTTAACGGGAAGCGTAAGAGAAACCGCCAGCTGCTCTTTTCACCCCCCCACCCTGAAGCGACACAGCACTGCTTATAGACATCCTGTAAGTGGGCGGGGGGGGGGGCTGTGCCGCCGTGCCGTGGGGCGATTGGTGTCGCAGCACTGTAAGCTGGGTTTCCTTGCCTGTGTTTATGTGCAGCCCCCGCCCCCAGAAAGCGCGGGCGCTGTACGCCTGCAAGGCCGAGCACGAATCCGAGCTGTCCTTCACGGCCGGGGCCATCTTCGAAGACGGTAAGGTCAAAGAAAAAAAACAAAGCAAGCCCGTAGTCGAGCATCTTAGTCGGTACGTAACTGTGAGAGAGAGAGCTCAGTATCCCCAGTCACTGCTCTTTTGGGGTTTACGGTTGGGAACCGAGCTGGACCCAAAAATACATTTGCCCGTTTTTTTTTCCTGTTCTGGTTTCTACACTCCATAAGGGCACAGTAAATGTAGCCTGGGATGTGCCCCCCCCCTTCCCCCTTAATAGTTTTCCTGAGATGATCGCAAAATTCACCATTCAACGTGACAGCAGTTTTATTTGCCGGAGCTGTGAGGCTGATGCTACATCGGACAGTTGTGGGGGCTGGCAGGAAACGTTACGTAAGAGCGGATACTTTACCGACCCTCCATTCTCTGTTCAGCAAATGCCCCAGCTGCAAGGTAGCCCAGCATTCAGTTAAATTTTTTTTATTTATTTAGCTCAATAAAGAAGCAGCCTTTCAACTGGGAGTGCAGATAGTGTGTATGTACCACTCCGCTTTCAAAACCACACTTCACTTGTTTATAGCCTCATTCATTCATTTTCCAGATTGAGGGTCACAACTGTTCTCCTAGGAGGTGGGGAAATGGAACTTAGAGGGTTCTGTGGGCCAGATGGGCTGCATGTTCTTTTGATCATGCGCAACAACTTGCCGGTTTCCTGTTTTTGGTAGATGCCGGAACAACGAAACCTGCGGTGAGGGAGGTGAAGGACTTTGGTCTGTCTCACTGCTTTCTCTCTCTCCATCTTCTACAGTTCATCCTTCCAGGGAGCCCGGCTGGCTCGAGGGCACCTTCAACGGGAGAACCGGGTTGATCCCGGAGAACTATGTGGAGTTCTTCTAGCAAGGGTGCATGCTTCAGGGGGCCCCTGTGGTCTACTGTGAAAAGATTGATAGCCCCCAGGATGGGCTGCCGTGCAGGTGTGAGTGCTGTACGGCTTGAGAGGAGAACCTCACCCCTATTGAACAGCTCATACCCTTCACCATGTTTCAGCTGGAGTACTTGTCTGCTCGGGGAGAAACTGGAGGATGTTAAGGTCCACCTTTTTTTTTTTTTTTTAAAACACAAGTTCGGCAGCTTGAAGCTCAAGGTTTCTATATGCACCCCAACCCTTTATCTGTAGGATGGTACTTACCACAGGAAGCAGCTCACCTCCCCAGGGTAGAGAAGGATATGGGCGCTAAAGCCCTTGCAGGGAGGTGATGCTAAAATAAGCTGATCCCTCATGGAAAACCAAGACCTTACTGGCAGCACTTGAGTTTCTGGAATATTCTATTAGCTTGTTAAGTTTTAAAATATTTTTTACCTTGACAAATCCAGGCTTGGGCAATGATTCGCCGAGCCAGAGAATCCCGTTCAGTGAAGGTATATTACATCTATAGGAATGGAGCACTTTTTTTTTTTTTTTTTATGTGGAGCTGGACTGATTTGATAGATGGTCTTCATTTATAATGCACTGAATTAATATTCTATATTGCGATCTCAAAATGGATGTATGCTGTGTGTGTATTGGTGTAAGAAAAAAAAAAAAAGACAACTGAAATTCTATTTTTAAGTTTAAATTATATTTTTATGGTATCCATCTAAATCCATCCCCTTGTCGTCTTTACCTTGAAAGATATGAAGTCTTAACGGAGAATGAACAGTTTACAGGTGTGTAGTAATGGCTCAGATCTGGAATGTTCGCTTTTTTTAAATGACTGTTTCATTTGCCCCCCCCGCTGTCTATTCACACATTTTTTCCAAAACAATGGACGTTTGAGAAAGGTTAGAATCTTTTCCATTGTTTGTGTTACATACCTCCAAAGAGCGTTTGGGAGAGATTATTTTCTCACTATTACCAACCTGACATCACACTGTAGTTGCCTGTCAGAATGGAGAGCTGTCATTTCTGTGCAGAGATACTGTGAGCCTCACAATATCACAGCGTCTATGAGACCTTGGATCCTAAAATGACCTCACGGTCAGGACGGTATCAAAGCCAGGTACACTGTGAAATATAAAAGTGAGTTTATTAAAAGAATGATCTTTGCTTAAAATTCTTACAACTGACAATTATTAAGCTTAACCATTTGCTATCACTAACAACGATTGCCCTACCTAGCTGAGAACTGCAGAAGTTTCCAGAAAGTACCAGACACAATGAACCCAACATTGAATCAAATGTGAAAGATCAACAGACTTCAAAAGGGGTGTGATACGCAATAGAAAACTATTTTTAAAACAGACAATTGTATATCCTTTACATTGCATTACATTAAAATAACTGAAATACAAACAAAATAGACTTTAATGAAAGCCATATATGATCTGCCCTTAATTTTAAAAGATATAATATTTGCATGTATCATATACAAAATATACTTTTTAATAGTGCAAATGCCCAGGCTGTAGCGTGTAGATTACTTTCACAAACAGTTTTATGCATTTTAGAACAGACTGGTTAATCTTCACAGTACCTTACAAGGGACCAAAGCCTAAACCCATTACAAAAATATACTTAAAAAAATAAGTACTTTTGTTTGTAGGTTCTCCTATAAACAGCTGCTCATGAATACTTCCATTTTCCGCTTTGGTCACTATTGTACTAAAAAAAAAAAATACCCTCCCCAATTTGTGTTTGTACAACTTGAACACCAAAAATTTTCGGTCGGCTTGAGTATTTACAGTAATTTACAAGTCAGTTTTGTTTGTTTAAAATCATTTTTTCTGCAAAGAATAACCTTTTCAGAATGGCAGAACATCCAAGATTCAATAAACTGGACTAAAATCAGCACTCCCACCACTAAGAACACTTCACAATATGTTAAAATTGACAGTGTGTTTTTTCCCAAAATGAGAAAAAATGCCTATTTATAATTTTTTTTTTTTTAAAATTGCAGTCCTACTATTAGCCTGTCATCAGTTCATTGTTGGTCTTTGCCGCACTAAGACAGGCATCTTCCTGCTGGACAAACACACCCTGACACTGTATGTGAAAGTAACCACACAGGTGCAAGAACAGACGAACTGCGTAGTGAAGCAGAAGTTAGTTAAAGCGTCGGCGCAACCAGGGCAGAAATACTGCTTCCATTTTCTGCGTGCTTGCTGGGTACAGTCCAGCGGCACGGAAAAATAATAAAAAAAAAAATAATAATCCAAATTTCCCAAAAAAGCACATCTTTTACACAGTGATCTCCACCAGACATGGTTAGTTTCCCAGTATTTAACCATGTGGTCCCACTGGGATAAAACTGGGTGAGAGGGGGAGCCTCTGCTGTTGGCTAGGGAACCTGGTTAACGTCACCGCGTTTCCCGATTAGCACAGGGTGCCTGAAGGCCGGCTAGGCATGTAGCATTTAACTGCATTAGGTTATTATCAAGTTAACCGGGGGTGATGTTCAGTTCACCGATGAAGGTCGCCTTACTAAATATTTATTCCAGTCCTAAACTCAAGGGCTCCGATTATACACCATTTTACTTTTTAAAAAATAATTTATATTAAGCCATTAATCTACATTTTATATAGTAGTAACAAAACAGTATGGCACAAAAAATGGGGGGGGGGGCGCCGCCCGGGGGGGGAGGTGGGGTGGGCGGGGAGGGGGGCAGGGGGGGGCGGGGCCGTGGGGGGGGGGGGGGGGGGGGGGTGGCGGGTGTGGGGGGGGGGGGG
>JABFEA020000052.1:4512291-4522687 GCA_019775915.2 Cyphomyrus plagiostoma
AAGCTGTGCTATGCAGATCACATCCTGATGGTCCTGTGACGGTTGCCAGGTTTGCCGAAGCTGTGCTATGCAGATCACATCCTGATAATCCTGTGACGGTTGCCAGGTTTGCCCGAAGCTGTGCTATGTGGTAAACATAGCACTTCCGACCTTAACGCCTCCAAATCCCCACATGCACACAAACACACCTTCCTTTCTGAAAAAGTTTTCACTTCGGCAAGCAAAGCAAAAACCACAGGTTATGTGAATACACTCCAGGAGGAATTTTTATCCCTTCAGCTTTGTTTGACGTGTGTCGCACTTGGATACCAGCTCTGCCACTTGAGCCCAAACTAAAAACAATTGTGGTGAACCGAGCTGAACAATGGCTCTGTACTCCTGTGCGTTGAACGGCAGCCTCCACCCCCCAAATGCTTGGATTAGTTCAGTGTTAAGTCTCAGACAACAAGACACAGTGGCTGAAAACTGAAGCCAGGCTCATCTATATATTCCTATAGTCTTAACATCAAATAGTAAGAGATTTACTAGACCCTCCTACTTATCTTCCAGGAAGCACCCTAACCACTATATGTAGAACCGAATACTATTATTTAAGCATTAAAAAAAGTGACTGTCGACACACCACAGCATACAATGCCTTCTACAATTCTTCATTTAACCCATTGCTCAGGGGACCTCAGTGGTACCTTGCTGGTTTGGGATTTGAATCAGCACCCTTTTGATCACAACCACGCTTCCCATAACCGTTACGCCTCCACACCACTAATAAAAGGTATGAGCCTGCCATCCTGAGCAGAATGAGCAGATGTCACTTTTCGCTACACTACACTTTCCTGTGGCTTCTTGTCCTGTTTCAGTAGCAGATAAATAAAGTTTTATACCAGTAAAAACGGAATGTGGCGAGATGTGGAGAGCGTCGCCCTCGAAAGCTCCCCTGTGAGTCATACCGTCCATCTGAATTAATCCTGAATATGAGTGGGACTGCATGGCTCAGTGGATAACAGTCACCTCTCACACCTTCAGGATTGTGGGTTCGAATACCATGCCTGCTCTGAAGCTCATGAGTGCTTCCTCCCATGGTCTACAGACATGCAGTTACACTGGCATCATGCCCAGGGTGTGCTCCATGTCGCCTAGGATACACTCCATGCCCTTCTGCCCAGGGTGTGCTGCCTAGGATAGGCTCCAGGGCCTTCTGCCCAGGTGTGGCCCACGCCACCTAGGACAGGCTCCAGGCCCTTCTGCCCAGGTGTGCCCCATGCCACCTAGGATAGGCTCCAGGCCCTTCTGCCCAGGTGTGGCCCACACCACCTAGGATAGGCTCCAGGGCCTTGTGCCCCATGCCACCTAGGATAGGCTCCAGGCCCTTCTGCCCAGGTGTGGCCCACGCCACCTAGGATAGGCTCCAGGCCCTTCTGCCCAGGTGTGGCCCACGCCACCTAGGATAGGCTCCAGGCCCTTCTGCCCAGGTGTGCCCCACGCCACCTAGGATAGGCTCCAGGCCCTTCTGCCCAGGTGTGCCCCACGCCACCTAGGATAGGCTCCAGGGTCTTCTGTCTCCAATGGTCTCTCTGCCCAGGATTTGTTCCTCCTGAACGCGACACGCTCGTATCACCGTGTGACCGTCTCCCCCGGCATGGGGCTCACCTGTGCTGAGCAGGAGGAGAACCTTCATGCACAGGTACTCGTCATAGGACACCTGAAGGCGCACAAACTCGTTGGAGATCTTAAGCATCTGCTCACACTGGTCGGTCATGTAAGGAAGCTTCATGCGTTCCCTGTGGGGCAGGAGAGGTAAGAGAAAGACCCGACACAAATACAGAGCGCCAAACTATCCGCTCTAAAGACATTTACATCTTAGTCATTAACCCGCTGCCTGCTCCAACCAGCCTCCATAATACACACAATAAATCAGTAACGCTGTATTCATTACAGCTACCGTTGTAGAGCACAGATAGTATAAATGACTTCATTTTAACATTTTACATTAACTGAAAACAGCCTTGAAAGGGATGTCAGGCTCGGGACGACTCACCGGCTGATGACGAGGTCGGGTGCAAAGCAAAGCATGCTGCCATTGGCCTGCTCGTAGGACCTCCACCCTAGGCTGAAGGACATGAGGAACAGCCAGGAGTACTGCAGCAAGGTCATCTGGTCATCCAGGTGGAGGTTCCGAAAGCCTGGGAGCAGTAAGGATGAGCGAGAACGTGAAAAGCCACTGGAACGGCGACTGACATCCTGTGCAGCCGTCAGCAAGTGAACCCTAAGCACACATAACCTGCCGGCCGGTATCAGCTGTGAGCTGTGGCCTGGGCTGCAGAGGGACACCGGTACCCAGGCAGATGCAGGGGGCCCAACACTTACATGGGCCCTTGAATAAAATTTTTAAATAACTAGGGGGGTGTCCCAAGGTGATAATTTGTCAGGGTGCCCTGGTTGTGGGGTCTAAATTGTCGATAACAGTTAATACAGTCAATTTTTCCTTTTCAAGTTACACTAAATAACAGGATTTATTCGCAAAGATGCAGAAACGGAAATCCAGATTCTTCCAGAAAAGTCCACCGGACTTCACATTTAAAAGATCCACTTCCAATTTGCAGACTGATAAAACAGCAGTGGAACAGCCAGAATACATTTATACAGCATGAAATCCAAAGTTTATAACCAGGCATGCACATAACTGGTATGCAAGTACACATTCACCTTTAAAAGTGATACGTGCGAATCCGTACTTGCGTACCAGTTATGTGCATCCCTGTCTAAAACAAACAGTATCACAAAACCTGACAAAAAGCAGCGCCAGTCCAAAGACATGCACTAGGCGTCTGCATGGGAGAGCCACCGGTGCGCAGATGTTGCCTCCAACTGTGACAGCAATTTTTCTGTCGGCCCCTTTTAATGATTTTGGTTTATTGTAGACGCACAGCTGTGAAGAAGCGCAAAACGCCCTTGAATCATCATCATCACCGGTTGGCCTTCAGCTCTTTAAGAGCTCCCGCTCTGAGGGTGTCCTGCCGCCGCCCCAAACTGCTCCATTCAGTTATGTCCGTCTCCGCCTTTGTGTTCACGGCTGATCTCTTAGGCCCGGAGGCAGAGGACGGCCGGCTTCCGCGTTCGGAGCAGGAAGCGAAGCGGAGGCCCGCACTCACCCGGAAGGGCTTTGGCCCATTTGACGGCGGAGACGACCTGCCGCCCTCCCAGCCGATTGAGGGTGGTCATCAGCCTGGTGGAGGTGTCGGGGATGGTGCTGTCGTAGCCGGAGTAGATGGTCTCGGGCTCGATGGCCCGCAGCAAGGACAGCATGGTTGGAGCCAACTGAGGCATGGACTTGGGCACCAGGGCCTGGGTCCATTCTTCCGGAACCGGGGGGGCGGACTCCACTGGGGGGCGCTGCCCTTTGAGTCTGATCAGCTTCTTGGTCTTCCTCGCTGAGACAGGAGAGTTACATTTTTGCCGCGGCTCAGAGTGACGTAAAGATCAACGCCCTACAGACGTGTCTTTGTTCGGTTCAGTCTTTAAAAAGCACAATTCCCAACACAGTTGCCCCAAAGCACTTAACATATTCATACAACAGCACAAATGCACAAAAAGTGTCTTGTATTTGCATGGACAATGGATCCACAGATTTAACGAGACATTTTCCAAAATGGGCTCGTTCCAAAGCTGCCACAAGCCAGCGAAAGACTCAACTGCTAGTACCATGACTGTGCTTGATGCTTGTCGAGTCCCATTTAAAAAAAAATCTTGCTCAGACCTAATTCACGTCATTTACTGCATTCCACAACCTCAAACACCCATAAACACTTTGCAAGCTCATAAATGCATGAAGGGGTGATGAGTTTTAGTCCTTATTACCACCCTACACCATAAACATACCCCGAACACACAGGGCTCTTTGGTCCATAATAAGGCAGGTCTGGTTTATTCCCGCGGTTCTCACGCGGGTGTGATTACATGCCTGCATGGCATCTTACCGCCTACAGGTGTGTCAGGCAGCTGCAAGATGCTGACTGCCAGCCGCTAGAGATGTGCTGGTTTTCATTCAGCTCGAGCTCCCCTCCTCAGTGCAGGGAGGGCTTAAAAAGGTTCCACTTTCACTGAGGCCTGGCTGAAACGGAAAATTAAGGCCGGGGCGTTTATCCCGCTGCCGATTCCATATAAAGGGCTACGGCTCGAGTCACAAGATCTTCACAAGTTTCCATTGTCAAAACCATGCGGGAAAATTAGATTTTAGGCGCAATAGTACATCTATTCAATGCTAATCCATGTCATGTGTGACAGAAATGATTCTGATTGAATGTGATATTGCTTGAATGGGTCGTCTTTTGAATGCTAAAAGTTTGGTATCCTTTTAATCATTAAAATGTATTGTATAAAATGCATCTGGTTGCAAGTCAAAAGCATAAAAAAGCGTAAAAGCATCACGTTTTTCTATCTGTGATACAGCAAGGACAAGATTGTAAACACCAGTCTCCGTACTTTCATTTTTTCCCCTCTTCCAGACAGGTTTCTATGGCAACTTAGTCTTCCTGGTTGAGTTCAATGTTGATTTGTCTTTATTGATTGAGTGTTTTTCTGTTCTCTCTAGTCTGTACTAATAGAATTCGAAAAGCTTTTGGCTGGTACTAATGACACAGCCGCACATTTGGTCAATTTTACTGAACAGGCACAAATTATGGACACCTATAAACCTATTAACCATCGCATGTGCAGCTACATTAAATTGTCCCAGTGATTGGACAGGATAAACCGAAAAACACTCTTGGGTCCCGATTCCAAAACGGTGGTGGAATCAATTCTCAAAATTATCCGCCAATCATCCACGTTTCTCGGCTGAAGAACAGAATCCACTTTTAGCTTCGTCACCATCGACGGCCACTGTGCGTTTCTACAGACACGAGCAGGGAGCGGCTGACATCTCCGTTATTTGGCAAAACGCTTTTACCCAAAAGCGCCACGTAAGTGGGGATCAGACAGCTGGGTCAAGGGACCGGCAGAGATATGACTCTTCCTCCTTCCGTGGGATCTGAACCCGACCCCTGACCCTTTAAATCACTGTAATGCATCGAGAATCATTACAACACAACTGAATAAAACCAGATTCCCTCCCGGAGCCCATGCTGCCGAGGGCCCAGCATACAGCAGATCTGCCGACTCACAGAAACATCCACACCTACTCAGCAGACTGTCACTGCCCTTCACTCAACTCGCTGTCTTTCTCTGACGTAATAAAGGCAGGTCGTTCCGGACACGACGCCGCCGTCCCAGAAACATGTGGCTGCCTCTGAGCAAACGTGATGGACGAAGCGCCTTGCACCTTCCCGCTCCGCCTCGAGCGTCCCGCCTTCATGCCGCCCCCTCCGCCGGCCCCCCCACCTCTTGACATGCGTCCGCTCGCCTGACATGCTCTGTTGAGCTGCCGTTTTCCCTCAGCGAGGACAGGGGAGACAGGGCTGGGGACCTCAGAGCGTGCAGAAGTTACTGGGAGGGAGATATGGGTGTGGAATGCTAGATATCATCTCTCCGTCTCTCCTCCCAGGCACTAGATGAATCCACAAACGTCATGTGTAATAAATAATGATAAAGGATTTATTGTTTCTCTCTCCGCCATGACTGCAGGTACCTTGGAATTCTTGGGGGGGGGTCACAACAAAGCATCAGGCGACATGTGGGGGGATCAGGAGCTCGCGGTTAAAGGCCCATGGACATGTGACTCTTTTTCCAAGGCTGGGGGGGGTCGAACCTGTGATGTTCCGATCAAAGGCATAGATTCTTGCCGCTTGAACCGTATCTGTTAATTATCTTACAGATTTATTCAAGGGCCTGTACAAGTGCTGGTCCCTCCTGAATATGCCAGGGTAGCCAAGCACCCTCTGCTGTCAGGCCCACATCTCACTGCAGATACCAGCCTGCTTAGGGTTCGCTTACTGAGGGCTGGGCAGCGGCGGCTACTCTATGGTACGCGACGCGGCAAAGGAGCTCAGGATTCGGCACAGGCACGGTGGGACCTCGTTACATCACCGCCACCGTAAGACTCGACGGCCAATCCGGAACGGCTTCCTGCAGTGACTGTAGTTACCTCGTGTTACAAAAATATATTATACCTTTACTGTTGTTTCGCTAACGACCAAACGGGGGCCAGATTTAAACGATCAATGACGACAAATGCTACATGGACCAACTCGACAACGTGTAATGTCTTTGCGCTTCAGGAAACGTAACTTTGGATGTATTTACAACGTGTGCGTAACCATTATCTGTGCATTATATAATGTTAGAATGTATGGGGGGGACGGCTAGTCAGCCTTTGATCTCCATACGAAATTTTTGGTTCCTCTCCATCATCTTCTGGAATTCCCCCCCCAATCATTCACCATCTCGTATCTATGCATTGCCACACACTCCAATTAAATGCCTTGGGGCCACCGTCTTGTGAAAGGAGCTATATAAATATACATAGAATATGGATAAACATGAAGAGCATGAGCACGAACGTGGACAGGAGGCTGCCCTGCAGTTAGAGAGTGATGGGTTTACCTTCCAGGTTCATGCCGGCCTGCAGACACTTCCGGAAGCGACAGGCCGGACAGTTCTTCCTGCGGATCTTGTCGATGATGCAGTCGTTCCGGCCTGCGCACAGGTAACTGTGCTGCCCTGGGAAGAATCAGGCAGAGATATCATGGTTCAGGGAGGGAGCCCCACTCCCCCCCCCCCCGGGGGTCCTGACACCTCATACCATTGTTCTCATCTTCACAGTAAAGAGTGAAAAGGAAAACTCGAGTCCAAGGTCAGAGAGCTCATTCAAAGTAAACATATTTCTCCTGGCACAGAGGCAGGTGAATGTGCGTCATGCAACGCCCATGTTCACGCGAGAAGTGATGACCACCGATAACAAACATGAAAAAAAAGTGTTCCAGGAAGGACAGGTGAAGAGAATGAAAAAGGCTGCGAACGATACACCAGCATCAATCTAAGTCAGATTTTTTCATTCAGTTCTTGAAAACAAAGGAATCACTCACTGGAATACACCTTACGAAATACACTCACTGCCGCCATCGCACACAAACCCCTCCATGAAGTTACTGCCAGTTCCAGAGCAACCACTCTCCCACTGGTCCCAGCTCACTCCCCCAGAGTGGCAAAAACCACCCTACGCATCACTGCTTTTGGAATCGAATCTGAGCGAATACCTTCACCGTGACTAACAATCCCACAATTCCCAGAACACAAAAAGAACACAAAAAAGAAACGGCTTCCAGGCAGAGAAAGACTCGAAATAGTAGCCATGACCCTCTCACAATTATACCCTTGGCACCTGCCACTGCCTGATAATCGAAGGCTCCCGGGAGACACTAATTCTCCAGCTACTTCTGCATCCTTCCTCCTCTGCATGTCTTTCATGCAGCGACCATGGGGTACAGTGCCGGCACCTTGTAGGTTCAGAACCTCGTCAGGCAGCGATCGATAACTGTGAAGGCTCCCCAAAGAGGTCCCTCTCAGCGCCCGAGTGGCACGAGCGCGCCACACGCTCTGTCCTCCAGCAGGGAGAGACACACATTTCCGCCTCATTTTCTATTTCTGACACAGGATCATTTAGGGTGCAATTAAGTAGACGACCAGTGGTGTGGTTGCAGAGTAACAGAACAGGCTGCTTGACGTCTCTACAACATTATAACATGCTTTGGCCACACTGAGCGTTTAACCACGGTGAAGCTTTTGTTTTGTCACGTTCCTAATTACTGCCAGTGTACAAAAATAATCCAGTCGATGTAGTTAAACAGACCAGAGTATTCAAAGCAGGTTTATGTTCATGCAGAATGATACAAAAAAGCTATAAGCCTTTAAAACTGCACAAAACTGCCCCCCCCCCCAAAAAAAATATATATTACAACAGATATCTAGTTCCTTTTATAGCACCACAATATGAATTATCCTTTAGACTGATATTTGTTTCACAGCCATAAAGTTCAACAGGAGGAAATGACAAGATCACATACTGCTGTCATCTAGTACGTTATCTGTTATATAATTAACGCTTCAACTGCTATAACGCATATTACAAAAACAAATTATTGTTTTTAAAAAAAAAAAATTAAATAAATAAAAAAACTACAGCACGCATCTGTGATTACCAGAGAGCCAGGATCTTGGAGCTATGCACAGCTGGCTAATTTAAACAGACTGTGAAGGCTCTATATTTTTTGCCTAGCCACCCTGAGCAATCCTAGGATGAAGGATGGCCCCAAATACGTTAGAGGGCACACACACACACTCGCTCAGTCGTGCCAGGGAAGGAGTGAAGAGCCAGAGAGCCAGAAACACCCAAAAAGTGAGGAAAACTTCAGTGAATGATTCAAAGACTGGAAAGGCAAGATGTGAACCTTAAGGGATTTAGGACATTTCTCATACTACCCTTCCTCAGCCAGTCATTTCTCAGCTATCATCCATCCATCCATCCTTCTTCCAACCACTTTCTCTGGCCGTGGTTATGAGAGGCCAGAGTGTAACCCAGGCAGCACAGGGCACAACGCCGGGGTAAACCCTGGATGGGACACCAGTTCATCACAGTGCCTGCACACGCACACATGCACCCCCATTCTTACGCTACGGCCAATTTCGAGAAGTTAGCAATGTAGCCTAAGCGCATGTCCATGGACCGCAGTAGAAGGGGTGGACAGGCAGGCCGCGTGCACACAGTGGAGGGTGGCATTCCAACCTCAGCCCTGGAGGAGAGGCAACAGCGCCCCCCATAGAGCCACCCTATATAGCTACCAGGATTATCAAATTTTACTGATGCCAAAATTGAACGAATGCTTTTACCAAAGCAGCTATGTCTCCAATGCTTATTAGGGTTAGCTACAGATATTGCATCGGTATTCAGCCAGGGACGGTCGAAACCTGACTCAACCCACCCCAGCTGAAGCACCAATGGCTCAAGATGGACCACATTTGCCTTTGTTCAGGAGATGGAGTGCGTGGACATCATGCGCTAACTGTTTTCGAACAATCGACAGGAGAACCGGAAAAGATGTCGCTATGGATACCAGTGTGCTCAGCTACACCTAACCAAGTATTTTTATGATTAAAATTTACCAAAATGGTTATTTCTCATGATCGAACGGCCAGCACTTCGAAGAACTCAGCAGCTGATTTCAGATAAAATAGACCTGTAAATTTTCAGGGAGCAATTCTTTAAGATTTCTACTTTCTGCACTGACTCAATGATTAGAGCCAACTTTGAAGGGTGTCCTTTTGCACACAAATCATTGGTTCATATGTTAATCTGACAGCCTGGTTAGAGCGTAAATCTGTGATGTGATCTAGCTCCAACCTACAAAAAACGAACACCGAAATACAGGTCAATAAACAGAACATCAGCATGTTCTTTTGTGCAAAGAGTTATAAACCACAAGGAAGGTTGTGTCATCAGTTTCATTAGTTCATGTCAATAATAATTGCGATGCACAAATCAATCTGTAGAATTATCTAGTAAAGGTATATTAAAGTAAAATATTTACCATCAGTGTTTTGTCGTGCTCTCCATCCTTCATCCAAGCGAGAACACCCGGAGGATGGGGAAGAAAAACAAGAATGACATAATATTTTAGTGCTAACATTGCTCAGTTTAACAGCTTTTATAGGGCTTTAAAATTAACATAGCTTTTTAATTATCAACACATTACTCAATACATATCTTTGGTATCAGCTCGTGTAATTTGCAATCATTTGCTTTCTTTGCAAACCGCCAGAATAGCATTATTTAAATAGGCATAGGTTTAACACAAACATAGAAAAACTGACAAATCTCAAGGTTTTTTTTTTTTTTTTTTTTATTAAATCCTCTCCAAGGCTGCTTGGCGGAGACCCATCAAATATCAGCCATCGCCGACCAATACGGTAAACTCAATATGGTTTCATGCCACGTTAAAACGAGGCCGACATCCTTAGCTATTTTTAGAAAGGAACAGGAGCCTAATAAAAAGGTCATTAGCGGCACTGGCTATGTGTGATGGTTCAGCCAAACCATTAGTTTGCAATGCATGCTGGTTTACACTCAAAATATACAGTTTGGCGTTTGCAGGTTTATGGTTTAAAAAAAAAAAAGAAGTCACATTTAAATGACCACTGCCTAAACTGAAAGAATAAATTTGATGGTAAATTTCATTGCAGTTCAAAATATATTGAAGCAATGTAGTTCGTGAAATGAATGAATGTAATGCTCTTAAAATTATACTGACTGAGAAATGAATGGATCTGTCACACTTCTTCTGACCCCCATTCGATAGGCCTTGAGTCCCAAGCGGCACTCTGAGGGTATCCCCAAGCGGCACTCTGAGGGTATCCCCAAGCGGCACTCTGAGGGTATCCCCAAGCGGCACTCTGAGGGTATCCCCAA
>JABFEA020000052.1:4527712-4539961 GCA_019775915.2 Cyphomyrus plagiostoma
CAGAGCAGCTGGGGAGGAAGTCGTAAAGCTGAGAAATCAGTTTGCCAAAGAGGCTGCAATCGCAGCCGTGGTTTGCGATTGCCCTTGGATTAACAGCCAGCAATGGGCGATTACAGTCTAGGCATGTAAAGGCATGCCAGTCAAGCCAGTGCATGCTGGTGAAGCTTCAAAATGCCCACACTCCTGGTATATTAAGAAACGCTGCAGAAGCAAGGCCAGAATGACAGATCTTCTTTCTACCCCCATTCAACGACAACTATCAGTGTGACGGATTCTTGGGTAAAGCTCATTTTTGTGTAGTTATTTGATATCAACAAAGGGTGGTCAGGTGCCTAGCAAAAAATTATTTACATTTTAAATATTTTAAGAATTTAAAAAATAGCAGCTCCTTAGTTCTTACAAGTACCATGCTACTTCAAAACCTCAGAAAAGGAACGTGTGGACTGTTGGTCATGTTAAGCAGCCTTCCGGTCAGCGGATGCCAAAAAAAAGAGAGACCACGGAAGGGACATAGAGGTGGGAGGACACAACAGTCACCAAAGAGATCTTGTCATGATGAACAACTGATAAGCTAAAGAAGAGAAAAGCCAATGGCTGATAGCATGGAGCCAGTATATAGATGTAATTGACTTTAAGCATACAAACACTTTTTCGACAGAGAATGGTTAGCTGATCAGGACCATTTCTCTCATCCTATGAAATTAATCCTCATATGATCCTCATTGCCCCTGCAGAATGAAGGGCATTGTAATGATTACTTCAGCATGGGAAGCAGCCAAAAAGCTGCCCTCTATAAAATGCACTTAATATACTGTAACACAGTAAAAGCAATGCACTCTCTTGGCATAAAACAATGCTTTAAAAATACAATACTTTGTAGTACGAGGTAAATGAAATATTTCTGCAGCCATTAAATCAGTTTGTCTTAATGTTCAATACGTAAAACTTGATTCTGATGTAATTTTGATAGCCAGGACAATATTTTTTTCTTAATGTATCAGCCTAAAACTATTTTATAAAGAACACCACTCAAAAGTGTATTCAGATATGTTACATAATGGCTTTATTTCAGCAGTTATCCAGTTTGGCAGCAAACTATCAATAAAATGAATTAACTTTCCATCTCATTGCATGCAATTACTGGTACCCCCATGATACGGACTCATACATATATTTTGCAATTCATTCAGCTCTGTTCGTCGCACTTATCCAGCAGATCATTTTATCAATATGTTCTGCGAGTGGCAGCGCAGTGGTTAAGGGCTGACCGTTGTGGTGTCATGGCCTCAGAGGAATAGGGTTGGGTCCAAGCCCAGCCAGAATAAATGTCTCCCCAGGGTATGTGTGAGTTATCTTCAAATACTCTGACTTCCTCCTACAATCCAGAGGCAGGCCATCAAATCAACTCTAACCCATCCTGAAAGTGTGTGCAGATCCTCTGATGAACTGGTTTCCAGCTCAAGGGGGACCCCATACTAGGATCTCATCCGACACTCACGCTGCTGAAAACCTGACGAACACGACGTGAAGCTCAGTGATATTTATCTTATGCCAAATCACGCTTCTTTTCAAAAACTTAGTACAGCCAAGTAACAGAAGACATGAAACTGTGTTACGTTCAGAAATATTTAAGTTAAGTTTATGACGGCATCTCAAACTGTTCTTCAAAAGACCTCCAGAAAGATTATTCTGCTGTAAATATTAAATCTGGCTAAAATTCCCAGGGAAATAACCTGTATTTCAACCCAGATAATTGCCTAGTACATACACATAATTACACATATCTATAATTATCAGACAACATAAGATGAAGCATAACAGACGGATATAGCAATATGACCTGTGGTCACACAGTCATGGATTTAAGAGAACCATTAACATAATCTGGAAGTAAGTTAAGTGTACTTGCTTCTGACGCTTAAATGTTAATAGAAAAACAACAGGTACATTAGGACATTAGTTAATTGCTCCATTTCTGTTATCTGATTACTATTAATGTAGCATATCTGCCCTCACATACCGCCATTAAAACATGCTACATTTAAAGTCATTATCATTGATACATTATCCATGACTAGTTACCAAGCCGAGCAAAGAGTTTAAAAAAAAAATGCAGGGTTACTGCCTGATTATTTTATTCATGCAAAAAGTAAACTCCCAAAATCAGCTAACCAAACTGGTAACTGCACAGAGCAATAAAGCTACTTTATATACGAGCTGCCACCACACTGCAACAGAACGTGAAGCTATCGACAAAGTATCACGCTAAAAGTGACGGTCTAGATTCCCTAGCTCTGCATGATTTACACCAAATGCACTATGAACGAAGCAGCGTGATAAAAATGTAATATTTCACTTCATACCATCACCGACCTAACACAAGCCTATACATTTCAGACTTAAATGTGTGCCAATGACCTTAAAAACATTTCCAAAACTAAAACAGGCCTATTCTCAAAATTAAATGTTTAACCATGCATTTCTCCACTCCAGTAAGTATGAAGAATGAGATGGTGCATTGAAACAGGAGTGCAGAAGAGTTAGGGCAATACAGCGATACACACAGACCCCACATATCTTAGGCACTGACTGTCTAGGAGACCAGACAATTGAAAAACCTTAGCAACAATTACATGCCTGAACGGAAAGGGCTGTAATTTACAAATTCTTGGATCAGCGCCACGGTTTACTGAAGGACATGCGATGGGGAGCAGAGCACGGCCCAAAAGCAGCACGACCCAGCCCCTGTCGCTGGCCTCAGCAAGAGGCTAAAAGGGCAGGCTAACCTTTAAGGATGACTATGGCAGTGACAACTCACCCACTACACAGTTTGCACTTCCTCCTGCCTCTGTTTTTTTTCTCTTAAATAAAATAAATAAATAAATAAAAACATCTTCCAACTGCAGACGATACCCAGACTTACCTGCAAGAATATTGTGACACAGGTGACACTTCTAAGCATTTGATAGCCATTTTATTCCCTTTCCAAATTAAACATAAAAGCAAAAGTTGGAAGTTCAGCAAAATCTGTATCTCAAAAACATGAAATGAGGCCAAGTAGATAACTGATATGGTTTTGTTGAATTTGAAAAAGCAGGGAATAAAATTATTTGCAGGAATAGGAAACAGACTTCAGTGCTAAACGTTGCGAAGGGCGAGCGGCCAGGCATCACACGACGTGGTGAAATGCATTTTCCATTTTTAAAAAAATGCATAAGTACATTAGTACTGGTATTTGGTGTATCTGAAAAATGTACGATATTTGCAGCAATTGGGGGAGGGCACACACAGACACCAAATAAGCAAACAAATAAAAAATATGTACTTAACCAGCTACGACATTGTTATATTAAGAAACACATGGCCACAGAAAAGTGCAAAGACGGGGAAGATGAAGCTTAATCTTGGAGAAGTCCATCTTAAGTGTTATGGAGTCACCGACACTACAGAGCTCAATATGTCCTGGACACAAACGTTAATGTTTTAGTTTCAAGTTTTATTTATGACTTGCACAGTTATACAAAGCATATCTACCCAGTGAAACGCCTTCAGGTAGCAGGTAACTAACAAAAAGACACGACAATAAATAATGATATTAAACTTTGTGAAAGAATCCAAGCATGTTTTACGGTCCGCATGAGAAACTGCAAAAAGATTGAGGAAATAATTGTTTTACAACCCCGTTTCCAAAAAAATTGGGACACCGTGTAAAATGCAAATAAAAACAGAATACAATGATTTGCAAAACAATAAATCATATTTAACTGACAACAGAACAAAGACAAACCAGGAAAATGTTTTATGACAATTATATGCTCGTTTTGAATTTGATGCCAGCAACACATTTTAAAAAAGTTGGGACTGGGGCAACAAAAGACTGGAAAAGTTGTGCAATGCTAAAAGAAAACACCTGGTTGAATACCTCACAACTAATTAGATTAATTGGCGACAGGTCAGTAAGAACCTGCCAGAGAAGCAATGAAGATGGTTCAGAACTCTGCGAAAGGCTGTGCGGGCAAATAGTGCAACAATCTAAAATATAATAATGTTTCTCAGCATAATATCGCAAAGAATTTGGAATTTCATAATCTACGCTACATAACATTATTAAAAGAGTCAGAGAATCTGGAGAAATCTCTGTACGTAAGGGACAAGGCCGGAAACCAGGCCGAAATACCGAATAGATGTGATCTTGGGGTTTTCAGGTGGCACTGCGTTAGAAACGGCACGATCCTACAGCGGGAAAGATACTGCATGGGCTCAGGAAAACTCCCGAAAACCACTGTCTGTGAACAGTTCATCGCCGCATCCACAAATGCAAAGAAGCCATATCTAAGCATGAATCAGAAACGCCGGCGACTTCTCTGGCCCTGAGCTGATTTAGGATAGACTGTGGCAAAATGGAAAACTGTCCTGTGATCTGGAGAGTCAAAATAGGCCTGCCACTAGTGACTGGTGTTTCTTTATAGATTAATTTCATTTTCATTTTGACAAAAGTAAACAGTATTAGATTAACAAACAAACAAAACCTGTCACTGCAGGGCTTCAGACAGACAATGGACACTGGCTCTCCAGCATTATACTGACATTACTTATGCCCACAATTCGACAAGCAGAATAGTAGCAAGTTTAGCATATTAATGAGAGGTGTATTGTAATGCCCAAAAGTTAGTAATCTGTATAAATTTGGTGTGTTCTTCCAACTGTTACGGTATATCATGGAAGAGATAAGCACTGAAGTCACAGTGAAGGAAGGGATAGTTCGAGATATTGTGGTTAAACACAGTAAAAAAAAGACTTTGATGGTGTGCTGATACTTTTTACAGTTTAAAGTCCAACACTTTTTTTGTAGATATAGTTTTTCATTTTCATTTCAGCTCATGAATTACTATTTTTTTTTAATTTAGTGACCATTTTCCTTTTTGTTTCAGTTTACATGATCACTGGTCCTAACAAGCCCAACACGCATGAGCCCACACACTGGCACTGCTAATCAACATAGAATAAGCCCAGATTCTAGGCCTAAACATTTTCTCAAACACTTATTCAATGGAAATTCAAAGAAAGTATGCAGACAAGATCATGGCTTTAATAATGAGGGCATTTGGCAGCTGGAAGGACAAAAGAAATTAAAAAGCCCTCCATACTAATGGTAATTTAATAAACATGAATAGACAACACTTGGGGTGGTTTTGCCTATTCTGGTGCTCATGCATAGTGCTGGTGCTGTAGTGTTACGCCATTGAAACCTTGCACAGTGTACAAACTTTGTTCTGTGATAATTTGAACTACTCCCATAATTACGTAGTGATACCGAAGAAAAGCATTTGCAATAATAAATAAGAAATCAAAAAGGTAATTTCAATAAAATAACAAAATATGCGGTGATCTAAAATATCGATGTAAACATTTTAAGCATTGACACCAAATCGACAATGTTGACTAAATCGAGGCAGCCCTAAACAAAAACTTCAGATTATTTTTGGAAACCATGAACACCATGTTCTCTAAGCTATAGGAGAGGGACCATCCGGTTCAACAGTTCAAAGGTCAGCATCTGTTATGGTATGATGGTGCATTAGTGCCCATGGCTTGGGTACCTTGCGCATCTGGGAAGGAACCATTAATGCTGAACAATACATGCAGGATTTGGAGCAACATATGTAGCCAAACTGCTCTCGCACAATCTGCACGTATTACAGCAGCATGGCTCTGTAGTAGAAGGGTCCGGGTGCTAGAATGGCCTGTGATCCCGACCCATCGCCCACTGAAAATGCTTGGTGCATCATGAAATAAAAAATACAAGAGAGACCCCGAACTGTTGAGCAGTTGAAATCCTACAACATGCAAGAATGGGACAGTTCAGTTTCAAAACTCTAGCTACTGGTCCCCTCAATTCCCAAACACTAACAGAGTATTGTTAAAAGAAGAGGTGACAACACAACATGGTAAACATGCCCCATCCCAACTTTTTTGAAACATACGGCTGGCTTCAAATTGAACATACATTTGTCATAAAACAATAAAATGTCACTTTCAACATGACGCGTCTTTGTTCTATTTTCAACTAAACATGGGTGTATATCATTTGGAAATCATTGCATTCTGTTTTTATTTACATTTTACACGATGTCCCAACTTTTTGAAAATGGTTGTACAATGGTAGCTGTGATTAATGTTGGTACCTTTGCCAGTTATTTATAGCTGCAGTTAAATCGGACATCAAACCACCCATTTGTTTCTAAAGGTCAACAGGATCAAATTCTATAAAACCATATCAGTTATTCTACGTCATTTGAGCCTCAATTCATGTTTTTTGAGATGCAGATTTTGCTAAACTTTCCTTTACGGAAAACATTGGGTCATGATGTAGCACAATGGCTCTCAGCTACAGTCGGATTTCTAAAATGGTGGGAGATTGTTAAGAAATTACTGGACAAGTTTAGTGTTGGCGCACTGCCACAGGGCCAAGGACAAAACGTTTTCATGAAGCATTCAAATACAATGATCAAAAGAGATTGAAGGAAATGACTAAATCATATGTAAAACCATTCCAGAGACACCCGGTCTAGCACACGTCTCTCAAGCAGGCCATAGCATTATTCAAATATGCAAGGTGAATATAGGTCATTTTCATTTTAACCTTGAATAAGAGGGAAGATTTCGATTGCAGAAACACCGAACGGCATTTCTATATTTGTCGATGCGAGGCCCCATTCTGCTATGTAGGGCAGTGTGACTATTTTAACCATGACAAAGGCGATACACTCCACACGCTACCGTCACTGGCCACCCACTGCAGTTCATTAATCCCATGGGCTTTGCAAAGCCAGTTAGACAACATTCAGTCAGTGTTTAGCTTACAGTAACGTCACCACTCCAACTGCCCGTTTTCATTGTCAAGTAAAGTGCGCTTTATTGTCATACCATCCAAATACAGGTATACAGTGGCACAAAATAGCATCATCTCCCCCCCAGGATGATGGTGTGACATAAAACAATTATGGGGAAGGTTTTTCACAAAGTCTAAAATAAGGGACAGTGCAAAAAAAGGGAGCTGGACATAGGGGTTTATGTACATAGTACAAAATGCATGTATGTAAACAAGAAGTAAGACAGCAGCAGCACAACGGGGTACAATAAATATAGTGGATAAATACTAACAATAGATATGTAAACAATAACGAGTTGAACTTCCATGATAGCAGTTAACACGCAGTGCACCTCAAAGTAAATTATGCATTTGGGAGTCGACGATAAGCAGATTCACTGAAGTCACCACCAGCAACACGCAACGTGGCACTGAATGGGTCTGACTGCACATAAGAGGCCCCACCAATATTGTCTCAAAACCTTCAACCTCTTCAGCTACTTCACACAATAGAACCACACTAAGCACTTGGGCAAAACTTCTGCTACATAACCAAGCCTCGCACCTGGCTGTAAAAGAAAAGGGTTGTAAAGAGGTTCATGAAGAGGAGCTGGAGAATCCCACTGAAAAAGCTCTGAGTCAGAATCTATTATCATAACAAGAGTCACTGTGGCGTTTAGTATCACGTCCACATTCAAGCTGTGAAGTGAAACAGGTTCTTAACCACAATGAAGGCTGAGACGTACACAAAGGTCTGCACATCTGTTATGGAAACAACGCAGAGCAACTAACTCCATGCTAACCTAGAATAAATAACATGGTTCTTTTTAAACCCTAACTACCCCTTCAGAAGCACCGTGTAACAAAGTACTGTCAAAGCCACTGGCTTATGAGAGTCTCTCTCTAAACAGTGCTGAGCCTGAAAGTATTATTTATTTGAAGGGTGGTTTATCCAGTCAGATTCAGAGAGCATCTGAGGACATGAGTACAAAGCAGGAAAAGGTTCCACCAAGAAATATAAATTACAATGACGCTTTAAGTTTAATACTAGCAGGCTTTATATATTAAAAAACAGCATTAGTCAAAGAGATGATACACAATACAGTTGTCATTACCATTACAGGCCAAGCTGCCAAAATGTAGGAAATCCACTAATTTACTGTAATTTAATACAGGCTGATATAAATTTTGGGTTAACAGTTTGATTTGTGCAAAGTCACCGGAACCAAGGAATAAAATTTTGTGGGATTTTCAAAACCAAACAGATAATGTAATCAGTCAAGACTGATATGACAGTGAGAGGCTACTGCTTACAAACAGCCAGGTCTCAGTAGAGGAAATGTAGCATTAAGGATGGAGATATCTGCCCTGCAAAGATGATTTCCCAAAAGAATGAATTATGCAAAAAAAAAAAAAAAAAAAAATTATGTTTTGAATTTTTCCCCTGCAGGCATAAGTGTTGGGTGAGAAACAGAAAAACAGTTAAAGATAATTTAAATGAGATTCTTGGTTTGTTTTGAAGATGCTGTGTAGTTCTTGCTCCAGTAATGCTTACCTGCACTTATACCCAGTTGCTTCAGTGACAGTCTTGTTTGTAATGTGCTATTTAACCTTACCTATGTCGCTTTAGACAAAAGCGCCTGTTAAATTTATTTTATTTAAGTCCCTTCATCCTTTCCTTGAGACATAACAGTGGAGAGAAAAGTACCAGTCTGTGTAGTGTGTAGGTAGATGGATAACTTAATAGTTTGTCAGTTCAAGTTCCAGAAGGTGGTCTTGTTCTTTTAAACAGGCAAGAAATCCCTCCTTTTCTAGAAACAGTGAATACTACACATGCCTTGTTTTCCATAGATAAAAGCCAGTGATTTGCAACAACTGGAAATAAAATTCTTTTAGGATAAACTAACAGATAAAGAGTATTCAGGACCACAACTGCACATTTTAAAACCCATAAAGGGCAATTAAAATTGACACTGTGAATGATTCCATCTACTGTACAAAACCAAATCAACATATTTCACTGATTCAGAGCGTTTTATCCAATCCTACACGAGCTCAGATTGTTCCTGTAATAAATGCTTGTCTGTATGACATCTTGTCTCCTGGCTGTGTGTCAGTGTTGTCTGAATGCCATCTCTCCATTTTCAACCCCCTACACATATTTTGACTAATGGATTCAGTGATTGTACCACTTCAAGCCTCCCATGCTCACGATGCAACAATTGCAAGCAAAAGGCTCCATTTGAAGTTAGCAGCGCACAATTCAATAAAAGCCTAAAAAGCCCCTTTAATCTGCAAAACTCCTAAATAAGTAGTAGATACCTGGCATTCTGGTCTGTCCTCCCTACGACACGCAATCCCACGATTCCTTGCACACTGTGCCTCAGGGGTCAGGTTGTTTCTACCACAATCTGAGCAGATGAAATGCCCGTGTAACATTCTGTACGAGAGCAGCGGGCACCTTTGCTCACCTCGGCAGTGTGTGTCACAGTGACACAGCAGCCTCGAAATAGTCCTACAGCCAACTCACTCTATAATATAAAGCTACAGATGGAAAAATGTCTAACATTTGTTTGTTTCTTTCTTTGTTTTTAACATTAGATGTTTTTATCTAAAGTGACATACAATTGCCAAAACACGGTCAGACTTGTCCCTGGAGCAACTGCCGGTTAAGGGCCTTGTTCAAAGACCCAATAGTGACATCATCATGCTGAGCCTAGGATTTGACCCAGCAACCTTCTGACCACAGGAATAGCACCCTAACCCACAGAGCCAAACACCACCCCCAGCTCATGCAACAGTGTGATACAGCTGCAAACAGCTGTCTGTTTCACGAAACCTCTTACAAAATGATTCTGACACCAAAATCAAAGATGTTAAATTATTAAGATGTTCTTTGTTGGGGGAGTTAAAGAGTACACAATCCAGCAGTTTTTTTAAACAGAAACTCAGTTCCAATGTAAAACTGTAGATCTGTTGTTCAGATGGCTTTCTTCATTTCTGGAATATTATTTCCTTTGGTTCTGAGAGGTAAACTCAGTTGCTGAGCGTGAAATATCTAACCTTTTGAATGAAGTGCAGCCAACTGCATTCTTCGCATTCGTCATTTCACAACTCTCTCATCCCCCACCAGACGTTTAGAAAGAGCTGTCACTTCTCAGGACATGACATAACGATGCAAAAAGGAGGATAGTTTAAGTTTTGCTTGAGAGAAAATCACTAAATGAGACACCAAAGTACAAATTAAAAAAAACAGTATGTTTCAAGAACTTACTAAGCTTCTACCAAGTATTAAAGAATGTTTTAACACAGCCACTCAAACAGAACACTCCTAATTTTATCTACAAATCAAGATAATTATTTAAAACCCACAATGAAAGCCTGAAGATGCTTTACTGCCATAAAGAAATATTCATCTTTTAGTTTGTTGCAAATTACACTGTGCGTCATCCATTCCATTGTCACTGAAGATCAGGACAAAAAAAAACAAGCAAGTTAAAAGCTATACTATTTATATGGTTAAATTAATATTGAAGCTGCATAGTATAAACAAACATTTTTTTAAATCTCCTAATAACATGAATCCCCATGTGTTACTGGATGAGACAGGTTTGTTTTACTTTTCTTTTTTTTGTGTTACACAGATCAGAAGTGCTACCCGGCCAGCTGCCACAGTAGCACATGTGCTAAGAGCAGGCAGAAACCAAACGGTCACAGCCCAATGAAATGGATAACGGTAGCCTGAGCCAAATACCTGCTAGAGCATCACACACTACAATATTGCATTAAGGGCAGAAATAGCTTGCTTTCTCTGAAATTTCTCTTTCAGGTTTATGAACAGCAAGGGTTAGAAAGTACTGGCAACTATACAAAGCCTCCCAGCACTGCTGCATTAGCATAGTTGAGGTCCAACGATAGCTGAATCAAAGTTCAGTGATACGTTAGGTCCAAAGATAAGGCTGTTAAAAAGGGAGTCGCTGAACACAGGATATCATAACTGAGCTTGTAACATGTACAGCTTCTAGAAAAATTTGAGGTAAGATATTACCTTAACAAAAAGTACTGGGGAAAAAAGTTACCATAGTTGGTTCAACTGCCACACGAGAGGAAAAAAAAAAAAACAGTAACAAAGGTAAATGCAAAAAAAGAATCAGTGATATGAAATACCTGTGACAAAATCAGTTCATAAACTGCTTTAGCAATCAACTTGTAGTAATTCTAAAAGGAAGGCGTATGACATCAAAAAAATGGAGGTAGCTCATCATAGCAACAGACTCCAAAGTAACTCCGAGAATAACCCTAGCATGGAAGTCAATGGAGAAGGTCCATCCTCGAGTGGCACTTCCAACACAGAAACAGCTGTGTCGTAATTTAAGAGGTGGGTATTATGGCATTGACTGGCACCACCAACACCAAGCAGTCCTAGACAGGAAGAGAATTCAAGAAATAACACGTTTGTCCTGTTTGTCCTCTCCAGGACTATTAACTGCTGTTGATCTTTACTGGTTAAACCCAAGATTTGTAGAAAACACATGTATATGAAGGAAAAACTTGCTGAAGCATATTGTATTAGCAGTCATCACATCAAAAAGAAATTAGGTTTATGTGAAGTTAGTTGAATGAAGACTCATCAACGCAGGATCGCTGCAAGGAGCTCTACATTTCTTGAATCACAAATAAAACCATATTACAGCAATCACTGATGCAGAAGCACTAGCTTTACAGTTTGATATATAGAAACTTAAAAAAGAACACAGATGAAATGACAGTTTATTTGCCATTTGCACAAGTATCATTACAGGTACATTAGAATTCTTTAGTTGCCCCATCTTACTCTCCTTTCAGACATATACAGTTGAGAACAAATCCTGGGGTCAGAATGCTAGTCGAGTCAGTTTTCATTCAGTTACCAGTTTCCACTCTCACAAGCTCTTTCCTCACAAACAGCTTGGCAGCATTTTTTCCCCACATGCTGTCAGTTTTGCAGCATATAATAAATATGAAAATTCTTCATCACAGCACCCAACTCCACCTCTACTAGCGGGGCCTCAAAGCAAAGGTAAAATTCAGCAGCGGGTTAAAATATTAAGAAGATCAATTTTTTTTTTTTTTTTTTTTACATTTTGAAGTCGTCTTGAGTTGTATTAAGATGTGGGCAATCACACATATGCATGCAAACACTTTAGCTTTGAGATTAAGCATAACCCAAGTAAGAGCAAAGCAATACAAAATGCAAACTGCAGAGCAAAGGGAAAGAATTCCGTAACCTTGGAGGTGGGGGCTGGTGCACTGCTCCAGCTGGCTACCGGCCCGCTTACAGTGAAGTGCTCACGCCAGCTTTGTCAAAAGGCGATTGAGGGATGGGGAGGGGGGGGGGG
>JABFEA020000052.1:4540061-4556162 GCA_019775915.2 Cyphomyrus plagiostoma
CCCCCCCCCCCCCCCCCCCCCCCCCCCCCCCCCCCCCCCCCCCCCCCCCCCCGCCCCCCCCCCCCCCCCCCCCCCCGTGCTGGGCTGCCAGGAAAACGAGTCACCCAATCTGCAGCACCGAGCGCATTCTGGCCGCGCATTATCTCCGAGCGTTTATTTTTATAATGATTAACGCTGGAGCTTCCGAGCATGCCCCTTTGCAGTTCATATGGAAATAATAAGACTACAAATTTATATACAAACCAGTGCTATAAATCAGCTCATTAGGATAAAAGATAAAGTTCCAAGGAGTCCCCCAGTACAGAAATTTATCCAAATTGTGCTTTATTTCCCTAAATAACTACACAGCTACTATGGGTGGAATAATGACATGGCTGAAAAAGACACGACCAATTCTGCTGTTTGCAGAAAAAAAACATAGAATTATACTTAATGCTGTAGAAGCTGGTAATACATCAGACTTCTGAATTCTTCTGGTGCAGACTTCTGGTTCTGCAGTCAACTCAGAGGAACGAAAATTTAATATACCAGTTCAGTAATTAAATTGGTTCATGATAAATGTATGGTTTTTCAGTTTCAAGGTCTATCATGGTCTAGTCTCTGAAACAAGTTACACAAGGACTTGTGGAGGAACATATCGGTCACACATTAACCTGCTTTAAACTTGCAACATAGCCTTTATACAATGGCACCCTTCACCTTTAATGCTAATTTTGACATTATCTTCCCAGCTACATACTCAGTCCAAAACACTGTATCGTGTTGAATGAATGAGTTGATCGAATAGTGCAAGTGGTAAGACTAACACTACATTAAGCGGAACAGCAGGTAAACTTCAGTCCTCATGCTAAGTTTGGGGCCAGCCAAGTTCTTAATTAGGCTCGATTTAATGAATCGCTTAAAAGCTGGTCTGAAATGCTGGCACCAATAGAGGGGTTACTCCCTGAGGTGCTTATACAATGCGCTGTGAGCCAGAAAGGCATACAGAAAGCAGGGAGAAGACAGCCAGCATGAAGTTTAATAAAAATAAACTCCATTTAAATGTGGTTCTACTCATCTTTGAAGGAGCAAAACTTAAAATGGCTGAATAATATTAAAATACAGAACCTGAAAAACAGGCTACGTCGCAAAATAAAATTTACTGATTCTAGAGGAGCTTATTGTCAAATGAAACCATTATCACTGCCAAGTAGTCTGCTAGGTCTAATAATCAGTCCACAGAGTGCATCTCACAGTACAGGACAAACATATGACAGACTGTCTATATTTACCACACACACACACACACACACACACACACACACACACACACACACACACACAGCTGGGCAGCTCTCCTTCCTCAGAAGTGTGAGCCAAAAAAAATGCTGCATGAACTTAATGGGCAAAAACAAAACAATTATTAAAAATAAATTATAAAAGCACTGTGATTCACGAGATTCATGAGGTTGCAGAATTTGAAGAATTATGCATAACTCGAACTCAGAACCAAACAAATATGGCCGCTCAGCCACAAGTTACACCGTCTTCTGAGGTTAATGCATTTCAGCGTTTTCAAAGGTTAGTTTTTTTTTTACATAATGGTAGAATTAAAGTTGTCAAGAACACCCAAAATAACCAGTCAGTGATTTTTTTTTTTTTTTTTTTTTTAATTATAGCTCATATTTTCATGCATTCATCGTGTAATTAAAACAATTACTGCGGGACAGTATGTAAAGCCATTAAGAATATCTATTTTTAGTAATTTAATAGCCTAATTGTCAGTGCGCTTCGGTTGGTGATGATCTAACAGATAAAACATCAGGCAGGTGAAAGGCACAGCATGTTTGAATTCAGCTGCATTTCTTAGCCTTTAGATGTGTGTGTTCTTGCTTGTCAAGGTTGCATATTCTCCAATTCAATTTCATCTTAAATGACAGGTGAGAGGAAGAAAAAAAAAGCAGCAAAACATTTTAACTATTCCCCAAGAACAACAGGTATTGGCTCTGGTGAACAGAATGCAACTACAGATATGTAAAACAAGACTGAATCCAGATGAATAAAATAGCTTTACAGCATTCAGATGTGCTTATGCTAGCAGAAAATTTTGAAACATCACCATGAAGGATTTGTCCAATATTGACTCATTAAATATGGATTTATACTCATTGGCCAGAAGAGTTGAAGGTTAAAAAGTACTCTTAATAATTCTAAATCAGGTAGATAAATCTACATGAGGTGAAATTGGGGGGGGGGAAAAAAAAAAAAAAACATAGCTAAATGTGATCAGAAGGATATTTGAAAAGCCAGAAAGTTGTCAGCATAATACTTTGCATGGGCCTCAAACTCTAATCTAAAGTCATCTTCACCAGACAAGCTGTACACAAACAAACAAGCACATTCACGGCACCACAATGGAAGCCATGTGTGGACAGCAGAAGAACAATATCTTTCTTCCCCATTTGTTCCCAGTTTCTTTCTATAAACTCTGCCTGACAATTAAGGTATGTCTTAAAAAGCGTCCGGCTAAAGCCCGACACCTTGAAAACAGTACCATGGCACAGTAGCCTTCGAGAGCCATGCATCATGCTGGCCTTCACTCCACAGTCTCAATTGTTTTGAAGCAATTTGGATGGTGAGTAACCTTTGGGCTAGTAAATCAGACATAAAAAAAATCGTGAAACTTGTAGGACTGGAAGACTCGTCATTTTTAGATCGCTGAACCATGGGAGGCCCCAAGATACTGTATGTAAATACCTTATGTAAAAATTACATTTTGGAAAAAAAAATGCTGTCCTGAGTGGAATTTAAGTCAACAATCAGCTAAAGGCTGTACTCATATGCAACAAACATGTTTTTCCTTCACAGAATGACAGAAAACTTCCCATCTTATCAATTAGTTATTGAAATGCACAATTTCCAGCATGCAGCATTGCCATTTACAATAAGAACTTCTGATACATAGATTTCCCCCAACAAACCGAAAGGTAGGAGTTTCTTATGAAACCTTTCATAAGCCGAAATGCAGCAAAGAAGCAATACCATTAATTAACATGGGAAAAGGTATTGAGAGTTCTTAGACCCAAAAAAGAACCTATCATGCCAAATAATGCATGACTTAAAATAACACTAACATATAATAAAAGCAGGAATATAACATCCTATATAAAAGTAGAAATTATGTATGTGTTAGTGTGTTTTCACTTACCAGAATCACTACAGTCTACATCACTTAACGATATGAACACATTCTGAAAATTGCGATCGTGAGAATTGTGATAACGTCAAAGAGGATACTTTGACAAACCTAAATACTAGGGGTGTAACGGTACACTAAAATGTCATTTCGGTTCTGTTCAATTTCTTGAGGTACTTTGTTCGGTTAATTTTCGGTACAAAAAAGGCAGGAAAAAAAATGACTAAATGCTTTTATTTTTTAAAAAAAAAAAATACAAACAATACAATTTGTATAAATAAATTAAAGCGACCCATTTGGGTGATATTTCAAATAAATCAGACTGAGTTTTTAAAACTACTGTAACAATTTAAATAAACAAGTAACAAATGTAAACTTTGAACATGTAGCCGCAACAGCCTGAACATGACAAATAAAACTATTCAAGCTTAAAGTTTTTGGCTAGAAAGATTAATTTATCCACATTTTCCGCAAAAAGCACAGATCTGGTCGCAGTGACAATATCTCCAGCAGTGGAGAAGACCCGTTCACTAGCAACAGAGGTAGCTGGAATACAGAGGTAACGCTTTGCGAGTTTTGCTATGTGTGGGTATGTAGCCTCATTGCCTTTCCACCAAAGAAGAGGATCAGCTTCAAGGGAAAGGCACCCTGAAGCTCTGTACTTACTGACCTCTTCCATTTGTCATGTCTGCGAGCTACTGGTGCGCCTCTCTCTCATCCAGTGTCCGACACTCAGAGGCGTCCGTGCGGAAACTCACCCAAGACTTTAGTTCCGCTTGGGGTGCTTAGATCGCACTAGTAAATAGACTTAATGAGAAAAAATGCATAAAATATAACTGAAACGGTACGCAAGTGGACTGAACCGAACATGCAAAACCGAAACGGTTCAATACATGCATGTGAACCGTTACACCCCTACTAAATACCATAGCCTATGGAACACACTGAATGTTCATAAAGCTGTATTTTGTTTAGTTAAGCACTGGGACCATTTTCAAAAAACCATTTCAAAGGACTACTTGCTATATTTATTATTTATGTATTTGTTTTCTTATACTCACGGAAGTGGACACTAATAGCAATTAGAGCTGGGCAACAATATTCGATATTTTAATTAAAAATATTAGGATAAATGATATCACGAGTACATGAGCACTCTATCAAATCCCATACCGATACTAGTGTTGGCATCTAGCATCACTGTCAATGTACCCCTACTTATGAGAGTCATCCAATCATAATTCCTTATCATAAATTATATGCAACACACTGAAATAACTCATTCAACTTCATAGTAATTGTGCCAAGTTGGCATTACTAACTAGAGATGCACTGATCTGATATTCAGACTGGTATTGGCGCCAATCCAGATCTATTTGACGGATCGGGTATCAGCCATCCATGTCCGATACTTAATTATTTCGTTTTTGGCCGTCTCTAAAAAGCTCCTATTTCTTGACTATTTGCACAATCAGTTGGACTATAGCCCTTTCCTATTTTAGATGCGAGTTTACGGCATTCAAGCCGAACGCAAAACGCTGCCACTCAGTTTTTTTTGCCACTCAGTGGGTGTGAGTGCAGTGGCTTCCATCTGCAGTGATGACATGTACATACTCTTCGCAGCAGAGGGAGTGTAAAAACAGCAGAGAAGGTGGCGACGGTCTGGACATATTTTACACTAGTAGCACACCGACGTGCAATTTTTGTAAAAACAAAAGTTTTGAGAGGTGGGATTAGCATTTAGTGGAAAACCTCACTAAAAGTGCACGCAATTGAACGAGACAATGGCAGTAATCTGAAAAAAAGCAATGGATAATTTGGAAGCCACTAGCTTGGGTTGTTTTGTGCATTCACTACCGCTTATGATTGATGAGGGGCTGCCACTTGCGTATCCTTGTTCGGAACAGCAAAACACCTCAAAAATGGTTAAAACAAAACGTACACATGAGGTGGTACTTTATGTACGTTTCTAGTATCTTAATGTACACCAAAAATCTTTAATTATTTCATCTGTATGTACTTGTTTAAAAAATATATATAAACACATATATACACACACACACACACACACACACACACACACACACACACACACAGAGCGGTACCAAGGTTCTCGAACTCACTAGAACTCAGAAGTCGAACCGTGAATGCTGACCCAATATAAATTGTACGCTCCAGCAAATGAGTCATACTACAATTCAATTCTTACTTGAAAACCCTTCTTCACAGATTGGACGATTAACCAAATAAAGCAGCACAACATTACAGTAACTAACAAAAAATAAACCACTAACTCACATGTATTAGAGCATTTATGTAATTTATTTAAACTTCATTTTACCAGGTAAATTAACTGAAAAGCAGTTCTCACTGCTTTACGTGATATTCAGGAGAAATAATAGATTACGCAATGGACCTGCCTGAGATACAAACGTCGTGCGTGTAACTAAACTCTTCAGCCAATAAGGGCAAAGGTATGTCGTCACAGAGGCGGTTCCAGTTTGCGCAGCCGGACGAGAGGACACAATGCATCTAACCGTAATGAATTGCATCAGGATCAGAATGTGTTGCTTTAAGCCAGCGCTGTAAGCAAGTCGAACGCACCAAATGACCGGACTGGGGAAACAAACTGAAACGCGGACTTAATAAAGAGGACAAATGACGACGATCGGGGCAGGCCAGGGGTAATGTTGGGATAAGATCTTTATCGTTTTGGAAGCCATTAAGAAAAAAAAATGTTCTGTTTTATCCTGTTCATTTTGTGTTTAAATGCTAAAAACGAAAAAAACATATTTAGGAAAACATATTTAGGTGTAATCAATTAATTGGTTTTCCATTATTTCTTATGTGAAAAATTTGATCAGAACTCAAACTTTTTAGGATTCGATCCGGAGTGCAGAACGGATTAAGTCTGAGAACCAAGGTACCACTGTATATAAAAGTAGAAAGAGCTCCTGAATCGGAATCTGGTTCTGTAGCGGCAGCAGGATCGAATCAGAATTGGAAAAAAAAATGTGGATCGGCCCATCTCTATTACTAACTCTGTCAACTCAAATAAAATCAGTAGTGCAATTACCCCTTTGACTCACCTAAAGAGCTCAGCTTTATTGAAGTGTGCTTTAAACCAGCGTCTCCACTGGTCTCAGGAATCTGATTAGTCCACCAAGATCCTGGGTGGAGCCATACTATTAAACACCTAAGCAAGACGCTTAAACAACTCCAAACGTATGACGTTATTATAATAATAAAAATAATAAGAAGAAAAATAATATGAAGATGATTAACAAGATTATTATTGTCAATAATAATAATAATATGAATATGAAAAAAGATAGGTCACTTTGGATTAAGTCATCTGCTCTGCGGCTAAATTTAACTGTGGCGGGCACGCTACATTCACTGGCATGCAGCTGCAGCCCTTTAAGCCAGACAGGCTCAGGTGTGTCTCATTAGTAACAATGCATTCATCTGTAGATGAGGTAAAATAGAATAAATTAAACATTAAAAAGGCACATATTGCAACGAATCAGTAACCCATCCATGGTGTTCCAGGAGAGGCTGCAGGTTCAGTGCGACCCTGTACTGGACATGCAGTTCTAAAATACATAAATATGCCAAATTGCACCAATTCATTTACTAGTTCATTCGCTAAGATGCGCAAATTTGGGGTTTGTCCAAATCATCGTCTTATCTGAACGTCAAATTTTAAGTATGGTAATAAAATCAAACTGCTGCTCTATAATCATACACGTGGAATCTTATCTACAGGCCACAGTGATGTCTGACCATCCAGGTCATGGCATGTTAGCATGATTAATATAACAGGACAGTTAGTTCTGCCTCCACACCAAAACAAAAAGTTCAAATAATTCCTCTGCCCCGTCTACATTTGAAAGCAGCATTGCCATGGAAAGCAGTGCATGCTTCTGTGACAGTGAATATTGTATGACCTATAGCTGCAGGTTTTTCAGTAATTCAAGTGACTATTTGAAAATGAAAGGCAACATTACCGATATCTTGCAAGTAAATATCAGATGGTAACTGTGGCCCGATTAGGAAACCATTAACACCTGCAAGCCGCAAGCATTACGCTTTTCCTTTTAAGATTATTGTTGCTATTCTATTGTGTGCTGGGACACTCTCATATGGCACAACTGGTCACCAGTGCAACAGAGCATTCCAGATTTGCAGCCTCTGTTCTCTTACTGACTAGTTTCGTTTAGTTTCCTTAGTGAAACATGACATTTACACACATTAAAGTGTATTTAGCTGAGTAATTCCATTATCCTTTTACATGATGGGTACCTTGAGAGGCCTCTTTGATTCTGGTAGCAGAACCACAAGCAGTAAATTGAGTAATGAAGTTAGACCACAATTCTGTGTATCTTTACAGGTATAAAATAAGCAACACTGCAAGTCAATATACCAGAGCATACAGATTTTGGCAGGTAATACACCTACATGCAGCAGACAAACTCGACAATTCTGCTAGGCTCATTTAGTGGATGTTTTCGAGGCTCTGAGAGCAATGTAGTACACTGCTGAATAAGAGCACCCATTCATACAGATGTCAAAGAAATATCTTGAAATATACAATTAGGACACTTCGCCCTACTTCACGGCAAACAACATTGCTTTTAAGTTCTCCTGAAAATGGTACAAAAGCCAAAGAGTATTTTGCAACACTACAGTTTTACAAAAAGCATACATTCCCTCTATAATTTACAAGGTTTTTGAATATCAGTGGAAAATTCAATCAGTGAACTGAAACCATTCTGAGATGATTAGCTACAAGGACCCAATTTCTTCCTGATGTACCCAATCTTGCTAAACACTTGCAAACCAGGTTTGACTAATATATATATATTTTTTAGACTGACATTCCGGTCTTTATGAGAAATTTCACGATTTTCGCGAACTGTTTTGTTGGTTATATACAAGTAAAAATATCAATAACAAATTATCAGCTTCTCTGTAATAACCCACACTGCATGACAGTTACAGCCCCAACACTACAGCACAGTTTAAACACCCCTGACCACTAAATTAAATACAGCATAACACAACGCTGTTACACATGTGCCGATGCACATACTAAACGTCCCACACGGAACTCCTTCCTGTTCCCTTACCTGACACCGCCCATGTGGAAAGCCGTCGTCGCAGAACCGGCCTCGTTGGCGCCCCGGGCCTCGGCGATGCCCCGGTTCCAGCCGTTGCCAATGGCAGCCAGAGGGGGATACAGGTTAAAGACAGGCTTCTGGTCCGGCTGCTGCAAGCTAAGTGTGCTTGGCACGCCAGTGGCAAAGCCGAGGGACGATGCGGCCGTGGCACTGGCGGCGCTCGCCGAAAGGAGGGAGCCGAATGAGCCAAGGACCTCTGACCCGGTCACCTGACAGAAACTCTTGGCGTCGGCCTCCTGCTTGATCACCCCGGGGGTGCTGAGGATAAGGCAGCCGTCACTCTCTGTTTTGACGGTGAGCGTGGAAACCCCTGGATCTGGGTGTGGTTCCCCGTTCATGCTTGTGCCGCACCCATGGCTGCTGGTCCTGGCTTCCTTCTGTGCGCCGACATCCCCCAAGAGAGAGTCTTCCACACCGAGGGAGGACAGCAGAGCGACATCGTCTGCCACGTAGAAGTCGTTCAGCTCTGATAGAGAGCCCGGTAAATCAAAGTCTTGCAGGATGTCCATCGTGTTCTCACCAAAGAGCCCATGGCACACATCAGGGTCCCTTCCCTCCTGAATGAATGAATTCTGCGGTACATCCAACCTGGGCTTATCCAGCGTCAAGTAATCCTCGGTTTTCAGAGAGAAGGAGATGGGATCCATTCCAGTGACAGACGAGTCCATGGGCATAGAAGAGCAGGTTAAGTCTGCACTCACCTTCAGGGGCAGGTAGTTCTGACTCTGGGCTGAAGCAGCAGACATAGTGCCATTTGCTTTATCCTGCAAGGACCCCAGGGCTCCAGTTTCCCCTTGATCCAAATTCAAACCCTCATTCCAGTTCTTGCTGTGTTCGAGTCCACCTCTGTCCATTTCCTGTCCCTGATGTACACCAAACAGAGGAGATTACGTAGTATGTGGCATTCATTCGGAAACCTGCCAGCAGCAGGTTTTAGAGTAAGGGATCAAAATGAACCTTTAATAATACTCTTGGCCTGAAGCTGGCCATTTTCATTATCATTTCAACCAAGACTTTTTACTTCAACAACTTAACTATTCTGTAGACAATGTGTTTAAAATATTTATTTTTAAAATGTTGGTTCTAGTTTTTAAAAGGACATTTCTGTATGCTGATTGTTCCCCAAGCTGTAATACAACAAATATGTTTGTAGACTAAAAATATCAGTTGGAAATGACTTCATATAAATTGCTTAGATTGTTCTTTCTTTAATAACCCAGAATAGAACACAGCACATACACAACACCCATGCACCCATAAGGCTGTATTCTGGGTTTACCAAGAACATTTATTTATTAATGAAAGTTATTTCCCAATTCTGATGATACAAGGTCAGTCACAGGCTGCATTTCAAACTCCCTGCCCTTTCTGTGTATTACGGTACCACATGCAGCCATGAGCTTCTGGACTCAAAACAGCTCTAAAGTTTTATAATGTAATTCAACATCGGTGGCAGACAAAAACTTTTCAGCCACTCATACTGTTTGTACCGCCTCCTACTCTTTGTGTATGAAAAATTACGAATTAGAGAGCTCCTCTCATGCAGAAAAGCTCCAGAGGCAATTCTGAACACGCCACATAACTTGCGCACTTAACACAAACAGAAAGGAAAGCCCAGAAGACAAACTCTGATCGGCAAGATAAACTATGCAAACCCAAAACCAGGATCCATGTTTGTGCATCTGAACCGTCTCTATAAATCCCTTCGCTTATGCATCAACTGTGATTAATTCATGAAGAATGGATGAATCACAAATAGGAAGACAAGAAATTAAAAAAAAGCAGCAACACTGACACCACTGAGTGCTCCTCTAAAATATCATTATTACCAATTTAATACTAAATATCTACGTACTTATGTCCACACATTAACAACAGCCATAGTCATTATTGTCCTCGTGGTTTTTTTAGATGAGTTACCAGTGCGGTGAAGGTGAGAATTTACCTACATCATTTATAAGCTCGGTGACTCCAAGCAGACACTTTAAAAACTTCTAACTTTTTAAATTGCAAAAATACCTTACGTTAACACAATCTTCTGCAACCTTACACACCACAGAGCGTCAAGAAGATATACACCAAATTACGAAGGGGGGTAATTTACTTCACAGAGCCCCCGTGTTAATTCCTCACACCTGCACAAAATGAAGGATTAAGTTACATTAGTGATTTTTAACCAACTCATCCGCCTTCTGGGCAAAAAAGCGAGGTGTTAGACGCCGGTGGTGCAACCTGTTGGTTGCGATCAGCTACTACAAAACCCGACATGCACGCATGCAACTTCGGCACGTTTGTAATTTTCACATCAGGCGCTTTATTACGCCATTCGGGTCGCAGTTAAAGGAAGGACATGGGGGTCATTAAAATTAACTCCCCAGGAACTGGACACGGCGTGTTTTTTCCGTGAAACGTAGCACAGACTTGCGCTCTTTTTTTTCCAGGACTGATACACGAAAAAAACAAGCCGACTTGCCAAAGAGATTAAGCCGACCAACTCCTCGCAAACTAGGTTACCCAAATGTCCGCTTTCGTGGCAGGTCGAACGACTAACTTCTTCATTTGCAGTTTTATTTTTCTTATTTAAAGAAATCTCTTGGCCTGTGGTGTATTCTTCAACTAGTTAATAAAGTCTTGTTTCCCAAAATATTATTATTTTAAAAGACGTTGTGGGTGTTTCAAACAAACATGGAAATGCCAGCTGGCACGACGTCAAGAGTAAAGTTCTAAACAAATACTCAGGAAATAGCCTAAGATTGTGTACGTGTTTTATTTAAAATGAAATAAAGTGAATGGCGAGACGTACCTATTTAAAGAGGAAAAGCTGGGTCATTTCCAGACTCCGTCCGTGACCGTCACCCGTAACGCAACCCCGAAGTCAGCGGCATACGGTCGGTCTGCAGGTCAAATCGACGGGAGAAAAAGAGAAAACTGTCAGTGTCCAGCTCACCAGCAATGTCAGACGCCGATGTTTATTTCTTTAAAAATAGAAAAGAAAAGTGCAAGTATCACCAGTGATCGCGCTAGTAACACAGGCTAAAGGACGGCGACTGCAGCTGTCATGTACGCAAAACAGTGGCACTAACCACGCCAACTTTGCTGATTAGTCGCCAAAATAAATACGTGAAAAGTCGCCGTGTGCTGATTAAAACCACCTCAACGAGTAGCCCGGGTTCCCGGCGAGCAGACGGGGCTTAAAGCGGGGAACCGAGAGAGGAGTCAGCCGCACAGCCTGCTAGCATAGCCGCTTCGGCTGTTTACCGCACGGCACACGCCCCATTACGGCAAACAAAACTTATCGACTTGGAGCAACAAAACATACGGGAGGTCTGTGGCGCAGCGAGAGGCACTTAAGCTGCGTATTAACTGGCTAGTTAGCTCGGTTACACCGATCATCTTCCGTGTTACCGGAGCTGTCGGTAACGGCGAGTCGAAGAGGAGCAGCGGGTTTGGCGCCGCTGCCTGCGCGAACCTGGCCGTCGGTTGCGCGGGGCAAAGTCGGTCCGCTTCGAAACGAGAGCTGCAGAAGACGCGGCTCCGGTCTCACGACGAGGAGTTCTATATAAATTAATGCACGTAATAAACGACCATCAGGAGAGACGGAAAAATAAACTTTAACAAACGTGCCGGACCACCGAGGTGGGGGGGCGGCGAAATCACCCGCCGGAGATGAATCGGCGGACTGCTGCGGTCGTTATGAAAATTAAGGAGAGAAAAGTTTTTACACGGACTGCGAAGAAGAAAAAGAGAGAGAGTGGGCGAGCGAGCGGGCGAGAGAGAGAGAGAGCGAGCGCGCGCGCGAGGACCTGAGTGACGCACTATAGCCGACAGCGCTGTAAATAAACAGAGCCCCCCGCGTCCCCGCGCCTCTGCATATTTACAGCACGCCGTCTGCCTGCTGCCGTGTATCTTCAAAGCATTACATTTAAAATTATTAAAGTTAAAAAAAAAAAAAATCACCTTCAAGCGGCGGTGCCCTGCTGGCCAAAGGGTGCTTCGCTAATTCCTGCGCGCTGGTATGGGAAGATTAAGTTAGGCATGCAGTCCTTCAGTGCGCCACTGAAGTCATTATTATTATTATTATTATTATTATTATTATTATTATTATTATTAACATCATTCATGTTAATTGCTACTGAGCATATTTTTTCATCCCAACTGCACGAAGGCAAACTCGCCGGCGTTGCATTATTTGTGTCGCGTTGCTAAAAATAGGCTACAGTAATTTTTCTTTGCCAGTAGTAAACAAGTACATCGATTACGTATTTTTTTTTTTTTTTTACCAAGGCTCAAAGATGTTTGTTATTAATTCACACCGGTCTAGTGAGATTGCTTTGCTCTCCCTTCCTCAGCTCAACTGAAGTCCCAGCTATCCTCCTTTGACGGGAAGATACAGTACTTTGTTCGTAAAGCTGGTCAGTCCTGCCCTTTGGAGGCCTGAAATTGACAAGTTAAAGGCAACTGTTTTATATCCGATGGGAAGGGACAGCCAGACCACTGGAAGCCGTGGAAGTTACTGGCTGCTTAAACACAGTCATCTGTGCCATTAGTAATTTTACAAAAGACACAAATGCAGTGGTTAAGGGTGAAATTCTCAACCAGTATCTCCATGACAGGCCAGTGAGAATTTCTTTATGATTCATAGTTTCACTCTCTCCCTGTCATTTAATCATGTTAAAGATGTAAGTGAGATTTACGCCCAAGACTCTCCTGTCAGGTGATGTAAGCGGGGAGCTTTATATTTGATTGAGTAGTTGAATCCCAATTGAACATGCAAGAATTCAGGGGATTATATTGGGAGTAGCCTGAAGACCACAGACTTATGGATTTAAAGCAAAAAAAACTGCTGTTTGCGAGACGTGACCAGAACAGCTGGTGTGGACCGAATAATCCAATGTAACTGAAAGAGGTGGGCCAGCATTAGAACATAAGAAATTTACAAACGAGAGGAGGCCATTTTGGCCCATCATACTCATTTGGGCATAATAACTTAAATTTGTTAAAATCTTATCTAGCTCTTATTTAAAAGGACCCACGGTTTTAGCTTGCGCTACACAAGCAGGGAGCTCATGGGAGTTTTACTTACATAAAAATGTGCTGAGGGAGGAATTAAAAATGATTGGTTGAGTGAGATAACCAATCAGATTGGAGAGGGCCCAAAAACAGTGGGCCCAAGCATCTAGACGAGCCATACCAATCAATCACATGCCTTAGTCATGCCTCCTCTAGTTGCTCGGACCCACCTCCTCTATGACCCGATTGGCTAGCTCTCTGAACCTGATGCAAGTCTGTCAGCAAGGCCTTTGGATCATGTCAACCCATTATTGGATAAGGAGTTATGGGTCCATAACTCCTTATCCAATAATGGGTCGATAGAAAAACTGGTAAATACCCAAGGAAATGACCATAGCTATACCATACCGTAATGGCTGCATGTTGGAATATGAATTGTATATACAAATACTAAATAACAGAGAAAGCAGGGAAGTCGTATGCAGTGGTTGTGCCACAGTGATAATGGGCCGAGGCGGCCGAGTTGCGCGGAGCGACGTCTCAAGGGGAGCGGAGACGAGGAGGACGTTGACTTCCATGCAAACGTACTCATTAGGCCACGACGGCTCAACCATGGTCATGTGGGTGTCTACTTAAGGACGAGAGCGAGCAGAGAGGAACAGAAGCGTGTGCATCCCAGAGGGTTAGAAAAAAAAAAAAGGGGAAACATACCAGACAGAACATTCTGCTTTGGGCGACAGGCTTTTCAGGCCCTCGATACCGGGTGCTACTTTACTAAATGAAAAACATCATCAATCTGTCCTTTTAGTGAGCCAAATTAAGGTAATATGATTGGATGGCCACTACCTTAACTGATATATTCATGACAAAGCTTCACTAGGGTCACCTTGCATGGTACACATCACCTGACAGTAATTTTTGATAAATAAACGTAAGCAGTAGTCAATTAAGTTTATTTTTATATAGCACCTTTTACAACAGAGATGCCCTCACTATATATAAATAGTGTGCGGCTTATAAACAAATGTAATTAGAGCCATAATGTTAGCATCTACTTTGTATATCTAATATATGTCATCAAAGATGCATTCTCATTTGGGGGGGGGGCATTCCTGTCCTATGCATTTGTTTCAGCTCATTCCATCCTTTCATAAGCCTTAAAAAGATTCATTCAGTCTTAATACTGTCATTTCCTTGTTGCCCGGGGTAACACACGGGCTGTGTCGTCAGCTCGGCCCACACTTCTGCTTTTTTTTCCATAGCCGCAGAACAAGCCGACACCTGATGGATCAGCTTGGCGAGAAGCTCAACCTTTTTCTGTGTAGAAGGGAAAAAAAAAAAACGCGATATGTTGCTTTTCGCTCAGGCTTGCTGCATGGAATAGGCACAGGGATGCCAACTGGACATACGGAAAGGCAGAAACGGTCTTTGGGAATATATGCTGTCAGAGGAACTACAAAAGTATCATTTTTAGTGCAGTAAAACACAAGCTGAAGTATTTCTGCTGCATTAAATAGTAGGAGCGCCATGCCCCCAAATTCCAAGGTTTCCGTGTTTTTTTTTTTTTTTCTGAAAGGGGGGGCTGCAATGGCAGTCTCTTAGCAGGCAAATGAGTGGGACTTCTCTCGGCATGTTACACAGTGTTGTGAATGTACGGCATATATTAAAATATGCTCCTTAACGATAATAACACTGTCTGTGGTTAGAGAATATCTGAATTAACACTGTAATATTCAAGTGGAAACAATACAGAGACAGTATTTATATGAGAAATTATTTTCAGTTCATTGTCAAATCAGTTGCAGTGTATTATTTTAACGCATTAAAGAGCAAGTGTTTCTGTAATTGGTGCTCAGTATTTCAAATGGACTGTATGTGTGTGTAATCGTGAGAAATCTTACAGTATATAATACACATGCATGCGTATATCTATGTATACTATGTACTGTGTACATATATTATAAGACCTTACAATACACAGACACACATACACACGCGTGTATATATATATATATATATATATACACAGTGGTACCTCGGTTCTCGAACTTAATCCGTTCCGGCCTCCGGATCGAATCCTAAAAAGTTCGAGTTCTGATCGAATTTTTCCCATAAGAAATAATGGAAAAGCAATTAATTGGTTCCCAGCCCCCCAAAATTACACCTAAATATGTTTTAACGAGTTCAAGAACCGAGGTGCATGCATGTGTGTCTTTATGTCTTTATATATTTTAAGGTGACCGTTTACTTCTACATGACATGTTTTACAGATGTGGCAATCACTGCCCTGCAGAACACAGAACATTATGTGTTTTACTCCTCCATCACACATCTGCTATCGAATAATTTTGTTGCCCCGTGGAGACTTCACCCTATTTGGTCCTCCATGCCGATATTGCGTTATAAGATGCAGTGAATGAGACGCATACTAAGGCCCCCCATCGTCATTCACCTCCTTTTACAGGTTTGAGTGGAATAAAGCAGGAAACGCTGATATGTCTCCTTACTCACCCGAGGCTTCATGGGTTCACAAGACTATTAAAGCTAACGCGTCAGGTTCAGAGCTTTGGAGGTGACGTCGTCCTCCGGGCCGCTCTGGAAATGAGCCGAGTCAGCTCACTCGTGTCCTTTGGCCATGTGTGGCCCCCCCCCCCCCCCCCCCCCCCGGGGCCCGAGGGGGGGGGGGGGGGGGGGGGGGGCGGGGCGGGGTGACGGCACGAGGGGCCCCACGCA
>JABFEA020000052.1:4556172-4567934 GCA_019775915.2 Cyphomyrus plagiostoma
GTGGGCCTCCGGGCCGCTCTGTAAATGGGCCTGTTCGTCTCATACGTGGCCTTTGGCCTTTGGTCCCCCCCCCCCCCTTCCCCACAGGGGGCATCTACTGTGTGGTCAAGTTGACTGCCGCAGTGCCGTAATACATCACAGCGTCCCCAATGCATCCAGGCTAACAGCTCTCAAGGCACAATCCTGTTCATTAGGACTTTCTCATCATCGCCTAGGTTACGGAATCTTTGGAGGTCCTGCATCATGGCCTCTAGGTTACTGCATACCTGGGCTACAGAGGCCAGCTTTTGATTGCCCATTTGACACCCAGGTTAATCCTGCCCACTCAGATGGACAAATGCATTCAGAGGATGAATGGATGAATGTTATATTTGTATCCTCCTGAGACCCCACCCATTCATTTATGTCCATTGCAGTGGACATTTTGTTTTTGCATCTATCTTTTCACTGGTGTAAGGACATGTATTTATTCCTGTTGTACGTTAAAGAGGACATGCTGTGGAATTAATAATAAAAATACATTTGAAAAAATTGTAAGATGTCTTATTTCCTCCAAAGACGAATAACCTAATATTGAAGGACACATTTTTCCTTGGGACTCAGGAGGATACAGCACTTTTCAATTCACCCATAGCACTTTACAGAACCAATAGGGAGCCACTTCAACCCACACCACTGTGTAGCCCCCACCTGAATGATGTAACAGCAGCCATTCTGCACCAGTACACTCACCACACAGTAGCTAAGGGGGTGAAGGGGCAGGAGAGAATTCACCAGTTAGATACAGGGGATGATTAGGTGGGCAGATTTGATAGGGCCATAAGTGACGATTTTAGCCAGGGCGTCAGGGTACCACCCCAACTCTTTCGTTGGACTCCCAAGGATCTTTTATGACCTGAGAGAGTCAGGACCTTGAGTTGGTTACCTGGTCTGAACTGCAGGTGATATGGTCACTGGCTACCGCAGGACACAGATGCAGGACACGGCCTGGAGAGTGCATCGGATAATTCCTGCTGTCCGCTGGTGACACGAATGCAGAAATGGGGGAGTTACTCTTGGGGCTTGGGGGGTGGTTGGCTGTACGACAGGTGAACAATTTCGAAATACGGCCTATGGGAGAGAAGCTACAATCCCTGTACAGAAAAAAGAAACAAACCCGATATCTCACTACTGCAGGCGAAAGTGTAGAAAAAAATACTTAAGTTGATACTCTGTTATAAAGGACGCGGCCAGCAGTTTGGGTGTAATTATACATCAGGGAAAAAAAGGTAGAGAGACTTAACTGAACTCCAACCACTCTGAACTGCAATCAACAAGAGGGAGACAATTAACAGCCCTAGCCCTCCCTAGCGATGGTGACTCACGGAGAAAGTATTCTTTATGAGTGTGGCTCACTCTGACCGTGCCAGGGTCCTAGTATTAAAAAAATACTCCCAGCTGATTGTTTTATTTGCGATGTTTTGAGCTGTGGTAGGCTAACTCGGCAGGATAAAACACGCAAAAATGTATGTTTATTTTTTGCTCTCTCCGTGCCTCATTCAGAGATTCCATTGCTACTGTAATGGAGTGGATATTTATGGATTACACTGTACTTGAATAATGTTTTGGATAGAAAAAAAAATAATAATAAAAAAATATATAAACAAACTGTGATTATCAAACTGCAATTTTGAGGGTGCACAAATTATACAGACCGTCCCAAGTTTACTACTGGCAAACACTTCAATAAATGTATATCATATGTTAGATGATTTACTATTTTGCATAAATGGACTTTTCTGTTTATGTATTTGCACTGTATATTTGTGCTGTAATCGGTTTCCTGTTTATTTCATGTAGTGGCTGACAAACACAGGGAAATGCATGCATCCGTGTAACATGGAGAAAAATAGTACATGTCCAGCGAAAACAGTAATATTGATAATCTTGTTACAACGTGCGTTGCATAAATGACAAATAAATAAATTCACTACAATGAATAATCATGACCTGGAAATGACTAATGGAATCTAATTCAGGAAATCTTTCAAGTAAAGTTGGCTCTGTTCTGCATCTCTCACTGCTGTTAAAAAGTCCTGGAATGTAAGTGGGTGGGAGGTAGCCTAATTCTGAAGTAGCTTACAGCAGATGAATGCTCCCGGGGCAGACTGAGAATCTTCATCTGCTCGAGACTGACCTGGCCCCAGGTAAATGACGCTATCGCATTCCCGTCAATCCAAGAAGCTAAGGCGTGAACCCAGATTTACACCGATATCCCAAAGGGCAGCAGAAACTGCTTTGCATTGGACGGCTCGGCACTCCCCCTCGTCACCTTAAGTGACCCCATCCTTGAGTTCTGGTAATGGACGCCGCACTGATAGCGCCATCTACGGGTCAGGGGAAAAATCAGGAAAATCCAAGGAATGTAGTAAGAGGAATGTCCTACACGAAGGGCGGAGTAAAGAAAGGAGTAGAATTCTGTATTTTCTTTGGAGAGATCTGTCGGCTTAAAGGTATGATGGTCCAGTATTTTCACTACAGATGAAACTAGTTTAAGGACATGAACAAAGAATATATACTTTTGTTTTCCATTTCGGTGCTTGTGCCAGTTATGTCCTTCAAGCTACCATGACTAAACTAATATGAAGTGATAAAATTAAAATGACATACAAGCCAATCTTTTGGAATAGGGTCCAGGAGAAAATTGATTTGGAGCCTGATGTTTTCTGTTAATTTACGCCTCACTTGGTAATTTTATGTCCATCTCGTAATTTAATTCAGGAAAAATGTAGACAATAACATGTGGAAAAAAACGTGATTTCAGCAATAAATCAGTAACACTCAGAGAGGCTGTCGCTGACCTTGGGTTGATGTCGTTTTCAGTATGGCGGTCATGCTGCTGCCAGTTTTACGGGGTTTCTCGTATCACATGATTCACCGTGACAGCTTCAGTCATGTGATGGTGGTTATATATCTATGGTAATACAGAAAAGTGAAATAGGTACCCATTATTGGATAGATATATAAAAGCACCTAGGTAGTGATCAGAGCCCATGTGGCACCTTGTGCAAACTTTGTTGGAGTTGATGCCCCCTCAGAAAATGGTCACTTATATATGTAGTGCTTCTCAATATCAGCCAGGCCTATATATTTTTACCCCTCCAGCCTCATACATTTTGTTTACATCTGAAAAAAAAATCGACACATTTAAAGTTACACAACCGCCCCCCCACCACCACCACCCCAATGTTCCGTGAAATTTTTGTAAGACGTGAACCGGTCCCCAGACATAAAATGCCAACTTAATGGGTTGACTGGCACCGTGTACATGTGTGGTAACCAATGAAGTCTTTAAAAAAAAAAGTCAACGGCCGGTGTTTGGAGATTTTGTCAAAAATCTGCTTTGTGGCATTTCCTGTAGATTGTGACGCCAGGCAAAGGACAGCTAATTGTTGTTCAGTGGGATTTTCCACCAGCCGGCCACTGGCTTTTTTCAGAATGGGTTGGTACAGCAACAATCCCTAGATCCGTTAACACTGTTACTGCTGTTTTTTTTAGCCTGACACTTCAAAGATCACATTTGTTACACTCATACATATTTAATGTCACTCTTTAGCCTCTGTTTTTTGCCCCAGGAAAACTAGTCATTATCTGGCATCTGCATCAACTAGTAATATGGCATCTGCCCCACGTTTGACACTAAGCAAATTTGACCAGATGTATTTTTATATGAATCTTCTACCATGCTTGAGGTTGGGGGTCAGATGGATTCCTCCTACAGCATCAAAAAGGCCATACTCCGTCACAGTTAGCTTGTGTGGCTCAGTGGACGGCCCCCGTGACCGGAAGGCTATCGGTTTGAATCCCGTGATCGGCAGAGCGATGTCACTGTCGGGCCCTTGAGCAAGGTTCTCTAAGATTTACCGAGCCGATTAGGGCCAGTGAGATCCTGCATTGTCTATTATTCAGCATGAGACTCAAAACAGCAAAGACACAATAGATCAAGCCACGTGTTTCTGTCGGCATGGCAACTTCCATTCACCCATCTTCCAGCTTCCCGTCTGGGTCATGAGGATGTATATACAGTATAAGTGCTCAATAATTCAGAAACTAGTCTCACAGAATTGCATACTGAAAGAGCGTTTTCCCTGGCACTCTCATTAGCTCATGGGAGTTTTACTTGCTCAAAAATATTCTGCAGGCAGAACAAAAAAAAAATGATTGGTTCAGAGAGATAACCAATGAGACTGTAGAGGAGGCTAGACCAAGACATCTCATTGGTCAGTCCCGACTCTACAGTCTGACTGGTTATCTCTACGAACCATCATTTTTTTGTTCTGCCCTCAGAACGTTTTTCTGTAAGTAATGAGCCTCTCCTTAGTGCAGTCTGGGGTCCTTGGCCCATAACCAGTCTTTATCCGAGTGCATTTCCGCCTTTATTATTTATCTTCTGCTTATTATTCTCCAGCGGCGCTGTGTTGGATGAAGATGTCGCTGCAGGAAATGCAGCGGATTCACCGCGGATGTCATCGGTGAGGACGGGTTGTTTGCGTGGCTGCCACACAGCTGTCAGAGAAATGATGCATTACTTCAGTGTTCAATGGCACTTGTTTACCCTCGGTGGTGAACAGAAGACTCCATTAAGCAATTATGCTTCCTTTGGCAAGCTACTCCTGCTCGCATCTCGCTGCACGTCTCTGTCTGTGCTGCCTGACAATTACAGTTCTGAGATATTGCAGCGCCAGATAGTATTCGACCAAATAATTTATATCACTCCATCTGCTCATCCATCCATTTTTCGTATCTGTTTATCCAGTGTTGGGTTACAGAGAGTCTGGAGTCTATCCCAGGATGCACAGAGCATGAGGTAGAATACCTATCATGTCGAAGGGCACGGCGCAAACATTCACGCGACCAGTTCATCTAAACCACATACTGTTGGACCGTTGGGGGAAAAACATGTAAACATTGGTAGAGCACGTTTGATCACGTTCGAACATGCAAACTCCATACACACGCAGTCCAGGGCAGGAACCGAGCCCATAATACTAGATGCTATCCACTGAGAGGGTGAACTGCTGACATATTTTCCCAATAAAAGAATTTGTGGAAAAGAAGACAAAATCAGGCGACGATTGCATTAATTTGTAAATTCTAGAGGAAGACAAATTTATTAGCAGGAAGGGATCTCAATTGTGGGCTGAAATATGGAAAAAAAACAAACGGCGTCTGAACCGTTTCCCTACCCGGCAGACAGATATAAATACTGGGATGACCTTTCCAGTGTGAAGTTTTTTGCAGCGTGTTGCTATAAATAGTCTGCTAGCATGGCACCAAGAGCCTGGCCGTGCACAGCAGAAGTTTGAGCTATTTCAGAAAAACAATAACCAGAAATAAATGTGTGAGAGAGTCAACCAGCCTGGTGAAAATCAAATAAATCTTAGTTACTTATAAATCACTTAGAGGCAGATATGGATTGAAGTAGCCAGACATTTGTTGCACACTCATACTATGCTAAACAGAGGTGTTCTCTAAAGTTTATTTCACGGTATGTTTCTACGATGGAAACGTCAAGTGTTTCGTGTATGGTGCAAATGTGCACTGCTCACTTTCCCAGTTCATAGCACCAAAGAATTATGGGTAAATGTATTGCATAGTGGTGGAGTTCAATGGAGTACACAAGCGAGAAGGCTAGCCTGGTTTCTGAGGACAGATGAAGATTACATTAACCAAGAAATAACTATAACTAAAAGCTTAACATTAACTACGGGCCTAAAACTTTACCACTCTGATGTGTCCCGTAAAAATTTCCCCTTTGGTCAATCAATATTCAAACTTTGAGACAAACGTTTTATATTAGTTCAGTTTAGTTTTTTGATTAAAATTTACCATAACTATGGACTGACTCCCATTTTGGCATGTCCCATAAAAAGGTCCCCCTTAGGCCCATCGACCTAAATCAAAATCACATAATGATACTGTTTTTCAAAAGGTCTCAAAGCTGTAGATTCATAACACAAATGTTCAAGACTGCTGCGACAATTAGCACAACCAAAGGATTTGCATCCGGCCCAGTTAACTCAAAACACAAAACGCGAACAGGACATGACTTAAAGGACTATGGTCTCACTGTTCCCAGAACATTTCCACATTTCCCAGAACATAAGGATAAGATGAATGTAAGAAACAAAAAAGCCCATGCCATACTTTATGCCTTGGGTCGCAAGCTAATTTCCACAGTCAGTTATTTATTGACATTTGCTTATATTAATTGATAGAATGTTGCGTCTAAACTGTACATACCATGCAGATAGTATTTTACAAGCACACAGCTGTCAAGGAGTCAACTAGGCACAAGTGCAGCTATGCTAAGCTTATAACGAATGACTCGTAGCCAGTTAGCATTGCAGCATGAAGCATTAGCAAGAAGCTAATAAGGGAGTTATTGAAAATGGCAAGGTCCCCTTAGCACTGTAGCCTCACACCTCAGTGTTGGGAGGTTCCATTTCCACCCGCACCTCCATCTGTGCGGAGTATCTGTGATTTATTTTCTCCTAGGGCCCCTCCCGTCTCTTGCCGTACTCCAGCTGTTTGCGGTTTGGTAAACTGGCAAGCTCTGAATCTCCCGTTGTGAGTGCGTTCCCCGTGATGGACTGGGATCCCATCCAGGGCGTCCCATGCCTCCTGCTCCAGGCTCCAAGCTCACTGTGACTGCGTACTGGATGAGCGGTTGAAGAAGATGGATGGATGGTTGGATGGATGGATGGATGGAGGGATGGATGGTCGGTTGGATAAATGGTTAACAGGGCCTTCAATACGACGTCACACGTCAGCTGTCATGGACCCTCAGAGTTCACATGTAGGTGACGGGATCTGAAGTAATGATTGTGCCCAGACACAGGGGGGAGAATAACTTGTTTTTAAAACCAAGCACACTGAGCAGGAACATTAAAAATTAATTATTATAGTTTACTTTACCTTGCTAGAATAACCAGTTCAGGTAGCCGGTGTGCTATAACTTTTAAGGATTAACAATGCTTATGGTCTAATCACATTGTCCCGGCACCCCTGGACAATTTCGGGGGAGGGGGGGGGGGCCTTGCTGAAGAGCCCAAGGGAAATCTGACTGTTCTGCTGAGGATGGGATTCAAAACAGTAACCTTCCGGTCACTGGTATTAATAGTTTGGGTAGTTTGTGTAGTAAAGCTGAAAGGTAAAAATAAAATACAATCCACTGCAGCACTGCACACATTGTTATCACACAGCACTGCAGAGCTGGAAGAATTTATTCATATCTTTCAATTCCTCTTCCCAGCAGTGCTTATACTTGTATCTGTCAAGGGGGGACACTTCACCATATATTGCACAGAAATGCTACGCTACCTTTTTCCAGCTAACTCTTTAGCTTTCACCACATCCACAATCAAGCTAATTGCTATGCAACCAAATCAGTCTTCTGTCATATTAATAATTTAATAAGCAGCTCATGATTAATATGAGGTTGGAAGGAGGTTGAAGTCGACACATCAATTGAGGCCAGATACGCAATTGGGCCTGAAAGGCAGGCTTTATCAGCGAGACTTCAGCGGTGAGGGACTTATCCTTACATGCCCCGGGTCGACACCATGAGATGCAGCATGAAACAGTAATCCAGGCGTGGCAGGCAGCTATGCGCCAAGTGGCGGATTGTACCTCTTTAACGTTCCAGAGTGTTGGTTTTTATCGATCAGCGTGTAAGTCCGTTTTTTTTTTTTTTACTATTCTTAGACTAAGAAATGTTCAACCACAAAGTTACCCATCAGTGTAGGACGAGGGTGTGTCAGCCGTCAACCATCATTTCTGTTCGCAAGGACCTCGGGAGGAGTGTCAATGGAAAGGACTTTGAAGTGCAACAGGTATGACTTGATCTTCAGATCCAGAAGAATAATAACTGAGTCGATGGTTATGTCCATGACATTCACTGTAGGTGAATATGAATGACCTAGGGATCTCCATTACTATATATTCTATATTTAGTTTTCACTGAGAACAAAAGTAAGAGTTTACTATTGCAAAAGAACTCATAACCGGCTCCCTTTCTGGGAACTTGTTTATTTGTCGAAGCAATTTGATGTGGATATCGGGGAATATTAAATGAAGTCGGGTTAATTACAAATTAAGATGCATTGACTAACGTGTTTGTATTAATCTTCCGATTGGCACAGCTGGGTCAGCACGGTATTCAAATCAACAATTTTCCCTCATTTAACAAGCGAACTCGCTGACTACTCGCTACGAGAAGTCGGCCGCGGTCTCCCCAAATACTAACGCGAGCGCCAAATGAGGTTAGACGGCGCATTGAATCCACATCATTAAAACGCGGCCTCTGAGAGGCGATTAATTATTTGGTGGAATTAGGGGGTGCAGGCATTAAAGAACAGCAGAGTGTATGTCAGGGTGTAACATTATTAAGACTTGGATATGAAATGATCAGATCTCAGGCCGGTCTCTAACAATGCCAGCAGTAAACAGCCCCTTGTTTGCCATGTGATGTTTGAAGAATGAATCATGCATCAGCTCTGAGTCCCCAGGAAGGAAGCAACTGTAACAGAAGCCATTAATTGTCCAGGATATGTCACACCTAACAAAACAAAGAGGTCCATGTCTATTCTCGTTACCTCCTCGACGGTACAAGTACTGTGGGAATTTCTACAGCTTCTCAAGAGTGATAGAACATACAGTATGTCAGACTGTATGAACTGGTTAGGAAAATGGGACTTAGATCGTCGATTTTATGCCTTTTTCGTCTGTTGTTAAAGCATGTGTTCCACTGGAGAGCACTACATTCGATATATGAAGAGCATTCAGACTTTTTGAATAAATGTTACCGTCAGGATCGGTCCCTGTGCTGCCCTGTCTGTCACCTCCTCGTTTGGCCAGCAGGTGTCGCTGGCTATCCCGTCCCTAGTGTTTCAGTCTCTAGCGATCATTAATGTCCCTCACCTATTCCTTGTAATTCCCAGAGCTAGTGTTTGCTTGTCATCGATTGGACCTGTTCCCTGTACCCTCGTCACTTGTGTGTATATCGGTCATTGTAGGTGTCAGTGTTTGATAGCTGTTGAATGTATGGCTGGGAAGGTAGTTCTCTCTTGTGTTTCTTCTGAGTCCCCTTGTGTCTAATTCTCGCCATAGTCAGTTCTAGTCTTTGTTAGTCTCAGTTATTTACCTGCCTTCGTTTGACCTCTAGTAGTCCCTCTTCTTTTTGGATTCTTTTTATAATACAAGCCGCTTGTTGTCTTGCTGTCTAAAGCTGCCTCGTGGATTATCATTCCTTCATGTCCAGACATGACAGGTCTTCCAATGATGATTTCTAACTAAAGGAAGCAAATTTATCCATGCCTACAATATATAGTATAAGGCATATAAAGGCTCTCCATCTATGCCTACAGTACATATGGCTTAGGAAGTTGTTTTTTCGTCAGTATAGAGCGCTCTATACAGAGATGATATTAATCTCACAGCACAACTGCAATGCATAGATTTTGTAGGAGATATTGTAGGAGGTAGGTTGAGTCAAGGTTGGCAAGAAAAACGTTGCCTTCCCTGGGCTTGTTGGCAGACAAGTTCTCACAAAGTGGATACCACCACCAGTGCGGAGCCGAGGAGACACAAAGAAAATCACAATAAATACCGAAGTTCTTAAACTCAGGCAAGGCCTCCACAATTCAGTTATGCAGAGGTGGAAAAGGGCGCTGTTGACATTAAAATCATAACAGTACGTCTGACTAATCTGACTGTCCACCTTCTCGAGTGTAATTGGGACACAAGGCGTTCAGCATCGCATCCATTCTCAGTCGTCGGGTTAGGCACATGATGCCGTATAACCGCCTACATCCTCCTAGAAAGCTGGGCATGAACCCCGATCTCACCTCGCCCTCTCTGCACGCCGCGGGCCCTTAAGACCGACATGGCATTTCAGCTAAACGGCGAGCCTCTATTTTACCCTCTGTAATTTCCATTGAAGGTTCGGTGAGAAGTGCAGGGGCTATTTACTGTATCTACCCTACCAGTCATCTTATTCTCACCAACGTGCCGCGTCGTCACCCACGTGAGCTGGAATCGAGGCACGGAAACTGCTGGCTGTGTGTCAGACTTGCCAGGGATCCATTACAGAACCAGCCTGGGTGTCCACAACAAAAAAAAACATACAACAAAAACCATACAACTATAGTAAAAAAAGTATATAAAAGAAAAAAACGTGCAACAAAACGTATTTAAGAAGTACAAAAAAATAATGTATAAAAACCATAAAGGGTGCTTGTTAGTGAGGCGTCACAGTCCCAGCATCCATGACACTACCATGGAGCCACTCAGTTCACGAACCCATTTCCCACTTGTCTGCAGACTCATTTGACTGCTTGCGCTTTATGAAGTTTTGTCCTGGTTGTTGCCATCTGTATGATGCATGGAGTGGTGCAGTTGGCACTATTGCCTTGCACCTCTGGGATGAGCGTTCAAGTCTCTGCTCTGGTTCCATGTGTGTGGAGTTGTGTCATCATGAGGCTCCTTCCAGGTACTTCGCTCCACCACCCACAGTTTAGAAGCGTACTGAGGTTAACTGGAGTTTCCAAATTGCTCATAGGTGTGCATGTGTAAGTGTGGTCTGCGATGGGTTGGGGTGCCCCATCCTGGGTTGTTCCCTGCTTTGTGCCCATAGGCTCTGTTCCCCCAATGACCCTGAATACAAACAGGTCTGGACAAACGGGTACATAAAGTGGATGGATAGAGTTAACTAGAAAAGGGCCTTTGGTTCTTTATTTAGTCATCGCCCGTCAAAAGCAAAAGGATACTAAGTGAATCTAGTGAATCTGATACTAAGTGAATCTAGTGAATCTTATACTACGTGAATCTAGTGAATCTCGTTCAACAGTTAAATATATATTTATATTAAGTCATGTAATCATGACCAAATGCAACATCAATCAGTGCATTTCACTAGGATGTTCAACACAGTTTCTTCATTTTTAGCTCTTTAATTACTTTTTTTTTTAATTCACGGCTTCCCAGCACTAACCGTTTGCTGTGAAAGAAATGACCTTCAGCTCTATTTGTAGAAACGGCTGCATTCAATGGTTTAAACAATTTTTAATTAATTGTGGTTTAAATGCATAACACAACAAGCAATTTTAATGCTAATCAGTATGTTATAAGTACACGCGTGCTTTGTACCAGTGTAAGAAAGAGGATCATGTACTTTTCAGGTTTCACAGAACTGTACAGGCACCTACACATCCTAACACACTACAGTATCACACGGCGTAATATTTAATACTTTGCAGCTTCCTGCTCTTCTTTTGCTGATTGTATAATGGATCACTTTTCAAAACAACCTGATGTCTATGAGGCGATTTTTAAGTGTGAGTGTGGCTCAGTAGATTACTGACTGCGATCGGAAGTTTGCAAGGTTGAACCCTGGCATTGGCAGAATGGTCGCGTGTCCAATGGGCCCTGGAGCCTGGCCCTTAGTTCCAGGGGCCTCAGATACATGACCTGACCCCCAGCCTGGCCCTTAGTTCCAGGGGCCCCAGATACATGACCTGACCCCCAGCCTAGCCCTTTGTTCCAGGGGCCTTGGATACATGACCTGACCTCCAGCCAGGCCCTTAGTTCCAGGGGCCCCTGATACATGACCTGACCCCCAGCCAGGCCCTTAGTTCCAGGGGCCTTGGATACATGACCTGACCCCCAGCCAGGCCCTTAGTTCCAGGGGTCCCGGATACATGACCTGACCCCCAGCCAGGCCC
>JABFEA020000052.1:4568034-4593666 GCA_019775915.2 Cyphomyrus plagiostoma
GGGTCCCGGATACATGACCTGACCCCCAGCCTGGCCCTTAGTTCCAGGGGTCCTGGATACATGACCTGACCCCCAGCCAGGCCCTTAGTTCCAGGGGTCCCGGATACATGACCTGACCCCCAGCCTGGCCCTTAGTTCCAGGGGTCCTGGATACATGACCTGACCCCCAGCTTTGTTGTCACCTACATATGTATAAATGTCTCAAAGAGCAAGATGTGAAAACTAACAGGCTGCAGTGTGCCTGTAACGATGCCTGGGTAAATGGCGAATAAAGCGTTGTTTCATTTCACATTCCTTGTGTTCCCTAGCATGACGGTCCGACCACTTCCCCAAGCACAAGAACGCAGGCGAAGCTAGTGCCCAAAGGTAATAGTTGGCCAAGGGCTCGAATTTGTACCCTGGGAGACCTGGCGAGGCTGAGAAAGTTACCCAGGTGTGGGTGGTTCGTGTAGAAAAAAATCGGTTACACTGATTATGCCCTAAACTGCAAGCAGTGTGCAAAGTAAACCAATGGTGGATTTCTGCAGAAGACTGGAAGAGAGATCATAGTGGTGCAAAGAAATGCAGGGCCTTGCAGAGCCCAAAGCATACACATCCATCTATCCATCCATCCATCCATCAACTGCTTAACCTGGTCTGGGTAGCAGGCGTGCAAACACCCGTACATGTAAATTCAGCCCATTATTGGTAACACACAAGACACAATAACCCACATCTCAGTCACTCAACACTGTAGATGGCGGTATCTGTAAAGACAATGAAAGATTATGAGGATATGTAATGTGGCAGCTCAAACGAGTTCTGAAAGAATTCATTTAAAGGCAATATTCTTGTTCTTGCCAGACTTATTACAAGGCGCACCCATTGCCAAGCATGTATCGAAAACAGATCTATATCTAAATGCAAAAATCAACATGTCTTTGAAACATAATTATAAGCACTGGCAACTAAAAACCACTACACTGTCAAATATACATGGAGATGGCATTCAATGTGACAGCCTTAAACATTTCAGGCATATATTGATGTAAAAAATAGAGTAGAACAAAACAATGTCATATTCAGACTGATGGAATGTTGTGAGCGGGTTGCCAAAGACTCCTTGCAAATCATCCTGTCCCCTTACAGCAGGCTAACGGGCCAGATGAAGGGAGGATTACGGAAAGCGGCGCGGCAGAACTGGCCACCGGAATATAATGCAAGATTCTAGCGCTGTCCTAATTAAAACTCCCAGTCTGGCAGACTTTTCATTACATTACATTAAGGCTCGCTGCGGATTACAAGGAAAAAAGTGTTGGGGCTTTCAGACGAGCTGGGGAGGGTAACGTCATCGCTTACATAGTTGACCTTTACGTTAGGCTCAAATTAGAGTTGAGTATTACAGCAAACGGGATTTTCAGCCCAGGAACATTCAAAACATACCTTTTTGTTGCTATTTGAATAGATAACGAGCCGTGTGAGTCTGCTCTTAGAGGTCACATTTGGAACTGCTGAAATACAGTACCCGCCGCCCCCCCCCCCAGAAATTATCTACATTAAATAATTATTTAAACAGATTAAATTAGCAAAAAGAAGCCTTAATAATGATGTTCCATCCACAGGAAGCCAGTTCGCCCTGGAGAAAATGATGACGTCACTTCCTTTTGAGTGTGGAAGACGCCAGTGCCTTGCTTGGTGAAGTTTCCAAGTAGAGCAAGTATTCTGGAAGCCTCCATCACACCACAGTGACACAGAAGATTAGTGATTAGACAGAATGGCGGATGTGTGGAGCTGAGGGCTGATGTTTCCAACTGCGAGAATTTCCTTATGTCCAGAAGCCTAGTGGACCTTAATGAAGAAGGTATGTCTACTCATCTGAGCAGCTGTGGAAAGTTCAAGTTCAGAAAGTTACAAATTCAGACCAAGATTTTGGTTCAACCAACCAGTTGAGTATAAAGAGTCACAGTCACAGAGTAACTCAACCGGTTGGCTGAAACAAAATCTTGGTCTGGATTTGCAACTTTCTGAACTTGAACTTTCTATCTCTGCATCTGAGTAGTGCCCTTTTAGGAAAGTCGTGGTGAGCTGGAAAATGCGTCATCTTTCCCAAGGCGTTCAAGCGACAGGTCTTGCAGTTGGGCCATGAAATGACTCTTACTATAGTGGTAACTTTGGATTCAACCAAAGACATAATAAAACGGGGTGGTACCAGTCCAGCACACTACAATGGGCATCTGCGAGCATTCTAGAAACACTACGATTCCCCCCCAGACTATATCTCCTTTTGGGTTAGTCTGCTACTCTTGTCTTCCTGTTGATTAATTCTTGGAGCATGTTGTTGAACCAGCTGTGAAGGCCCCTATAAAGTTTTTTTTTGTTCTCTCTTATCACTCCGTCGCCGTATCTTATAAAGTGCTACTTTCTGTGTGATGTCAGGGGAGGTGTGACTCTCCTTCAAGGTCATGCTCAGTGATATCAACACATGAGCACAGGAGAAAACCACAGTACACTGTGCTGAGCAGCATCACAGTCACCAGCAGGGGTCAGCAAACCCAGAAAATTAGGTCAAACCCCACTTCCCAGGTTATAGCAGTGTGCCACTGAAGGCCAATGTGCAAACCGTGCACCTGTCCATCTTTTTATATGCTTCTCAATCATTGCCTTGGAGTCAGTTTGGAAAGTGCCAACACAAAACTGCCAAGCAATACCACTCCTCCCAAAGTAAGGCCCATTTGCTTTGATAGTCTGGGGTTTGTATTCTCCCAAAGCTTCCCAAGGGGCCCCAGCCTTTACCGATTCATTAGTCTCCTGGCAGTCAATTATCAGCAAAATAAGCAAAATGCTAATAAAATGTTGGCTGTACAAGTTGTCCGATACAGCATGCAAAGCCACTGCGCAATTAGCTCCCCCGCAGCACTCATTACGGTATATTAGAGATGAAAGTCGCTGCGATGCATCGTTAAAAATATCACACACTTCTACCAGTCATCGATAGACATGGCTGCATTCCCACCAAAGTGACAGGGGGTGGTTTGCTTGGAAACAGGTTCGAACCTGGAATACCTCTTATAATGACAAAAACGAGCTAAAATTTAGCTAAAGCTTCACATGTCACAACAAGCATAAATTGACCCAGCTGTCCCTAAAAGCAGGTGTTTCCCATCCCAAGGGTCTGAAACGAGTCACAGAGCACTGAAGCTGAGGAACAGGAAACACTAGAGGAACAGCAGAACACAATATGGAGAAAGCCAACTGTCATCTCAGGTGGGCAACATGAAGAATGCAGGCAGCTGAGCTCCTCGGGCTGAATTTTAGCTCAATGGCAAAAATGGGATAGAAAATTTGCAGATATCCCAAGAATGACAGTTCTCCCCTCAATTGTCGGTGATAGCGTGAACGTCCGCGTGCAAAACCAGCACCAGGTGTCATTAGCACGTGGTAATAGCACCAGCTACTACAGCAAGACATTGCAGGAATACATGTTTGTAAATATGACTGTACCGCCAGCCTTGTTTATCCCCCGTATGCTCACACATTTCCGTCTACAAATTTACCTTCCCTACACAAACAACACAGCAACAGTAAAGGTCTTAAAGGCAAATGGAGACGGCACCCAAATCTGGCGGCCCCAGACTGGGATGCTGATTTGCGGTGAGTCACCATGCAAATACCCCGTACACTGTTAGCGGCAGACAGTACGCGTTATGCAAATAAGCATCGCTCCCTGATAACCTCGCCACAATGGAAATCCCACAGTGGAAGAAAGTCGGTCACACCAATAGAGGAAAGGCATTCTATATAGAGCGCTTTGAACAAGAAATCGCGTTTTTTTTTTGCTTTGAACTCTAACCCCCTCCCCCCACCACCACCACCCTGTATTCTCGGGAAACTCTGGGTTTCCGGCCAGCGGGACAACGGGGCGGCCGCAATGGCGGAATCACTAAGGTATCACGCTACTAATGAGAGCTTCGAAAAAGGGAGACACAGCAACTAGGCAGGATCGTGGGTATGTGTGTGCCCCCCCACCAAGGCTGCCCCGGGGGGCTGAGTACCACAGCCAGGGCTTTGGGGGGGGGGACATGCAGCAGACTGAAAAATCAGTTCTCACGTCTTGCGGTCTTACGCAAACGAAAGACCATCTTACAGGACCTGACAGCCATGTAAAGCGTAGCTGAAGCACCCTCTGACAGCGGTGTAATAAGTACCACAGAAAAAAACACTCAAGTAATGCTATTTATATCTGCAAATTAACCAAGAAACTGTTACATCCTGGCGTGCCCTTAAAAATGCTCGTCATAGTTCAAACATAAATGTCCGAAATAAGAGAAGACAGTGACGGCACAACTGGACATGACCTACTGTACACTTAGAAAATTAGCCAAAGATGCACATTAAAAAATCCTTATGATGTCAGACAATATTATTCCTTCCGTGGTCTCTTACCAAGTCACTGGGTTTACTGGAAATACCAAATGATGGGTACTATTTATACAGGTAACCCCCTAACCAAATGAAAAAAAAAAACAGTTCAGTTTTAAATAGAGGTCATCTGTTTTCCGTGCTAGACAGTAATTTATAAATATTATAGCGCCGCATTCCTGTTAAATTTTTAGTTTATTTAAAGGTGATATTAAACAGTAGGTTTACCAAGATCTGTTGGCTCGAGTAGACAGGTCGTACTCGACTCAACACTGCCCCCTAAAGGGCGGATAATTTATTACCAAGTTGATCATCATCGAACAACTAAACTGTATTACATTGAACTATTTAACTGAAACATTGTTCTTTACTGGTACTGGCCATATTATATATTACGTAAAATTAATTACATTCATTATGTAATATGATTGCCGCATCGCGATGTAACCGTGAATAACAGTGGTTAAACCGGATCTCTGCGACCATTTATTGTGAAGGCGCACTACAATGCTCGCTGTTGTTCTCTATCTCTAACTGCCCGCACAGGGAAAAAAAAATCTCCCATCGAAGAGGAAAAAGATCTAGCGGGTTCTTCCTGAAGGTGTCTTCACAGTCAGCTTCCAGCGCGGCACGTCTCAATGAGCTCGAATTCACACTAGTAAATGGACACCAGCAATGACACGGAAACGTTTATGACAAAATGAAAACGGCGTCCTCTCTGCCAGCCAGTGGCTGCAAATCCCTGCGGAAGCCATAACACACAAAGACTCTGAAAGCCTCTAAATATTAATAATAGAAAAAGACCTTCGTATTACTTTTGTAAAATAGTCGTCAAATATTTTTTTTAAAAAACATTATATTTATGTACTTTAAACTTCTAATGTTAGTGTCATCATCATCGTCAACGTTATTATTATTATTATTATTATTATATAGGCAACATGGGATGTCAGATTACCAAGAGAACGTCTTTAAAATATCAAGAAATTAGATACAAGAAAAAATAAAAACAGGATTTAAAGCCCGAAAGAATTTACCAGAATAATATGAATGCCCTATTGACACGAGCACACAAATGCTTTGGACTGGCGATGACGTAACAACTGTCTCACATGACCATCACCGCATGGGTCACATCCTGACAAGCCCAGGCTGCGGATCACCACTGAGCTCGTAAAGGAGCATATAAAATAGAACATCTACCCAAAAGAGACACAATGAAGGTGCACATTGAGTTAAAATGTTCCTGGATTCCAGATAGCAAAACGATTTTATATCATTGTGCATGAGTCAGAGCTTAAAATAGACTAAACAGATAGACAGGTATCTCTCAACCTCCCACATCAACAGTTTACTGAATCAGTCTCCACTTCGCTATGCGTCTGCATCAAAAATGCACCACTTTCCCAGGTAGCTCCGCTTACAGATAAGTTTTCCAAAGCCGACACTGACTCATCTTCAACGAAGAAAAATCATGAAGAATAATTGCAGCTAAAAAGTATGTAGGACGATGTGGAGACCCAGAAAGTGGAGAAGGGGAAGGTTTTCCGTGAAGGGCACCGAGATTCTATAGACAGCTCGCTAAGCTTGGTTCTTCTTGTAGTCACGCAGAACCCACCGTACTGACAGAATGAGACACTAGGAAGCGGAACGGAACTATTCCACCGGCACCCTGCGACGGTAGCTAGGCCGGCCCTATGCACAACGTAGGAGAGGTATCAAACCTGTATAAGGAGGGCAGGGTGTGGCTCACAAAGCCTGTGATCAGAAGGTCGTTAGTTTGAATCCTGTCCTTAGTCACATTTTAGTTGGCTTTAATAAGGCCCTGAAGTGCCCCCTACAGGGATTCAAGATAAATTTCCTGATCCCATGCTTGGACAACAAGCCTTGATCTCACTTGTATATATCGTGTGTGCTTGTAGGTCTCAAAGAGGTGCATGATGGGAGACGTAAAAAGAATCATTCCACTGTACTTGTGCAAATGGCAAACAAGGCGTCCTTATGAATTATACAAGGTCTCTGTGGTGCAGGAAACACTCTCATACCGTGTTTTCTTCTTCCATTTACATTATCGGTTTTTGAAAGATTTACTTTCGGTATTATATTCGCTCTACTTCAGTCTATTTACTTTAGTATTTTATTGACGCAGACTGATATGTTAACTAACCAATGGTTAGTAATTAAAACTGTCTAAAAACCACTTTTGCTAAGCTAGTACCACTAGTGTAATACCAGTGCGACTGTGACATTTCAGATCAAAGCCACTTTCTCTGAAAGGCAGCCAGCCCGCCTGTCTGTCTGTTTTTCTGTGACAGGTGCGGTTTAACTAGACAGCCTGCTGTCTTACGGCTAAATGACAACATTCACAGCCCCGGGCGTTTGTTACGGGGGGATGGCCGCGCGACAGAGGCAGACGGGAGGATCGGGGGGGGGTTCGAGGCGCGGGATCTGCCAGCGTGGTGGCCACACGCAGTCACGGTCAGGGGTTTCAGCGGGAGGCGTGCAGCCGGGCAGCGCCCTACCCATCAGGGAACCGCGAGAGGCTCTGGTGCATGCTGCGGAAGCAGAGAGCGCGGGGAAGCCGACAGTAACAGTAAAAGGAGCGCAGGGAGATAAACGTAGGAAGTCTCGCATTAAGATAAAAAGTAGTACAGGCACGACAAAGCAAAATGCGAAACAAAGAGCAGCTCTACCACTTTGTTCCATTCCATCTCTTATCCTTTGATTTAAGCTTAAGTAACGGCAAAAATACATTTATTTAGCACACGCTTTTATCCAAAGTCATGTACATCTGAGAAGGCAGGGTCACACGGTCCCTGAAGCAACTGCAAAATCACCCTGCCACCCGTGGGATTTGAACCAGCAACCTCCTGATCACAGGAAGTGTAGCCGAACCCACAGAACCACAGACCATTCTGCCCAAACGTCACCATTTTATTCAAACGGACTATCTGCTTCCTCTTTGGCTCGCTTTCAATAGGTGCGGTTATCAGTACAGCGCTGGCCATCAGTGGGGTGGCTCTGAAGGTCACGCGGGGACTCAGTGCTCCGGCCAGGTCAGTCTCGCTTGTCAGGCTGCCATCTGCTGCCTCGGTGGGGTGCAGCACCGTCCCCCCCCCCACATCACCACCAAAGTGCATTCCCGGCTCTGCCAAGAAACAATTATGACAGACCTTTCAGGAAATACTCATGACTGATCACGGCAGACTGCACTGAAGGGGCTGAAATATTAAAATGACAAATCGAGTATTCACATTTTTTCACGTATGTCTTTTTTCGCTTTTAAGGTAAAATGCTTTAAGGTATTCGGTTTTGTTTTCACAAAATTATAGCGGTCGTATAAGTTTAAGGGGAAAACATTTAATTTTAATAGCTACGTATAATAACTTTAAATAATACATGCCGCACCTGGTAACTGACTGCCCAGATTTCCATAAAGCCATACGGTACGTCGTTAAATTAAAACGACTCGTTTAGGATTTCGCGAAGCTCACGTGCTTCTGATCTGCACGTGGCGCGATCACCCCCAAGCGACTAACCTAACCTGGCAGCAGGGGGCGCCCTGCGCAAGGGCTTTGCGGTGGCAGAATGACCTTTACTGTGTAGCTGCTGGAGTGTCACGAAAGGACACCACGGCGTGTAATTCACACACCAAGTTTTAACGATTTACTATCATATATGTATAGTGCAATAAAATGATCACTTGCGGACTCCTGCTGGTTACGGTAAAAAAAACAATAAAAACAAATTATCCAAATATTCCGTATATACACATGCAAGAATAGAGGTAAAATTCTTATGATACGTATAATTTTTTATAGTGCTAATGCAGTTTCATGTATCTTTTTGATTTCTTCGGTTTCAGTACAAGAAAAGAATGTGGATCGAGCTATACCTTTTCGTATTCATTTATAACAAACAGGATTACTTTATTTCTTTGCTTTTTTAATCCAAATGCCTTACACACACACACACACAAAACAATCTAATATACATCCAGACAATTCAGCTCAATGCATCGGTGCTCAAGCAAACAAGTAACACAAACTATTTTTGGTTGAATAAATATGCTTCAAGGTGGTGCTGGAGTTTTCTGTCTTCAGTCACCCAGGACCTTCTTATATCTGGAAGAAAATAGCCTAAATAAAATACGTTTAAATCGCGTTTCTGGGCTGCAGAAGACATGCAAAATTTGCAGCAATACACAAAGCGTCGGTATAACGCTATGAAAGACATGAGTTAATTTCTCCGCATTATCATTTTCATATTAGCCTGAAGAACGAAAGCGCAGGAAATCTAACGGCATTTTCAAGATCATTGACTAGCAAAGTGCTTCAACACATTAAATGCATCTAAGAGGCTATAATCCTCGAGTTTAATTCAAGACAGTCTGGGAATTACACGTTTTATTAGTTTTAGCGCATCGAAAGAAATTGATTCGCGCCCTACTGCACACTCCAGTCAGGATTATCATACTGCAAATTATTCATTTACATTCATTAAACGACTAGATTTATATGTAGCTGAAATTTGTTATGTGACAGAATTTATAAATGTAATGGAAATTTCACAGCAAATCCTGTGAACGAGATTTTTTCCCTTGTACATATATACAGAATCTGAATCCCGATTTAACCAAAACCTCATTCCTCGCACTGGGTTGGTCTCCAGCTATAACAGCCATCACTGCTGAATGTGTAAAGTTAACTGTACACCGACAAAATTCAAATACCTGTAGTTTTACGGACGGACTTTACATGTTTTTTGTCTGTACTAGAACTGAAAATCATCTAAAGTACCGCCCATGCTACTATTCCCGTAAATCTCTAGTAATGCGTTTCAATTGAGAAATGAAAAGTACCTTTTCCGGGTCACATGGGTCATGCTACTGTTGCAGCAATAAACATGGCGTCCCCTTGAGTTGAAATTTAGTATTGCATTGCATGAAAAATGTTATTTAGAATGGTAGCTGCAGCAAATTCAATTCAGTTCGATTCTTGTGTCAGATGTTACATTGACTCTTGATCTGCTTTACGATAATAGGTTCATCCATGACCCTTATGAATTCTCTATGGTTCCTTCATACAAAACCAAGTTATACTGAGCAACTTTGTCTGGAAGAAGGTAAGACGCCGATATCATTTATAGTCGCTTGGTCGAGGTTGCTAATCAAAGTTTACAGCTAAAAGTACGTCCAGAAAATGAGCAGTTCATAAGCTATCAAGCAAAACAAACGGTAATTAAATAATCACCATATGTTATACATTGAAAACAAATTAACATCATCTAAAAAAAATAACCATCATTGCAGTTATCTAAAAACTGGCTGGTAGATTACAGATAACCTGCAGATATTTAAGACATTTTTTTTTTATGGCTTAATATACGTATTATTGTGAAAAAATATTTTTCCAAGCTCTTTCCAAACTAAGCCCAGCTTTAAATGTTAGATTTCATCGTTCTAAATGACATAATCACTGTGGATTCCAGAAAAAAAAAAATACATGTTTTTTTTTTTATGCCAGCTCACCATCCATCCATCTTCAGCCAGCTTATTCAGTACAGGGTTACGGGGTGCCTGGCTCCTATCCCAGAATGCATAGGGCACACGGCAGGGGACACCCTGGATGGAATGCCAGTCCGTGTCCTATAAGTCCCATTTTGGTCATAATTTAATACCTGTCCAATTCTTTTTTTTTTTAGGCCTATTGGTCATCGTGTAATAAATGAACGGCAGACTATGACAAAATTTTCAGGAGCTAAATTGGACTCATCTGCTGAATCCTCAGTTTGGAGTTGACTTTTATGCAGGTTTCAAGTTCCTGTGGAAAAAAAAATAACCAATTGGGACTCAATCCCCTAAGGTCAGATGGAAAGGTAGGCCACTGATAAGGGCTATCTTTTACCGTGGTGTATTATGACGCCGGCAAAGGCGAGTCTCTGGGAGCTGTAGCAAGTAACAATGCTTCCTTTTGTCAGAGTGTATCAGATCAATTGGTGTCTATAGACCAAAGCAATAAGTGGGTGTGACAGAGAACTCGTGGGAGAACTACATTCTACAGGACTATCTTTTGAAAGGAAAAACTTCTGCAAGGAAATAAGGCATGCTAAGCTAATGACTCATCCTTGGCAAAGGAAAAGTTCAATAAAACATAGCAGGACATAACGACTTTTAAGTACAGCGTAGTCCAGTGTGATTCTTCTTGTAGGTAGCAGGGAGGAAGATGTAGCAATGAGATGTAAAGTAAAAAGGAATTTGAAGAAGCACTCTCTTCATTTGCCTTGCCAACCGAGTGCACTTTGGTCCCTTGCCACCATATTCTGAACACTTGCATTCAGAGACGCCCATAAATGTGTTTTGCGGTGAGTGTTTGGCTGTGAGGAGTTAGCAGCGCCGTTACATGGCTCCATGTCAGAGATGTGTACTTGTTCTCGACTTGCGAAGGAGGTGCTAACTTTCTAGGGACTGGGCGGCACGTGTGGCATCGCAGTTTTCTTTTAATGTGTGACCCAGCAAATCTTATGTTACTATGCAAGTGACAGGGCTAGGAATAAAGCAGGGGTAGGTATGGGCGTAGTTGCTGCTGCCTGTAGTAATTGTTCATATATCCATCCATTTTCCGTACCCGCTTGTCCTATTCAGTATCGGTACAGAACCTATCCCGGAGGCTACAGACACAAGGCAGGGAACAACCCAGTATGGGGTGCCAACCAATCACAGGGCACAGTCACACACCATTCAGCCACAAAAGCAATTCGGCAACTCCACTTAACGTCAGTGTGTTTTTGGACTAGCTGGAGTACCCAGAGAAAACCCCATGAGAGCACAGGGAGAACACACACATGGTGCTAGATCAGAGACTCAAACCCTTGTCCCAAAGGTGCAAGGTAACAGTGCTAGCCACTGAACCATACTGTAACCAACCTCTAATAACTTAACAGACCTTGAGAAAGACTTGCAACCTTGGGAAAGACTCGAACCCTAGTCCCATAAATGTCACACGCTAAGTCTTTGGAGCCATTCCAGGGAGGAGCTTTGCTTAAGGTCAGCTGGCCCATTTTGAACCAGAACCTTCTAATTACAAGTGCAGCATCCAAACCCACTGAACCACAAATGATTTTATTTCATTCTATAGTTTCTAAACTTTATTCCACTACTGCATTTAATCTCTTAGGACAACGGTACCCCAAATGGTAGTTGACTTAAATCTTTAGTAGGCAAGCAATATGTAGACATTGTCAGCTTGGACAAAAGGGATTCAGAGGAAATATGTTCTTGTCTTCATTTGAATTTCCCAGAATCCTTTAGGAAATATTAAAATGTTATGCAATCGCCCCCATTACATCTCAGGTGGCTCTGAATATGACTCCGTGGGACAGCTGATGCTGTAAAATTCTTTTCTCATATAAAATTAAAGGGAAATGCGTATAAAATTCCGCACAAATGTGATGTTTTGAATGAATCTCCGAGTTGTTTTTTTATATTTGCATCCTAGGATGCTAATTTTGTCTCCAAGCAATTTAACAAGCAATCATTTTCTAACTTCTAGCTGTTTACGATTATCTGCCTAATGAGAGAAAAGTGAAATCTGTCAGAGAATACAGTGAATCTAGGTCACCGAATTGCTATGCTGTGGTAATTACCATGCTCAAATGTATGGTTAATTCTTTCCCGTTGCTGGAGTACATGAGAGGATTACACAGCATTTTAATGTATCATCTTTCTTTTTCTCTGTTAAATTAATTAAATTTTAGTCACACATTCAGTATTAACGGGGTATATTTGAAACGTTTTGCCGTTTAAAATGGGAAATATAATTTCAAACAAGGGTAAACAGTGTGAGGTAGCGGAGCGCATCTTTTCATACTGTTTCGACTCTCTTGGACTCTTAATTGAATGTTGAAGGAGGCAAAGCTGTCAGAAAAACAAGAGCCTGGCGCCTGAGCGTGTAGCAGCTTTTTTCCACGTTTATTCGGCTGTAGATGTGAATGCTGACAAGTGACCCGCACCGCGGTGTCCATCTCCCGGCTTTAGGAGAAATAACTGAAGAATCGAGACGGATCGGCGCTCCTGATGCAACCAGAACTGGCTGATTAAGAAGCCGCAGCGCACAGTCGTGCATCTTAATCAATCCTTCACCTTCTGTCTTCGTGTAATAGTGATTCATTCAACAAAATGCAATGCTGAACGTTCCAGATTTAAAAATGCTTCCCTTTGTGACTTTATTTGGTACGGACTCAAAATCACAGTGGACCGTCAGTTGTGATTCGTTTCCATAATGCGTGCCACAAAACATTACAGCAAGACACATCCACATGACATCCTTATATTTTATTATATATCTCACCGATATGAACATAATTAATCTAATTAGTATTGTCAAGAGGCGGAAATTTACTTGGTTATTTATGCAAAGCTATGTTTAAATAAATTTAAATTATTCGGCTACGATCTAATGAAAAAAATCTGGTTAAATTCATGGTAAGCATGATGAAAGTAGGGGGTTTTGTTTTGCTAGGAAGGTTTGCCTTGGCAATTCATTCATGTTTTCATGTGACGTCACATCCCTATAGGACCGCTCACCCCGAGGGCAAAACAAGGCTTTTACTCCGCTGCCCGCCACTTATTTTCTTTACCACGTTTCTTTATCCAAAATTCTGCATAACTGGATGCACTAACCGTCAGGAGACAAACGTGCGTTGTGCAATTACCGAATCCCACCCTAGAATGAAAATCCAGAGAGGAGGAGATTGTGGATTCCTGCTGTTTGACGTGCCTCCGTCCCTGGAGAGGAAACGAAAGAATGGAATAGCACAACCGAGAGCGCTTTGACGTCGAAGTTCAGGGGGTGTTCCACGAAGCAGGATTTCTCAGTTAGATGGGTTAACTTAAGCTAGACGTCATGATTGTCCAATGGGAATGCTCCTTACCTATAGTCTTATTGGACGACCATGATTTCTACCCAGGGTCCGAATTACACAATGCCTTTCGGGGGGGCATTATTATTATTATTTCCTGTAATATACCACGAATTAAAAGTCAAATTCAAACTCCCAAGTTACATGCACGCGCATACATAGAGTTACAAACAGAGTTACTGCAAAAAAGAATATAAAAAGATTCTACTATTACTACTGCAGGCAGTTAATACCGTCAGTAACATTTCATATAGGCACAGTAACAACAACATAAGAATCGGTAAGAAATTGAACTTAAAGACACATAACATTGACATTTATACTATAATTTTAATTTCTAGAACCGTAACATACAGAAGATGAAATATAACCTGTAACACAAAAGCAGACGATTTTATTAGAGCTCCCCCTATTGAGATTTAAAGAAAGCCCATGTCCTTTTCGGGGCAGCGGAGCTCCTATTAGCTCCCTCGTAATTGGAACCGTGTTTCTAGCCTAAGCTAACCCAGCTAACTGAGAAATCCCGTTTATGCGACACTCTGCAGGAACCTCGTTTGCGGCTCGGATATCCTTGGGCGGCGTCGACCGGGAACTTTACTAGCCCCTTTGCACTTTGGTGCCTCGCTTTCCCACCGCAGAATAGGAACTGGGACCTTTATGTTAAATAAGCATGCAAGATGTAAAACTCATAGGTTAAACTTAACACATGCACCAGCATAATAGACAAAAAAATATCAGATATCCATTGAATTTCCCAATGCAGAAATACAGAGAGGCAAGCAATAAGGTATTCATTAATGCATATAATGAATAATAAGTTAACAAATTAACTGTCTAACTAACTAATTAATTAATTATTAATACATGTGTTGAACATAAATAGCTGTCTTTACTTTTATTAGTTTTCATCCAGGCGGAAGCGTATGGGGATGGATTCTGTATAACGGATACAGTCAATCCTGCCACAACTTCTGAATCACAGCGTGAATCTGTTCTACCGCGACTGATAGTGCACTCTCAAAGAAAAAGGTAAAACTTTGTACCTTTGCTTGTCACTGGAGCTGTACCCTCAAGGGTCTGCCAATTGTACCCTTTGCTGTGGGTAATTGTACCTTTTAAGGAACATTTCTGTACCATTCTGGGTACATTATTGTTGCTTGCACCTTGGGGATGAGGGTACAGCCCAATGACAAGCAAAGGTACAATTTTTTTATCCTTTTGTCTGTGAGTGTACCTGAGTCCAATACAACGCCAAATGGCACTTGGATATGAGCAGTTCTTAGTCAGACAGAAAAGCACTATGCAAATTAAGATGCAATATGGCCTTAGAAAAATTACTTAACAAGGATTTCTTTTGAACCAGCTCTTACCATTGAATCAGTTTTCAAATCTAAATGAACTTTTTGTAAGCTACATCCACGCATTGCACAGATCAAAGTCTACGATTAGAACGATCTAATAATATTTGACAGATTATTATATAAATCCATTGCATTTGTGCTGTGTGCATGTTGAGTGCCATTGTGACTCATGATGGCCAAAATGACGCTTAATGAACCATTTGCTGTATTTTCTGACTCCACTAGATGGCGATCTCTGTGCAAAAAAAAATCGGCATTCCCCAAAGTAAACCTAGAGCACCATATAGTGGGGTCAGGAAATAAAGTGAATGGTTTATGATGTGTGGTTTTGGCTATTACTACTCCAGACTCGTCATGCGACAAGTTAGGGAGTTTGACCCATTCAGCTGAAACACTTACTATAGTCATTTCTCATGAGATTCACAAGACCCATAATTTATTAATTTATTATTCTTATTATTTCTTATTTAAAATGCATGCATATAATTTCATTATTGGCCACTGGTATCACTATCATTTAATTCATTTTGTTAGGTGAAAGTTACTAAGTTTTGGAGTTGAATTCCCCTAACATTATTTTCCCCATTGTATATATGTGTTTTAGTATGCGATTTTAGTGAATATGCCATTTTTCAGGAAAGCATTAGTTGCGATATAGCAGGACTGGCAGTATGTACACATCTCCAAACTGGTGTTTTGGCAGTGTCTCCCCTCTCTAAAGACTGAAATACTGCAGCATGTGCTGTGCAGAGATCGCAAGTAAGTAAAATTTGCATTTTTTTTCTCATAGCTTTATTTTTTTCTGTCGATAGGTGAAATATTTGTTGCTTGGAAGATTAACCGATGTTTGTTGTAGATCTATGGAGTAGATCCATGATGGAAGGGTTTTTTTTTTCCACTCCGGGTCTCCAAGGTGTCAAGTACCGAGGGCAAAGTTTACTAAGTTGTTGATGTGTTGGTAGTTTTGTGTTTTGCCTTTTAAGGTCCATTCCTATGTTTGTAGTTTATTAGATGAAGCTTTTAGGTTTGAGTGCTATTGGGTTCCTGGCGTCGTAATCACTTCCCTCCTACAGCAGGCTTATGCTGCAAAAGGAACATCGAAACAGCTTTAAGCAACGAAAGAGAGAATGACGGTGCCAAAATTTGATAGGCCGGCTCTTCTGGCAAATTATGCTGCTTAGCAACACCTTGTTAAAATAATATGCAAAATCGACACAGTCAGTGTTAAATTCAGCAATGCAAAGGGATGGCATATAGCACATCTATAAAACGAAGAGGTTTGGTCACATTGGGAATTATTGGAGAAAATTCAAGAAACAAATGCACTGCATTTCAGCTGCAAAAGCAAAATCTTGCAGTACTGTAATTAAATACTGTCTGGAAAAACTGTCTCCACACTGTACACCGTTCTGCTTTGGCAAACAGCATCAAGCACCAACTGACCTGGCAAGCTGATATCCCATGAATGTGTCACATGCTAAAAGGTTCTGGCCTGCACATCGGCCTTATTTGCCAAGAATAGCTGCTCTATACCACTAAAGGACTTGGGTGTCCTTGAATGCAATCTGAGGGTTTCCCAGTAAGTACCAGCATCTAAGCAGAAGGCAACATCAGTGACTGATTATTTCTGGATTGTTTTTTTTTTTTTTTTTTTTTTCGTTCTGGTGCTGTGGAGAAGCTCAGCCTTTTCAAGCAGAATTTTAAATGAAGGTTAATTAAATAATTAAAGTAGAACCTTTATGAAACATAGCACAACGTAGCTGATCGGCCCTGTGCTGATGACTGCGTGCTTGTGATAAAAATGTGAAAAATACAAGGCGCACACACACACATTTTAAATCATGTCTTTGTGGGGACTCTCCATTCATCTCTATGGGCAAAACTCTAATAACAGCAATGACAGCCCCTACCCAGCCTTAACCTTAACCGTAAGTAACCAAACGGAATACAAGGCTTTGGGCATTTTGGGATTTTTAGTTTTCTGATTATTTTTTGATTCGCAGATCTTTGTAAAAAAAAAACGATGCCCACAATATCGAAATAACAAGTTTTTATCACATTGTGATATATATCATATATCATATATATATATATACACACACATACATACATACATACATACATACATATTATACACACACACATGTATTGTGTGTGTGTGTGGGTGTGTATATATATATCATTTTCAAAATATATGGTATACATGCTGAATATACATTCTATATATACAAAAAATGCAAAGCAACAAAATGGTAATACCATAAGATATACCACAATAGCTTTTAGCTTGTATTTTTGGTCTCTGTTTCAGCTTTAGATTCAGCAAACGCATCGGGTCAGGACCCTCATTCAGCGTATAATCAAAGCCTCCGGATAATGGGCCAGCGGCCGCTTCCAGAAAGCCATTGATAGGAGGATAAGCACTGTGAGGTCTTTACCAGTCTGCCTATGTCACTTAGTTCATATCCAGGACTGTCTGCCAAGCCCTTAATGTGCATTGGGCTCTGTGTTAAAACAGCCCCCGTGTGTATGTCCCAGGAGAGAAGGAGACCTACTTTAGCAGGCAAAATGCAGGCAAGATGAATCTCTGTCCAAAAGCTGTACAGCAGCTTTAGAGCAGTAATAAGAAGAACATAACTCCATGCAGCTGTTCAGTTTCCACACAGCTGCTGTTAGCATTTCTTTTTTACTGCTAGTCTACTGGAATCATTATGACCAAATATACCATAGTATATGCTCCTTTTTCATGTTTTTCTGCAGTGCGGTGGACTCATTGAAAATAAATAAATCCCTGATTATCAAAGTTACCTCTGACAAATTGAGCATAGAGCACATGCAGCTTGTCCAGGTTTCCAGATTTTGAAGCTTGTGGAATCATATAATTCAGTTATAATTTAGTTTAGTTTAGAACATATGATGCAGCCATTTAACTGAATGAATATGGATACTGTACTGTAGTCAAATTTTACCAAAATAAACCTCAGATGGTTTCACAGTCCAACTATATTCAAAATCCCCAAAAAACTGTGAAAACATTGTTATTGACAAAGCAACAAAATCTGAAAGGAGACAGAGACATATTCATCCGGTGTGACAATGGTTAAACAAGAACGAACAAACACCTAATTTACCAGATTTCTTCCCAATACGCGCTCCCCGATAATCATCATATTTGAAAACTATCTGCCTGGCTTTAGCGGAGGCTGAGATCAGCCCGGGCGGTGTGCATTGGGACAAAATGGAGCGCACTACCCCTGCTGATAAAAGATTAAAACCCAATCCCAACTCTGAGGTTCTGGGGAGCCCTTTGAACTATTCCCCTGTGTCCCCAGGGCTATGGCTTTGCGAGAAGGGTAATTATTTCTAAAGCGGGGTCCTGACAGACCTTGGTGGAGCCTGGTAGTGTGTTCAGTTTAACTAAAACAAAAGATCTCAGAGGAGAAGACTGGCCCCGAGTATTTTCACATCCATCTCATAGAGAGGCCTGCGATGTGCTTTTCTGGAACACTGCTGCGTGGACGTGTTGATGAGAACCGGCCGAGATTTGGCTATCCTGAATGAGTGAAGAAGGGAGGAACGAGGGCCAGAAAAGCGTGTCATCGTGAACGCAACGAGGAGATCCGTAACACCATTTCCTAAAGCAAGCGTGTGGGCAATTAGTTCAAGTCCATTCCCCCTCCCCCCCAGCAATAAATCCTGCCATAATGAAAAGATAACTGACTGGCTGTATTGCTTTAAAAGGAAGTGTATGGGGGGGGGGGGGGAATTATCATACATGTATTTATGATTACAGCAGTGGCCTACTTACAAATGTCTGCACAAGGGCTTCCCGAGTCTCTGAAGATGAACGCGGGAGAACGACTTAAGCTTGGGAGAATCCTGACTTCTTCATTATCCTCAAATCAGACTCGAGGGGCTGGAGCGAGTGTCGCGGCGTCGAGCTGACATGGCGGACGGCTTCTCTTCGCATGACGAACGGCTCGTGATTAAGTAGCGGACAAGCACGTGTTGCCATTGCAGACTGATGATAAGTGCTTCTGAATGAGACATATAACTGGTTACCGGTCCTACTTTCTGCCGTGATCGGCTAGAATGCACTGAGACACTGTCGTGCCACCGGACCTACCATGTACGGCCAAAGTCTGTGGACTCCACAGTGTCAGAAAAAAGCATTTGCTTGCCACTGGGGGCTGTTTCCTTGTGATTGTACCTTTTATGGTACAGAAACTCCGAGAAACATCCCAAAGGTACAAACAGCATTAATGTACCATCAATGGTACAGAAATGTTCCATACAATGTACAAGCACCTACAGTTATGGGTACAATTTGCACACCCTTGAGGGTACAACCATGGTGCAAAGCAAATGTGAGAGTGCAGCTTGTCTAACATTTCAATCCCAAAACAATGGGGTTTGACATGGAAGCAGGTCCACGCTCAGTTACTGTAATAGCCTCTGATCTTCTGGGAAGACTCTCCATTAGATGATGGACGTCGCTGGTGGGATCTGCTGCCATTCAGGTTGGGTATGGATGTCAGGTGATCAGGTCCCTCTCTGGGAGCTTGTGCAACTGAACTTGCTCTAAGATGGTTCCACTTCACACTTCAGGTTGACCAGGGCAGCTTTATCGGGAGAGAAATTTGGCAAACTGATTTATTAGAAAGATGACATTTGATGAATGTTTTCTAGCAGAGATAAGCTCCAACCATTTTACTACCCAATCACTTTTTATTAAAGGAAAGCAAATGTATCATCTTTCATATACATAATATGTAAATATGCGATTGCTATACATCAGTTTTTCTCACAATAGGATATTCGACACATTAGACACATTAAATATTTTGAATTTTTCTTAGTTCTAAAGATTAAATTCGTTAGCTGAAAAGAAGAAAGTCCTATTCTCTTCCACGTCTTTTTAGTACGTCATCTTTACAATGCAGCTGTAAAATAGCGCAGAAAGCCGCCCTATAAGAAACTTGAAGACTATACCCATCTCGACTCACACCTCCAGATTTGGGGGTGAAAACCCTTCCGCCCGTCCAGGGTGCATCGCTTGCCCTGTTGACTGTGACAGACTCCAGATCACTTCCGTGGCCCTGTACTGAAAACACGGACGGATGATGGACGGATGGATATCACCTCTTCAGGATTTTGACTGTTACCTATATAATTCATCATATTTGTTCCCCAGACGACGATATTCATATTATATTAAAATAGACGAGGAGGAGCACGTCAACTGAAAATACATGGGATCGCAAAATAATCGTTATAGAATAAAAGAGAAGAAAATAAATCATTAAATAAAATCAGTTTTTCGTCTATCTAAAAAGATTAAAGCAACGTAACCTTTCAGTGGGATGCAATCCTAAAAACAGCTGGCAGTTTGACAGGCTTCTCATCATTGACAAAAGCAGATATTTCGAAGTAGCCAGTCTCTGTCCGTGGTCCTGAAACCAGGACGCCCCTGACTGTCGGTGAAAGGAGTCAGTGTCAGTCATTCGGTGTATGATACTGACAAACATGATCGGAATTTGAAATATGTAGAATTAGTAATCGGTAGGAAATTAACAATGCTCTTTCAACATCTAATCTATTGTCATGGTGGAAAAAAAGTTCAAATGATGAACTGCGATGGACGAAGACAGCGTAGGAAATTGCAGATGGTGTTTTCCTTTAAGATGATGTAAGACTTTATTCCCCGTGATGGTTTATCCCTGCACCGCTGAAACAACATCAGCAGAGACGTTTTTACTGTGCTGCCAGCGCTGCTCGCAAGACATCGGAAGGATCCCCTGCAGGCTCCGGCCAAGCCCACTCACAGCATTGCCTTTATAAAGCCGTTTAATCGCTGCGCTGGAAATGACGGCTGATCGTGGAGAGACGAAGCAAACCAACTCCAGCAGAGACAGATGAAGTGTCCGACATCGGTCCAGAGACCAGAGTTGGTGTTTTATCTCTCAAGTTATCTCGGACGGGTCATCGTGTATTTTTCTTTAACCGGAGAAGTTGACATGAACTACTGGTGACAAAGCCGCTCGGCTATACTCCACGGATTACTTAAGTTGCTGTGAACTTTTGCAGGAATAATGTAATATAAAGGTGCTTTTTAAAGAGTGGGGTGCATTTGTTTTCCAAGTGGCCAACAGTGTTGACCGTGTTAAATAAATCCTGGGCGTGATAATGCACGAATTACCGTGTCATGCTATTTAGGGTAATATTCCAGAGAAGAAATTGGCCAAGCATCCCTCCCTACTACCATCGACGGGCAGAAGAGGCAGGGCGACCGGTTCAAAGGCTTTATACGCTTCTGCATATTTTGAAGTAACCCAGATTTTGTATAAACTGTTCTTTATATTGACCAAATGGGGCTTATCAGTCTATATCTAAATCTTAATACGGCTGACTGGCAAGAGAAAATATAACCATTTTGTACAACAGTATAGCTTTAAAATATAGCCTATATCTCTGATTGATTATAATTCTGACTTTCGCATTAGATGTTTAAATTCTGGTATGATATTCAGTGATTTTTTTTGTTAGGAAAATTGCCCAGTGATTAAATACCTACATTTACTTTTTTGGCCGCACAGCCAGCATTCTTCGCGAGTTTAGCTTTGCAGGCATTCGCATGCATGACTGAAATAATGGCCCTGAGCGGTAACAGCAGATCCCAGCCGCAAAACAAAGATCAGGGGTCTGCTCCCACTTCTTTCCCCGACGTCGTGGAGCTAAACGTCGGGGGACAGGTCTACTACACCCGCCACGCCACCCTAATTAGCGCGCCCAATTCGCTGCTTGGTAAGATATTCTCTCCCAAAAAAGACAATTTAAAGGATCTAGCCAGAGATCCCAAAGGACGCTACTTTATCGACAGAGATGGCTTTCTGTTTCGGTACGTATTGGATTATCTAAGAGATAAGCAGATCGTCCTTCCCGACCACTTTCCAGAGAGAGGAAGACTAAAGCGCGAAGCAGAATATTATCAGCTTCCGGAGCTGGTTAAAATCCTCACCCCTGAGTACTTCAAGCAAAGTCCGGATGACTATTTCCACAGTGACATCGATGACATCTCCCAAGGCAGCGACCAAAAAATGTGTCCGCCGTCTTTAGGCGTGAGCGACCGCAGGTACGGGTTCATCACGGTGGGGTACCGGGGCTCTTGCACCCTGAACCGGGAGAGCCAGCGGGACGCGAAATTCAGAAGAGTGCCCAGGATTCTGATCTCCGGCAGAATCGCTTTAGCCAAAGAAGTCTTCGGGGAAACCGTGAACGAAAGCCGAGATCCGGACAGGACCCCGGACAGATATACGTCCAGGTTTTACCTTAAGTTCAAACACCTAGAGAGAGCATTTGACATGCTGTCCGAGTGCGGATTCCAGATGGTCGCCTGTAACTCCTCGGTTACTGCATCGTTTGTCAATCAATACACAGAGGACAAGATCTGGTCCAGTTACACAGAATATGTCTTCTATCGTAAGTAAAGAGTTCAGGATTCTTTTTTGCTCCTTACCTATACAAAATACCATGGTTATTTGAATTTCCTTAGCAAAGAAGGTTTCTGTGTTTAAAAGGCAATTGTTTTAAATAAAAAAAAATCATATAATTTAAAACTCATCTGAATGTATGTAGGTTCATAAACGACTTTTTTTTGGAATGACCACTAGAAGGCACAATTGATTTGTGTGTCTCAAATTATGTGCACGTTCTGAATCATTCCTGTAAAGATTACATGACATATTTTGTAACATTTGCAGCTTGTTTCTCAGGTACAAACAAACCAGCCACTGAATGATCAGGGCGTTAGCTTTGATCGTCATTGTTTTATTATTCTTATCGCACAAATCTTCATAACGCGGCGTCGCGATGCTCCACTCACTTCCTGATTAGGGAAGGTAAAAGAGCCTTTGATTCCTCGTGCGCATTTGTCTTGGTACCGGGGGGGCGGCACCAGCTTCATGTTTATTCAGTTTGTTCCCACTGACTCCCTGCCGACTCCGTTACGAATAACACAGACCTCAGAGGACTGTCAAACTTAGCAGTATCTCCAAGATGTCCTCCCACAACGTGCGGTATTTGGATGATGACTTCTGCAGTTATTCTAAAAATACCCCGCTGCATATTGCATCAAAACACCTCACATTTCCCCCTTTCCTCTAGAGGAAATCTTTTATAGATGGCGTACACAACACATACTTCATCTAAACAAAAAAATATGAGAGTTGAATTGGATGACTCGAAGTGTATATACAAAATATGCCCCTGTATCTAAGTAAAGGTGATCAACAGTAGAACTAGTTCATCTAGATTTATACACACCTTTTAGATTTGCTTAAGTCTTTAAAGTCCAAACACAGGTTGAGTTAATATGCCATTATGTACAGCCAGTACCTAAAACATAATATTATATTACTGCATAGAAGTATTTGGTTACCAGTAGGCCTATCTGTTTTTATCGACAACTTCTATCTATTTATTTAGGTAACATACCTGGTAACACAAGTAAATAAAACCTCGATAAAACAGGCCAATGACTTCAGATGAAGATATGGCGATACATCATGTTGATATGTGGTATGCACCTGCATGTATGTTTCGCTTGTGCAGAGCTTGACAGCGTCTAAGATTCTCTCGTAAATGTAGTTGATTACATTGATTTCTCTGTTGATGGAGCAAAGAGCAGTTTGCAGGAGACAAACAGAACATATAACCGCCTCAAGATACTTCTCGTCTATCTATAGAAGCAAGGCGCCATGCAATGTAATGACAGTAAAACTTTTGCTGTGCTGTTTCTCTTCGTACCGCAGACACACTGTGTTCTACTCTCGTGCTGTCATGTCCCGGCCTGTGTCACCTTAATTGCCTTGGGCAGGTTATGTTTAAGACCCGTTACGAATTTCTGGAACAGCGGCGTAGTTGCTCCTCGCTTCCTTCATGGCAGCATCCCCGGGGGTATAGAGGCTAGGGCGCCGAGCACGGGAATCCGTAAAGCGTTTGCTGCATGGACCGAATGAACGATGACTGGCGACCTCCGATCATGTTTCACGCACATGCGCACTGAATCACGGCGGGGAGGTTTTAAGCGATTCGTAATAAGATGATGGATGCAGCTCTTTATTCTACTTCTAGTTTCTATCCTAGCCAACTCTCAACTTCTGGATAACTATAAAGCAGTATGGTTTTGCTTGGAAACTGATGTCTGAAAGCCCTTCAGCAGATTTATAATCCAGTAGAATCATTTCAATAGATCACATATAACCGGATTTTAAAATGCTAAATGTGACGCGGGTCGGCGGATAAGATTGTCCTCCTCTCGTGGTTTGGATCCTCTCCGGTTCCCCGCTGTCCACGCCCTCCTCCCGTCAATTTGGTCCGACTCTCCTTCCCATTGCCTTCGCCCACAAGACAAAATAGCACCAGCTGGGCTAACGGCTATGCCAGTGTGGAGGAAGTAAAACACAGCTTCTCGCTGGCACCAGGGAACATCACAATTAAACAGGAGGACATCCACAAGCTCCCCATACTATTGTCTTTGGGGTCCGACTATATATTATCAGTGAACTGGAGGGGTACTTTTAAAAAGACATTGAAACCCACGAAATGGAGATAATGTCTTGTAAAACGTGTATGAAATGCAACGATGTTGCAATGTTGAAAGGAAACGGTTACAGTTAAACTGTTTTGGTTAAAGTTTACCTGGATGTGAGTGACAGTTGAGTAAATGCGTCATAGATGATGTAGAACATTCTGATGAGGCACGTAGCACTGCAATATAGGCAGATGTATTCATATTGCGGTGGACAGAGAACTAGTTTGCCAGCTGAAAAATTTGACCCATCCTATCAGATTTAATAATTGGTGATGGGGGCGGATGGAACCTTGGTGTTTTATTTGGAAAATGCTCAGATGGTTTCCTCGAACAGTGAAACATTATACATCCCTTTACAAAGCATAATTGTATTCTTTCAGGATAAAGGCATTCATAATGGGCTACGGCTAGTCATCTCACTGCAGCTTCGTCTGCTTCTAGATGGCGCTTTTCCAGAATTTTTGCGGCGGACAAATGTGTCTATCGCTGCGCTAATGTACCTGCTCTCTTAACCGTATTCCAGTTTACCAGGAGAGCATTGTCAAGAAGATCTTCATCAAAACGGCACCGGTTTTAGTATTATTAACGCATCAAACGAAAAGCGCTCAGATTGACATGGCTCTGTGCGTGTTTGTAAGATCAGGTGCGACAATACAAATCACATTAATCCAATTAAAGAAGTGTGACGCTCGGATTGTCTGCCGCCATGTCCCCATAAATGGGCATGCACCATCCTTCCCCACTAGCCCAGTGCAGCGTTGTGGTAAGCTTGGAGTCTGGGCCTGGAAGAATGGGACACGAGGTCAGGAACTTCCGGGATAGGGTGACCAGATAATCCATGTCAGGGAGGACACTCTGAGCTAGGGCAGGATTTGTAAACTACCATTTCAGTTAACGGGAGCTGGATTTCACTTGAGCATCGAGTTCTTGCTGCGTGCTGATTGGTCAGCCTCCTATAACCACGCACCTGTCACTAATGTTGATGTGAAACAGCTGGATGCGTCTTTCAGTCAAGGAAACTAACCAATCAAAGCACAAGAGGAGCTGAACTATTTAGCTGAGTACAGGAGCCTTTCAGTTTGATAGTAGTTTGCAAAAGCCGAAGTAGCTCAAAGTGTCCTCCCTGCCATGGATTATCTGGTCACGCTATTCTGGGATGGAAAGTCAATCTATCACAGGGGGACACTCACATGCTAAAGACAAATTATATGAATGCCAAATTCAGTTAGCCACATGCAAACTACAGACACACAGAGTCTGGGGGTGTCACTCACATCCAATGCTGAACCCTAGGCAACAGGGGTGGGGGGGGGGGGGGGGCCGGGGGGGGGCGGGAGGGCGCGGGGGGGGGGGGGGGGGAGG
>JABFEA020000052.1:4614154-4624745 GCA_019775915.2 Cyphomyrus plagiostoma
TACCGTGGGTTAGCGGCTTCACGTTAGCGATACCGTGGGTTAGCGGCTTCACGTTAGCGATACCGTGGGTTAGCGGCTTCACGTTAGCGATACCGTGGGTTAGCGGCGACGGTGAGCAAGGAAGAAAAACGCAGAGGGCTGGGGGAGTGGGCGGCTATCAGTCAAGCAAGCATGGGGAGGTGAGACATAGCTTTAGGTGGCAGCAAGATGGAGCTGCTGTTTCCTGTCAAGCATCATTCAGTTGTCTTTCTGATTACTGCCAGGACCACTATTATTATTAAGTGATGCAGTGATCCTCCCGTACAGCAGGGGGCAGTGTACATATCCATAGGAGGCAGCCCCATCATTCCCAGCCAACATCGTCCGACATCGCGCTTTCTGTTCTTCTGGCAGGGGGCTCCATCTTTATGAAAGTATCACTTGTCCTTCTGTGTCATTGGGGAGAGCAATGGAAACAGGCCTCTGCGCGTTTATAAGGGTGCGTGACGTGTTGGCTTACAAGATGCCATAAAACTAAGATTCAGGAGCTCAATATGAAAACCACATGTGGCTAAATAAAATAAAATATTGATACTGCGCAAGGGGGACTTCGTAAACAAACAGAGAGGGGGAGAGAGAGAGACTGCAGGGAAAATGGGGGGGGGGGGGTTGGTTTATACTGAAAAACACAGCAATGGGTGAGGTTGAAGTCTCATAGTCCTGATCGCAGAGGCGGCTGTCCTGAATTAGGGGTTTAAGACCTCCTGAAGCGTTAGAGGTTTCTTGGAAATTCATCTCCACTGCCCTGTTGTCATCTTTCCTTCTTTAATTCTTTCTTTCTGCCTTCCCCCGTTTCCTGTTCCGTGTAAACAATATACTAATGTATTACCGAACAACCATGTCAAGCACCTTGGCGTGACAGTGTTGTGAAAGGCGCTATATAAAAATAAATTGAATTTAGTCTTCAGCCCAGAGAATAGCATTCAGTTTTATCAATGTTGGTGTAGCCAGTGTACAAGATGATGATGAAAATTATTATTATTATTATGGTTTATAACAATACACAATTTGTAAAAAAAAAAATCTGGCAGTCATAACATTAACAAAAAATTTCACAAATGAACAATGAATGAGAAAACATATTTCAAGAATACAAATTATTGCATTCTGCATTTTTTACTTGGACTTCTGAGTAAAACTGCCTTTTGAAAAGTATTCAAAACTAACACATGCAATTACAATAGTGTAAATTTGGAAATAATGGAAAAATAAAGGAAATGGAACAGAATCCATCATAGAACTTGTGTATTATTCTCATTAGTCTTAAATAAAACTCAGCATTTTTATTGCATTATTTAATAACCCCTCTTGTTGTGTTATGGGATTTTTCGCCTCTCTCTCGCACCAAGCAAAAGGAAATGATGAAATCCATGGCAACAGTATACACACGAACGACAAACAGTCAACGGAAGACGTAAATGTAATGTGAAAAACCAAAGACCAAAGACACGACACAAAGGGGAGATGCTGATTGATTTCAGTGAGGTAAAACGACAGTTTTCTAGAGCATTCTGACCTGTATGACATCCAAAGCTCTCGTGAGACGTCACAAGAACGGGGTTCTCCCTTAAACATGTGGCTGCATGCTGCCAGTACTTCCTCCCAGGCCGATAAGGTGGGTTCCCGGAAATGCGACATTTTCTGAAAGCTCCTCTACGGCACTGAAGGGAGCCATAACTGGTGAGAATGAGTCTTTGTAGCTTTCTGATGCATTGTCACCGTGCGGTTGCGCTGAGGATTGCAAAAGGACTCCTATATTTATGTCTAGAAAGACGAGTCTTGGAGCAATAATTTAGTTTTATATGTCATTCCACCAGTCAACTCTCTTTGTATGAATCTGCCACCTCGAGGTGGATGCGGCAGAACCGACTGTGTAAACGCAGGTTTGTGCTGCGCGAAAAACTTTAGAAGCACAGCCTCTCCCCTGAAACGTTGGTGTTCCCAAAAAACACAGACTCCGGGGGCAGCTTTTCAAACCGCGTCAGTTCAAAGGAGCGGCTCTGACGGACCGTCAGACTTTTTACAGAAATGGATATAACATTCAAGAGTTTCACCTGGCCGCTCTTATCAGGATCACGCTGTGTATCTGTAAATCACTATGAGGACGCCTTTAAAAGCAGGGACAACAGGCTCCGTTTGAACTAACCTCCACCTGTACTAACTGTTTGAGTACTAACATGTTAAGTGTAATTGGCTCTCTCTCTTGATTCCATTAATCTTTGAGGATCTAAATGTGACTTCCATGTACCACCTTTACTAGCGCAAGAATGTAGAAACCTGCAGTGTTTTTATAGTATTTTGATGAGCAGTTACTCCTCTGGGTGTCTTCCAGAAGTTCCATATTTTTGAAACGACGCAGAATTTTAGTATGGCTGTTCTTAGCTCGTTAGTCTGTGCTTTCAGTTACACTATAAGACTGTGGACGCCAACTGGAGTAGTATCTCATTTCAAAATCACGGGTATTAATATGAAGTTAATCGGTCCGTTGTTGCTGTAATAGCCTCTGATCTTCTGGGACGGCCTTCCGTTAGATGCTGGTGGGATCTGCTGCCATTCAGGTTTGGTATGGATGTTGGGTTCCAGGTCCTGTGACTCTGGCCGGCTGATCACTTTGCAGCTGAACCTGGTCCCAGACGTTCCCACGATCGCTTCACTTGGGGCAGCGCTAGTACGGCAGATATTTAGCAAACTAGCTTGTGGAAAAAATGGCGTCCTAGTCACCCTCGTCTGTACAACCACCCATACTGCTGCCAATGTGTGGGTGTAGTTTAATTTACCAGTTTCTCCTCTTAATAGTAGGGATGCCCATATACGTTTGGGCATGTATCCCAGAATCCTTTCAACATTCATAAATCAAATCACTGTGATGTACAGGTCCTAACTGAAACTCTGGCTCTCCGTTTACATCAAATAATGGCTGTCAAAAAGGCAGAAATGGGAGAAGCTAGTTCCCCACTTCTCCCAGTATTATTAATTAAAACAAAACTACACGGGCATATTCATATATTGAAGCTTTGCTTCTGTGGTAAGTGTCCCAAATCCGGCTATATGTTTGCAGCATCGTTCACTTCCCGTATAATCAGCGGTCCAAATGCTGTCTTAGATCGAAAGGCTGCTTGAGATGCACGCGAAATGGGTCGTATTGCCCCGAGGGTCACCGCGTGCCCTGCTGTGGTTTTAATTTGCTACACAATTACAGTATTTAACGGGGCAGTGCTGAAATGGCAGCGATTATAAATGCGCATCTAAATGGCACCGTCAGACCGTGTGTTTTGTCCGTTTCCAGGTCAGCGTGATCAGGATCAAAATATACGCTGCGCACGGTTCTGGTTTAATGTCAGTGCTTTTTTGATGGGTATAGAGGTGCATTCTGTTAGATAAGTTAAATCAGCTGCCCTTTGCCGGGGCTCTGTGACAGCTCTCATTGAATGTCAGCGGCGCAGATTCCAGATCAGATCGCAGGCGTGGTTCAGCCCTCGGCACAGAAAGCTGAAAATGTTAACGTGTGTTTTAAAGCTGAAATGCTATAGCTCTGTTTGTCAACGTTTCATACCCATTTGCACGGTAGGGCTAATCAAAGCCAGTATTTTATATCGCATTCTTTATTGCAGCTAATCAAAGCGGAGCACGGCAGTCAATGCGCAGCGAACCCTGTTAGGCATGTGGTGAGGGCAGAGGATTAATATAAATGATCATGCCAGCGTGTCTCACTGGGTAAGTTGCTCTGATGGATTTTAGGCAATAGCAGGACATCAGAGATGTGATACGTGGGCTGTATAATCTGATGGAAAGCCATAACTGAATTATTTTAGCAATATATGATATCTCTGGTGATAACAAGCAGTTGCCCTCGTTTAGAGAAAACTGCCCTGTCTTTGGGTAGCTAATTGGTTCATTAAGCAAAAGCTTTGTGACCCTTGTTTTATTTCAGTGCAGATTCCCGTTTTCCCCCCCTCCTACTTTCACAACACCTGCTGCTAAATTTTTTCTAAGATCCTCGAGTACAGAACAGTACAGGAAGTTGTGATTTTTGCCGGTTCCATTCCCTAAGGCCTGTGCTTACGTCGTATCTGTAGGTATGTCGGAATTATAAAAAGTACAGGATAATAAAGATTATACCGTAATAATAAAAGTAACTACGACCGGTGAACTGCTGATGCCGCGCAATGTTGCGTGCGTTTGTTATTATCGGCCATTGATTTTTACCCGAATTTTTTATATTATCTACTTTACCGAAGATATTCCTCCTCCACCTGACCCACCTGCCAACCACCTGTTGTTGTACAATGGAAATTCAGGACGCGGATGCTTGATATGTATCTCGCTGGATTACTGGTGCCTTTGAAAAGTGATTCCTGCCCCGGGATGAACTTTAATCCCTCTGTCGCTTGTTCTCGCCCACGGATTCTCTGCGAACCGTGATGCCAGGCCCGCGCACCATGTCTCACAGGGAATCCGGAATTCCAAGGAGATTTTGAGCAAGTAAGCTTCAGATATTACCTTCATGAGCTTTATTACACCAAACTGTATGAATAATATATTTGAGCTGAAAATGCCAATTAGGACCATAAAGTAAGAACTGCGAGAATTTACCGCAGAACTAGTTAGCTAGCTGGGGCACTTGTGGCCGCGGGCAGTTAATAATGCCGACAGACTTCCAAAATATATAAAACAGGGTTTTATTAAACATATTGGCTATTTATCCATCCTCTTTCAGCGTTGTAATTTTTCTAATAGTTATTTGGGCTCGAAAAGGTCATTCAAAGTTATATGGTCTTAAATTCAACACATGCATCAAATGATTTGCCAGTCTGCTGACTTCAGAGGCAAAATGATATATGCTATATACCGACTTGGGTTTTTCGCCAGGAGGCCTATAAAAAAGGTAGGAAATCATTTTAATAATTAATTTATGATTACTTACAGCATAAATGCTCCATTTCTAAGATACAATGCCGGCCCGGAGATTGGAGGAGCTTTTTTTTTTTTTTTTGTTGGAGCTGTGAGTCAGCCTTGGAGTCATAGGCGACTCTGGGATTTTCTACCAAGGGGGTCCATGGTGAGAGAGAGCCAAACTTGACATTTATTACAGTCTATGCCAAACTGAGCTACGCATTAAAAACCAGTGCATACATTTACAATTAATTATTATTACACATTGATATGATTAACACAAGCCGCATTTTCACATGTAACTTTACACTGTAATTTAATGTCAATAGCGGGCTAAGGCTCTGTGCCTGGGATCAGAAGGTTGCTGGTTCGAGTCCCGGCTTTGGAAGAACAGTCACGGCTGCGGGCCCTTGAGCAAGGTTCTTAACCCGCAGCTCCCTGGGCAGCGACAGGCAGCTGTCCTTTTACTGTGACCCTCGAGCTTGGGGCATAACTTAATAGAGCGGTTGGTAATCTCCTATCTGTCAAGGGCCAGTTTGAATGCAGGCCAGTTAGGGTAACCTTTAGGTTAGCTGTTCAAACCCAGGTGTGAGGACTCTTCAGCCAATCAGTCCTCTAATTAGTAATATAATTAGGGAGTTTCAGTGAAAACCCACAAACACAGCGGCCCTTTCTGGGTAAGACTGATCACCCCTGACCTTATATGTTGATGCAGCATTTCTGTCTCACCAGTAGGGGGTGCAATTGCAGGCCCTGCACCCCTGGAAAAATCACCAGCACTAGTAGTACAAAGCAGAGACAAAAGAAAGCCTGTTCAGAATGTCCTAAGCACGTTGTGCGGCCTCATGGCTGAGATTGATCCGGCGTTAATCACCTGTAGGTCCGCATCAAGTCGGGAACATTTCTGTTGCTGGGGAGGGGGATAAAGTGGATGAGCACTTAGGGAAACATGTGCGCCACATGCACAGAGGTCAATGAGTAAGTTAGAGGAAGACATGCACTGTAAGGGTGATGCGAAACGATAGCAGGGGGTGCACATGGGAAAAGCTCGGGAGGAAGCCGCTTCGGATCCTGTTAGCCCGAAAGCACTTTCATGCTCTTATGAATAGACACCATAATCATTCTTGCTAAGACAGAGTGAATTATGGAAATTAGCGCGGGATGAATTCTGGAACAGGGGGAGTAGCGCAGAGCCCTGACTGTGAGGCCTGATGACGGCCACTGAACAGGAGTGCCTCGCTGATGCATGCCCTTCCACAAGGCCCAGACCCCGGCCGGCCTCATTTAGCCTTTCGGTGACCTGTCCCGTCTAGTCCCGGGGACTTTTGAGATGTGTGCCTGGATGACGCTGCCTTCCCTGGGGACCTGTCAGGCCCGGTGGCTCCGACCTCTCAGAAAGACCGTGCGGAGCGGTAGCCAGCGTGCAGATCCCACGGACGCCGATCTCTGACCACGTGATCCCAGGCGCCGCTCGTCTTTAACCTCTTTTGGGAAACTCCCGTGATATGCATGGCCCTCAAACTTCATACCGAATAATCGTCATCGACGGGTCCGATAGCTTTGCGTGTCTGTCTGGCCTAACCCGAGTTGCCAGATCGTCTACAACACACAACCTAGGTACACAGTTGAGACGCTGCATACGATTTCCACCCATCTGTCAGCGCGACGTGACAACACGCAGCTGCATGCTGAATGAATTAGCTAGCTGATTTAGCTGGCATCAAAGTGTCAGGGCAGGACAGTGTTCCGCCAAAAAAAACCCAAACACACCTGCAAATTTAAGCAGAAATGTTCCATTTATATGCTAGTCAAACAGTATATCTGTTGTTTAATTATATATAAATGAATCTGGTTGTTTGTTTGTTTGTTTACTTATTCAGACCCCCATCCAAAAACATTATTTTGAAACCTAAGTGTTGATAGGTATCTCTGTAATGATCTCTTTTTAAACCTTTCTTAATATATGTTTATAAAGATTCTATAATTAGAGTAAAATGCCCTGAAACATTTTAGCTAACGTTGTAAGGCTTCCATCCATGATACATAACCTTTGATCCTGCACAGGGTTGCGGAGAACCTGTAGCACTGGGGACAGGCCTGGTGCCACCCAGGACACGACGCTGCCCCATCGTAAAGCACACGCAGTCACGCATTCCGGAAACGGCCGCTATTCAAGCCACACATTCTCAGGCTGTGAGCGGAAGCCAGACCACACAGAGGATACCTGTGCGAACACAAGGATGACCTTCACACTCCATCGATTCCGCACCGAGGGCTGTATTCAAACACACAGACCCAACACTGTGTATGTTTACACAGCCAGACCCAGGTTACAAACACGTTTTCTCTTCCCTAAGTCTGTCTTTAAGTTAAATTTGTAGTTAAGTCGAAAAAAGAATAATACGGTACATAATAATAATAATAATAATAATTATTATTATTATTAATAAACAGAAATAATAACACTACACGTGGTACTATACTGTACGTCAAGCCACACATTTTCACGAGCATCACTAAGTAGTGCATGTGTTCGTTATTACCAACAATTGTATTTAAGACGATTTTTAAAATATAATAAGCTTTATGGCAGTGTGCTTGTAAATACGAGTCATCCGTAAGTCAGACGTTCTTAACCAGGGGACTGCCTGCGCATGAATGCTGTCTCCAAGAATGGGACAGGCAAATGATTGTTTAAGAAATAATAGCGTATTCAGAAGGTGTGGATGAAATGTATGTGTTGGCAGAGGATCTTTCCGGATATATTTGCTAGACGTACACTTATACGGGGACAGTGGATGGCCTTGAAGTCCTGCCTTGATACAAAGTGAGCTAAAGGTCAGTGATCGTTGGTACGATTTGGTTTGATAAATTAGCAGCCTACAGTGGCTTTACGACGTTCAGCTTCAGCTGGCTGCTCCGGTGGAGCTGCCCCAACCCCCCCTCCCCCCGGTACAAAAGACGCGGAATTTGCGTGGAGCCGCTGAGTGCCGCGCGGCGCTCCTGGGTGGCGTTTTAACGGACCCTATGCCGCGAGATAGAGCTTGTACTAAAAGAATTTGCTTTACAAAACCAGGGCCTATAAAATACCGAATACATTTCAGAGTAAAGCATAAAAATAAAGTTAAACGTTAACAGGAACGTAGCTCGTACGTGTATCTCTCTTTGTGAATTAGTAGTATTAGTAACTAATAGTATTACGATGTTCTGCAGGGCGATGCACAGAAGGTGGAATCATTTGGAAAATATGTATTTAATAAGGGCCAATTTCATACCTGTTGGGTTTGAGTGGTGGCTGTTCTGAAGTCTTATTTTTCAGTAAGATTGTTTTTCAGCATCAGTCTTTTTAAAAAATGAACAAAAAAGGCAAGACATTTCATTTAAGGACTGATTCTGAAAGATAAATACACTTTTAGGTTTTGAATTTACTTTCTTCAGCCTTCGAGAAACACTCAGGCACTTCTAAAACAGTTGGTCCTTGATGCCTAGCTTTGTTTCAAACTCGCTGCATTGGATATTGAAATGCAAATTGGGTAGTAAATCAAATTATTTGACATTTCACACATTTAATTACCTGCGCAGCGCAAAGGCCTCTGAATTCCGAATGCTTTGTTTCTCCTGTAGGTAATTATTGATTTGCAGCTATTGACTGTTTTTTTTTTTTTGGTGGTCTTTGTGTTTAAATTCTGCCGTAGGGGGACCTTCTAGGTGGTCTTCATCTAACTATGACTGCTGCTGTAAGGACCACAAGGAGGACGGTGAAGGGGAAAGTGGCACCTCCGACAATGATCTGTCCAGTTCCAGCTCTGGGAGCCAATCAGAAGCCAGCTCGCCCCAGGGCACGGTGGTATGTGGGCCAGTGAGTCGTCAATCTCACATACAGACCTTGGATAGGCCCACCAAGAGGGGGCAAGCTCCACCCAGCCAGCAGTCGGAACGCTGCCGGAAGAGTGACCTGCTTCGCACCCTCACCTCCAGCTCCCGTGAGGCCAACGGCAGCCGCAGGAGGCCGGCCAAAGAGCGTCTGACCGTCGAGCAGGAGCTGGAGAAATGCATCCAGGACTTCCACAAGATCAAGATCCCGGAGCGATTCCCCGAGCGGAAAACCATGTGGCAGTCGGACCTCCTGCGAAAGTACCGCCTCTGAGGTGTGTCCACGGCACCCCTGCTGGATGCTGACAGACAGACAGGAGAAACAGGAAGTGAAAACACCTCAGACAGGAAGTGGAAATGCTTAGAACAGGAAGCGAAAACGCTTGCAGATTTACCCACGCATATGTATGTTACTGACTCACGTTCCCTCCATTTAAGGTGTATGTTAAATAGCACTCGTCCTTTGGGGATTATCGAATGTTCAATTCGAAAAATTACATTTTGTTCATCTTGAAATGACACTCACAGGGTATAAGATTCAAGGTCAAAGTACAGTTCCTGAGGTCGGTATTATCGTATAATTTTGAGTATGACTAAAAGCCACAGTATATGTATGTGTGTTGACAAAATAATTTTGTTTATACTGGTTTCTACTGCGAAATTCATATTGCCTGTTTGCCTCCTTATTTCAATACTGCCACATTTGTAGTCATACAGTATAGATAGCTGTTTATCAAGTTATATAAGTGCCAGAAGACTTCATGTTTGTAATTTACAATCCATATTCATTAAGGAGCATTTTGTGTCTGTATGACAAAGTATGCACTGATGTGAGCTGCTTATTATGGTTACAAAACCTATTTTATAATGTTTTATAATATGAAGCATGCGCAACAAAGTTATAAAACAACGGTATAGATGCCTATTTATGGAATGAAATGAGTGCCAAAGATTTCATAGGTGTAATGTAATCTAAATTAATTAAATTCATAGGCATATGGCACAATATTTATATTAAAAGGTTTGTACCCATTTTAATATGCGTGATTCTAATGAGAACAAAACCTACTTTATCAGTACAAAACATTTGAAGAACTTTTTTCAAACTCCCGTAGTGTAATTTACACAGAACTTTTTTGCAAGTAATGCCAAATTATTCCAGGTGACTGCAAAAGCAGAATGTTTTGGAAGCGTTTCAGCCTCGCGTTTCTGGGGTTTTATATCTTACACCAGTGCTTCTCTACTCAGAATTTTATTTATGAAGCTCTCTCTTTTTTTGTATTTGGATGGTTATATCTCTGACTTTTGACAAGCTAATGATGAAGCCTTTTGCAAGAACAAAAAAACCAACAACAATGTATTTCTGAGAAATTAATACACTTCAGTTTGCCTAGCTTTTTAAAACTGTCCATGATGACTGCTAGGAACCTATAATATACACACACACACACACACACAGTGGTACCTTGGTTCTCGAATTTCTTAAAAGTCAAACAAACCAGTTTGACCTAGAACTCGATCTGAATATCAGAAGTCAAACCGTGAACGCTGACCTATGATAAATTGTACGCGCCAGAAAATGAGTCATACTATAATGCAATTCTTACTTGAATGCCTTCTTCATAGACTGGATGATTAACCAGACAAAGCAGCGCAACATTACAACAACTAACAATAAATAAAACACTAACTTACGTGTACTATTACATTGTCATTTATTTAAACTTTATTTTACCAGGTAAATTAACTGAAAACCAGTTCTCACTGCTTTACGTGATATTCGGGA
>JABFEA020000052.1:4624845-4640488 GCA_019775915.2 Cyphomyrus plagiostoma
GTGTGTGTGTGTGTGTGTGTGTGTGTGTGTGTGTGTGTGTGTGTATATATATATATATATATATAGTAGACATACTGTCCATAAGTAAAATGACAATTTTTTTCATCATTTGGTTACCGTCATTCCAGTTTCATAAAACAGGTTTTGTTACAAGCATGCTACAGCCAGAAAAGCACACCAACAAAAAAAAAAAAAATATTTGTCATTCAAGACCATAATATGTCATACGATTAAGCCCAACTTTTGTCGGTATGGTTTGTAACTTATAAACACAGAATCTTTTGGCACTCTTTTAACTCCATAAATATTCACATAAAAGTGGTCAAAATGAAATCAGCATCTTATACGATCAATGTTTTTTTTTCCTGACCTTCTAAATTTAAAAAATATTAGCTATTTTTACAGTCACTGCTGTAACACTTCCTAGGCAGATATTGTGCTCTGTAGATGGACACTGGTTTTTAAATCAGTTTTTCTTTTAAAATGTTTGTGGCACACTCGCACAGCAATGTTTTGTTATCTTAAAGCTACGTGATGTGTTTTAGCTGTTAGAAAGGCATATGCAATTATAAACCAAAATAATACCGAAACGTATCAAAATACCGATATATTTTTCAGAGGCCCTTGAGCAAGGCCCTTAATCTTAGCTCCTCTAGGGACGCTGTCTGACCCTGCTCTGTGATCCTCATTTGTACGTCCCTTTGGACAAAAGCGCCTGCTGAAAAAATTTAAATAATTGAAGTCAAGCGCTTCAGTAACTCTGTGCGCATCGACAAGCTCTTGGGAGTTTTACTTACACAAAATTGTTCGTAGGGCAGAATGCAAAATGATTTGTTTATAAAAATAACCAATCAAATTGTGGAGGAAGTGGGTTGAATCAACTAGAGGAGGCAGGGCCAAGACATCTGATTGGCTTGGACCCACCTCATCTGCAATCAGATTGGTTCAGAGAGAACCAATCATTTTTTTTTCTGCCCTCAGAGCAGAAGGAAACTTCCACGAGCCACAGGGCAAACATATTGTTTTCTAGCATTTTCCAAATCTTACCAAATAGTCACATTCATCTTCCCACTTCTTAGTACTGCATTCCTGCCATCGCTAAGAGAAAGAATATTGTAAGTGGCACCGGTGGAATAATAACAAAATGAAACAAACTGCTCCCCCATTTGTTGGAGAACAAGGAAAAACGATTAAAGCAGGATGAGATGTCACTGATTCTGTACATACTCTGCTGTCATACCTTACTTCCCGCTTGCACTGTAAATCGTAGTAGTTCACATTCGGGTGGAAAAAGACGCGTCGACTTTTCTGCATCGTCAGTCTATACGTGTAGCACATGCTTACATGTAGCATATGTTGGCAACTTCAGTCTCTTTATTTCCCATCTTTTGTTCAGATAGCAGCAAACAGCAAATCGTGAAATTCATATGCCACATATTGTGCTTTAGGAATAAAGGAACTAAATATATCGTATGGAAAAAGTGGCAGTTTTGGCAAAAGCAGGGTAAATGGCTGCAAAAAAATACAACATGACATATTAAATGTGTTTTTACATTATATGTCAGACAGCAATGTGTTTTTACATAAATCAAGTTTTTATATAGAATGCTGAATGAAAATATAAAAAAGAAACAAATTTAAAATCAGAAATACCAAAAGTTTATTTTTCCTTGTATTTCTATGCTCTGGTTCCGATACTGTTTGCGATCCGCATTCCTGGAACACAGTACCTATTTGTTTTATTATGCATTGCACTTGTTTTTTTATCGTATGCAAATAACTTCACCTTTTCTGTTGCTGGCAGTTAATGATTTGAATTCCCAAGTAGGTTGAAAAAAGCTCTTCCAATTAATATAGCAGTAATGATTTAACTCTTTTAGTGTTGATTTCATCAATGGATGGAATAAAGTGTTACGTTACAAAAGTTACCAGATCCACTTCATGCTAGCTAGAGTTTTCTTCATCAAAATCATACTGGGTGACTTTCAAATTTTAAACGTACGCAATAATTGATGTCCAGTGTTATACATTATATTTACTGTTTTCTTCTCTCCCACAAAGGTTGTACATAGCCTGCTCCAGCTACACAGTATTTCCATATGAAAATGGAGACCATGTTACATTCGAGCCATCAATATGTACGTTCAAGTTTGTAAAAGCACCAGGTCATTCTCTTGTACTTGTAGGAATATGACAGCGGAGGGACACACCTCTGTAAAATGGATTATTTAGAATGAAAATGACGTTAAAAGTTCATTCACAAAAACTCATAATACACAAAGTATGAATTTCGTCTGGTTATGTAAAGACGTGTACTCTCATTGGAAAGAATGTCTCTGTGCAGTAGGAGGTATTTACGTATACACATAAAAATATCGGAATGTACGGTTGCAGATGAAAAATAAAAGTGTTTATTTAAACAAAATCTCTTTCCATCTTTAGTGTTATTAGGAACAGTATGGGCAAAGTCAAGATGCTTATGTGTTATTCAGACATATTATTAATGAATGCGGTGTTGCTCAACCCAGTCCTTAGAGATCCCAGATAGTCCATATTTTTGCTCCTTCTCAGCTCTCCAGCACACCAGAACCAGTCAGCCAATCAAGAACACCGAATACCTGGGAGAGGCGTGTCATGGGCTGGGAGGGAGCAAAAATGTGGACTGTCTGGGGAGCCTCGAGGATTGGGTTGAGAAGCAATCTATTAATACATAACGAGATCCTGGACCATGTGCAAGATTCTCCAAGAAGTAAAGCCTCCAGTTCATTCAGGGATGAAGAAGGCAAAAATCTATTTTACACTTCCTTGAGACCAGTGGCCTGTACGGCACTACGAAGCGGGGTTACTGGCTTATCGGGGTAACCTGTCGGATTTAAGATACCACAGTTTAAATGGACTTCGTATTCGTTCCCTTACATTTTGCCCAGACTACCTTAAATCTACCTTAAAAAACCCCGATAAGCCAGTAACCCCCCTTCATAGTATAAGCCACAGGTGACTGGAGAGGCCAGGGAAGGTACTGCACTATTGCTGCATCCCCTTGGAGCTTGGAAATGGGAATTTCTATGTTCCTAGTCAAAAATTTAAACTGCAGCACCCTGGGAAGTTGGAGTTCCAACCTCAGAATGCAAGATGGCTGCGCCTTTTTTCAACAGAAGTGAAAGCTATAGTTCTATCTTAGTATTACTTATGCTTTATTATTTATTGTTTCATTAAATTGGTCTTACACACAGTACTATCCAACCCGCTATCTGTTGACTTGTTGCTACAGTGTTTTTATGTGCAAAAAACTGCATGTTGTGTTGTTTCCAATTGGTATTGCTAACAATGGCTAATAAGGAACCTGACTAAAACTGGGACCTGTCTTAACAAGCAGGATTTCTTGCTTAGTGGGATAACTTGGGCTAAATGTAAGTGAATGAAGTTAAACGCCGTCTAAACTGGGATACCTTAAATCAAGTCCCTGGTATTGCTAAATGGCTTTCCAACTTCTTGTGCCGGAACACAGTTAACTCGGGTGTGACATCATTCCCAGGTCCAACTTCCGACCTCCGAGGTAAATGTAATGCAGCGTATATCCTGGCATTCCCCCAACCTCTTTTGAATTTCTTTAACAGTGTATAGCAGTGAAACCATCTCAGACTATGAGAGCGTTGCAAGTGTATGTTGGCACCACTGGACGTACCGGTTCCTCTAAAATGGCTGCATATTCCATGGCTGTTATTCAGCTACGCAGAGCAATTATCTACTCTAATGACTTCCATGTGGATTCCCATGCCATTATGAATCTCCCACATTGTTTAAGAGCTGGCAAAGGAGCCTTTATGTGGAAGGTGGTTTTACACATTCGCCAAACATTAATCCATTTGCATGTAGCAAAAATGGGTGAAAGATAATTTGACGGAATGTGATATTTTTTTCCATTGCTTAGGGATCCAGATTTTTGTTCCATACACTAGGTCTTTGTGTATTGGCTTTGGATACAATAATTTTCTGAATGGCAGCTCAGACATAAATTTGCAAGGTTATGGTTTTTGTTGAGTTTTTTGGGATATTTATTTAATGCCTTGGTGGCAGCCTTCTATGGTCGTCCCATTCATTGTCCAGCTGTCCTTGTCGGTGACCTTCGACTCTTTACTGGTGAAATTTGTCTGAGCTCGGTGTCATCGTCTTTGACAGTGCTCCCTTTAGCATGTGGAATCATTTTGCGGATTTTCGTGACCTGCAATCTGGGCACCACATATTTGCCCTCCTGTCAAGGTCCGATTGCTGTTCCACGCTCCTTAGGAAACTCACGTATCAAAGTGCTGATTGTCTGACCTCTTTTATAGCTGCTGGCACCCTGCTAGCTGCCTTTGGAATAGCAATTTATTTCAAAGACTCTTATCATGTGTTTATTTCTTTTTGTTATTTTTTTGCAAAGCACATTCTTATGTTTTTAGGAGAGAAACCAAGTCAGGCCACCAGAGGGTTTCAAGTTTTGAGCATCTTCAAGTTCAAATTTTGAGCTTCTTTCTGTAGACTACATATGATTTCCAGAATAAGGTAAAATACACTTTATTGATTCCAGGCAGAAATTCTTGTGCCTAGAAGAGCAGGGTTCATAAAGAGCACGAATACAAACATATGGTGCAAAACATGGCAAAGACTTGGAGACTCTACACATAAATAAAATCAAAGACAACCCCAACGTGACTCAAACACACAACCTCCTCATCAGGAGTCCGACTCACTACTATTGTGCTATAAATAAAACAGATAGTATAAGATCACAAATGTATTAAGCTCAACAGTTTTACTCCCAGAGTTACTCATCAGACTTAAGCCTGCAGAAGTATTATGTATCTCTACTTGGCGTCTGGAGTGGAGGCTGAAGAGTTAAAGTTTTGCAACTCTGGCAGCTCGTAACATGTGATGCATCGCCGAAAGGAGAGTTTCTTCAAGGCCTAGAACATTCAAAGCAGAAACAATCCATGACAGATGGCGTAGATCACATCTTCATTGGCTTTTAACTATGTGTGAAACTGAATATTTAAAAAATCCAATTTAAATATAGTTTTTAAGGATTGGACGCTATTGTCTCCATTTTGGGGTGTTTCAGGCAGGTTCTCTGCGGCGGTGATCGCACTGATGCTAATCTCCCGACTTATCTCCGTTCACTGTGGGCCCAGCCATTCAAAGCAGGTTTGGCGACAGCAGAATGATGGTGAGTGATTATGTGCAGCTCATTAACGTTCACCTTTCAGCCATCTGCTGGGAAACACACCGAATGAATGAGATTCTGCACTCTTCCGCACATTAGCGTGATGTGCCCCGGCTTCTAGATGGACGTTTTCAATGGCTTTAATTTTCCTGAATTCTCTCATTATAACAAAATCATTACCATACAGAACTGGTAATACGTATGACAAAGCATCATGCACTATTCTTCAATATTTCAAATTAAATGCAATTTAATGTCCAGAAAATTGGCACGTGATAGGCAGTCAATAGGCACAAATTGTAGCAAATTATGTTTATTGAGTTATTTTCTCACATTCAAAAAAATCAGTTGAAGTAGTTTTGAGTCAAGAGGATAATAACCAAAATATGGGCTTTGAAAAATATACAAAGGATGAAAAATAATAATTTTTATAAATGTTCTTGACAAAGCGTGATAAAAAGAGAAAATTGCTGAAATTACGTTTGCTGCGCAAAATCACTGACAAAGCAGCGATCAATAATTCAGCTTCGTTAAACCCATTTTGCCAAATAAAAATTAGCATGAATGCGGGAAACGCCGTGAGATGTGGTGGCTTGAAACGATTTGTTCATGGTTGCGTGCTGCTTCTTGTGATTGTCAAGTAATCTTGAAATAAAATAATCATGAATGCCGCACAAGGTTACCTCTTACCAAATGCTAATTGGTAGCTAAGGGACCTGAAGGTCTCCTACGTCTCGCATTTATGCTTAACATGATATAAAATTTCACACGGTTCAACTGAAGCCATTGAGTATTTCGCCCAGTGCTCAGAAAAGCTTGAAATTTTCTCTTGTCCATACAGGAATCTGACTAATGTCAGGTCATCAGCATGACATACAAAAAAAATGGCTGAACGACTCATTTTAATGACTTTTTGACATCACCACAGTCCTGTCATGACCTGTTATTGAGGGGAAGTCTATAGTGACACAATGATAACATTAATTTAATTAAGTAAAACGTGATCAGATCCTCTCTCCTTGAAGGCAAGCCCCATTGAAAAGGAAATGATAAAAAACAGGAAGGTATTTGTGAAACCCAAACCTCCCTTTTGTGAATGATGTATTGTACAAGATAGAGGTGAAGCAGAACCAGGATCACGGTTCTGGAGTCTGGGCCTATTTCGTATTTATGTTTTCGAAGCTTTATTTAAAGCAAATGACAAAACTGCGTCTTTGTTCTGTATAGCACATATGATGCAGTTACGTCCCTGACCGAGCTGATTTTATCAGTACGACTATTAGACAAATCACATATCTGCTCTCTCAATTGCTCACTGGCAGATAAAATAATAATAAAAAAAATACTTCATAGCATTTCAGCCCTGCACTGGAAAATAATTTGAAATGTGTGTTGAAAAAAAAAAACATCTCACGCCTAATGAACCATGCAGTTTAAAAAAAAAACTGCTGAAAGCACAGAAAAATAAAACAACAAACTCATTAACAAATTTAACACTTCAAAGGGTAATATTGCTGGCCTGGGTTTTTTTAATCACACTTAGATGGTACTAATTAATTCCACGGCATATGTCATCTTTTAAACAATGGGTTTTAGGATGGACTTGTTAAGGTAAAATGACTAATGAGCTCACAATATTTATCTCAGCCATGTAACATGGGCTCAGTATTAAAAGATTAACAGAAAAAACACAGTACTGCAGATTTTTGTGTTTTATATTTGCATATCAGTTCTGCTTATTTTTAGTGTGACTCCAAATCAGAGGATGATAGTTCCAGAAAGTAAAAATCCAGGCTAAGATTTTGTTTCAAAAAACCATTTGAGTTACTCTGTGACTGTGACTCTTTATACTCAACTGGTCGGTTGAATCTAAGTTCTGGTCTGGAGTTTTACCCTCTGGATCTAAGGTATCCACCTCTGGCAAAAAGTCACAGTCACGGAGTATTCAGCTGTTTTATCTGGATCTGAAGTACCCACCTCTGGTCTCTGGTGACACCACCGTGGGCTGGTCTTCTGTTCCAGTGCTGCTTTGGGTCTTTAAACAGGGGCCTCTGCAGAACCAGGAGCTGAGCCTCTTGTTCCTTGAAATCCCCTACAGATCCCCCATCTGTTAAATCCCCAGCCAGCAAAAGGCAAAAAGTTTTGGGAAGTGTGAAGAGTTCAATAGAAGGTGCTGGTTGTGGAAAACACGTTTTTACAGTCAATCAGACACACAGCTGCCTTTGGCTCTGCATTGCATTTTACTGTATATTTTTTAGAATGTCGGACTGTTACGAAAATATTATGGCAGCCTGCATTGTCAGAAATAAAGGGTACAACCCAGGTACAGCTTTCTTCCCCAAGGTACAAATAACATTAATGTACCCCAATAGTACAAAAATGTTCCTCAGAGTCTATTTCTGTACATTTAAGGTTACATTTACCTGCAAATAGGGTATAACTGGTAGACCCTTGAAGGTACAGCCCCACTGACAAGTTATTGTACCCTCAAAGGTATAGTACAAACTGGTACTTTATTGTCTGACCATAAGTCCTACCGGGTCAGTTACGTGTCTCTCTGTTCTTTGCATCTCTACTGTTTTTGTCATTACTATGGGGTCTTCCTGAGTCATTCAGCATTTTTCCTGGACCAGCAAGCTTTATCATAAAGCCTAAGCAGCCACCAAACTGATCTGGGGTCTGTGATCTCCCCACCTCCGCCGATGACTGATGTTACCTTTTCTGCGGACACTCAATATCCTCCAGAGGGTTTTGGACATAAGTGATGGTACAAATGCCACCCATTAGAGTAAACACCGGGTGTACGCGCCAACTAATGGGATCTCATTGTTTTACAGATGTTTGTGGCTGTAAAGATCAAAGTTGTTCAAATGAATTTCGCCGACTTTGCTGAACATCCATGAATAGTGCATGAATCGTGATAAGCTGGAAGTCGAAATTGAATCGGGTGGATTTCCCACTAACCCATAGCGGCGGGTAGCTTAAGGACGGCACTCGGCTGGCGTAAGGGACGGAGGTGAAGAACCGCGACTGCTCCGTCCCTTATCATCCGCCGAGCAGCCCGGCAACAGAACCCAGCAGTGTACTGCTAAGCTGACCAGCCCTAGTCCCACTTCTTGGTTTTCCTCCTGCTGGTTTTTGTCATGTTGCATCCGCAAAGTGCTAAGCTGCACCCCAGAGCCCAGAATCCCTACATTCATTCACAGGGGTGGGTAGTTCGGGTCCAGAGAGTAAAAATCCAGACCGAGATTTTGTTTCAACCAGCTAGTTGCATATAAAGGGTTACAGTCACAGACTACTCAAGTGGTTGGTTGAAACAAAATCCTGGTCAGGACTTTTACTTTCTGGTCCTGAATTATCCATCATTAGTAGAAAAGCATAGCTGTTACCACATCACCCAGACCCACCTTGGTAAGTGGGGAGTTTAATAACAAAACAGCCTCCAGCTTCCTCAGTAATTGCTGGGTTTCAGGTATAATTTCTGCTAATATCCACGGTAATATCTCTGTCCCGCTGTGGATCAGCAGTAAGCGCTTCGCGTTATGCTATCTTGGGAGGCATTGTTGTTGACAATTTTCATGCATATTTAGGCTTCTGCACAACATAAAGATGAGGAAACAGTATGATTTATATTTAAATAAGTTTCTCTAAAGGGACTTTTTCTTCCAGAAAAAGTTGCTCTTTCTTCCAGAGATAGACATTTGAGGTCCAGAAAGTTAAAATCCAGGCCAAGATTTAGTTTCAACCAACCAGCTTAGCATGCAGAGTCCCAGTCACAGATACTCAACTGGTTGGTTGAAACTAAATCTTGGCCTGGATTTTTACTTTCTGTACCTGAAATTTCCACCTCTGATTTCTTCTCTTGGAGTGGCAAGAAGCCCCCCCCCCCCTTTAGCAAAGAAGTTTCCTCGGGCTTTAGTTAGATGATCTCAGCCATGTTCAGCTTGGTTTCGGCTCGCTCCTCCGGTTTTCCACTGCTGAAGGGTCAGCTCGGTAAATGCATTGCCAAGTTTGGAGAGCGACAGGGACTTAAAGCCGAAGAGATGCTCATTCGCTGTTCACATGGTGTACACCGTGATTTCCTATGTGCTAATTTACGCTAGCATGTCCGCTAGCATCTGCATTACACCCTCCGTCCTGTTCAGCTGCTCTACAGTACTTGAAGTAGGAGGTTGAGAATTTTCAGGTTTCGGAGTTAAGAACATAAGAACTACACAAATGAGAGGAGGCCATTCGGCCCATCAAGCTCGCTTGGGGAGAACTTAACTAATAGCTCAGAGTTGTTAAAATCTTATCTAGCTCTGATTTAAAGGAACCCAAGGATTCCACTTGCACTACGTTATCAGGAAGACTATTCCATACCCTAACTACACGCTGCGTAAAGAAGTGCTTCCTTAAATCCAGCTTGAAATGTCCTCCCGCTAATTTCCACCTACGGCCACGAGTTCTTGTATTAGAACTAATGCTGAAGTAACTATTTCGTTGAACAGCATCCAAACCTGGAGTTATCTGGAATGCTTCAATACATGTGTGATACTACTGATAATGAATAATATATAGAATATCCCCTTTTTTCCTTCAGATAATCCGTGCACAGAAGACCTGCATGGCTGTGCATTTCAACCAAGCAGATTGCGGTGATGTAATCAGCTCGGTTCGGTCATGATAGTAGCCATATAAGTATGGGTATGGCTCACATACTTTATAATGGAAAACCACCGGTTTACGGTACGGCTTGGGTATGGCTCAGTCCTTTGTGGCAGTGGAAAAGTACCGTAAGCAATCTTTTCACTGGCACTGAATCTCATCACTGGCACTGTAAGCGTGCAGATACACAATCGGTGATGGTGCTCCGTTGTGGCACTGCGTAAAAGAAGGCTGACATGCCAGAAATAGGGGGTGCATTGCCTGCCTTTGGGTCGTGGCTGGACACAGCTCATGGCAAAAAAAAAAAAGGATATAGATACGGAAAAGACTTGGGATGAAATCGGTGAAGTTTTTAAACACGTCCCAGAACAGGCAGGAAGTCGAAGAGGATAAGCAACAGGGAATCGCAAATTCAGTGTGAGACACACAGGTGCAGAGGGAGACAATAACTTAGTAAACAGAACAGTTGTCCATATTGATTTTTATTCTAAAAAAAAAAAACTAAACACCATCAGTGTGTTTCCACAATGTATACTTCATTCCTTTCAGCAATCACAATAGCTACAGCTCCAGTTAGCTAACAATCAATAAATAATCCAAAAACCGCTATCCCTGATTTGCCTTCTAAGTATAAGTTAGACGTAACGCCTACCATTCTGCACCATGCCGACTGAATATGAAGCCAGTTCCCGGTATGGATAGGGAAGGTAATAGTTTTACAATAATGAAAGAGTTCTGAGATCCAAGTGCACAGCGAGCAGTTTTATTGATTCACACCGGGCAAGAACGAGCAGCGACACGTAATCCAAAAGCCAGGGTCAGAGCGCACTCAGGGTCCAAATCACATCCAAGAAACAAAGTCAGGGAGGCAGGCAACGCTTCCAAAAATAATAGCAAACAAAAAGACGACCAGCGCCCCAGAGCTGAGTAGAGAGCTGGTTCCACAAGGCCCCTATGAGAGTGAGCCCTTACTTCTACACTATTACAGGGCTCTGTAATTCCGCAGTGTTTGCCACCACTCAACCACGCATTTTCGTGGGGCCCCCGAGGCTTGGTGGCCCCCTATTGGCCACAAATAGTCACTACAGTCAGGGGCAGAGAAGGGATTTTTCAAGTGGGGGGGACCAAACTGCGAGCAAAAGGTCTCAACTCGTAAGCCCATCCAGCCATGTTTGATGAGGTATTCGTCGTGCTTTAATATACTAAATATTTCGATTGACTCTGGCTGACATAGATACAATGTTACAGTTATGATATCCAAACCCTTTTTAGGGATGCCTTTAAAGTTTTGTTATTTTTTCCCCATCAAAAGTAAGTGGGATCAGGGTCTCTATATAACTGGGGGCAACATGCCCCCCCCCACTCCCCACCATCTGCGCCCCTAACTACAGTAGGGATGTAAGGGGGTGAGGTGGGGCTCAAAAATGACTTTTGTACTGCTGAAGTAGAAGTTTCAGTGTTGCTGCTGGCCATGTTACATCATAAATGGCTTGTTTATACTCTCTGTATGCTTCCTCTATAAAAAGTATTAATTTTTAGTGCTCAGCTGCAGGAATGTGGGCTGGAATCCATCCCAAGTGCTGCTCCTCCCGCTTCCATGCAGTCGCATGTTCCTGCAGTATGAAGGCAGGCCGCGTGGGCAGGCCTGTGATTCAGAGCTGTCCTTTAAAGTTGCAGAGAAATCAACCAGAATCATGCGCATTTCACTAGACCGTCGCCGCAACAGAGCAGCATCAGTCTCACCACAAGCGCTAAGTGGCCCAAGTGCAGCGGGAATGCAGATTAACAGAAAATAAATATACTGCACCAAAATAACGAAGAATTTACGCTTATACTGTCCAGCCCTCCACGCCCTACCACCAGGGCATAGGTTCGGTTTCGACATCGGCAGGGACTAAATCTGCCACATACTTCCTAAACCAGGGCTATTCAACTCTGGACCTCTAATCCAAATCCAGGCCTTGTTTTCGGTTCTCCCAGGTAGCTATTTTAATAATTACTGGTTCTGATTGGCCAGAGGCCAAGGACGACTGTAAGATCAGCAGGGCTCACACATTGAGGACCGTGATTTGAATAACCCTGCCCAAAACACACATGGTATTGTCCATACCCAAATCTACACCTTTGCCCTATCATACGGTCAGATTATATGTGATAGCTATCACATCATTTAAGAAATCACAGTTTTCAACTTTCACCCATTTTCCAACTCCCTACTCAGAACGGGGTAAGGTCCTCCCTCGCAGATTAGGGAAACACCTATGGATGTTACAGACGACAGACTAAGACCACGTCTCCGAACTGCAGGAGGAAACCACAGGACCCAAGGGAACCAGTGACAGGATTAAAGCCCCAGAACCCTGGATGTGTGTGGCGACAGCGATACCCATCAAGCCACCGCATCGTCCGCTCAGAGGTACCGTAACAAGCTCAACGACATCATATGCTTGCAGACAGTTTCATTTTGTTTAGGCCCGGAATCATAGTTATCACAGTCTCACAAGCGAGGCACCGGGGCCAGTAAACCCATTTCCGAATTCGGATTAAGAGATTTGCAGGATTTGCCTGAGGAAGAGAACCTAGCTCAACACCCACTGCGGCACCTCTAATGCTGTCACAGAACTGCGATACAGCTTTGTGGGCAAAGACCACAGACACTCACGCAGCTTGGTCAGGGAGACACAATGGTGTATGGTTCAAATTAAACATCCCAAAAGCACATTGTATTTTAAAAAAAAAAAAAACTATGAATGAAATCAAAAAGAAATCTTTCCAAACCTCGGCTTAGTGAAGTCATGCCTGAGGATTTTCTTCCTCCTGTCCAGCCTTACTTTCCAGTACGATGCTATTTTGTTTCGTTTCATTTCATTTCAGTGCAAAATTTCAAGATTATTTGTTGGCCTTTGGTGTCTCAGGAAGTGCAGGCCGAAGCGTCGTCGTGCGATTTTTATTTTTCTTGCTTAGCAGCCATGCAGTCTGGGCTGGGATCCACGCAGCACAGAGAAGGCAGCAAGAATTGCAGAAATATGCGTCGGCTGCTTCTGAGTCAGGTGTCCGGTGGGGTCCAGTTGACTGGGCTTGAAGCGAAACAGAAAACAGAAAATGATGCACAATGTGGTTGACAAGGGACACATGAAGCTAATCGCTACCATAAACCCCTGTCATGTGGTGCAAGTAGCAATCCCCCCTTCCACACCCACACGTGGAAATGATGACAAATTCAATAAATGGTACTTTTCGGCCTAGCTTAAGATCGATTGGAAATGTCACCTCCTAAAACCTTAAAATAAGCGATTTGCATAATTCTGTAGCAACTGGATATTAAAAATTAACAGTTTGTCCAAAAGTGTTTGTAATAAGGAAACATAGAATCAATGTTCTGCATCGAGATACAAACATTAACCATAGTGAACTGTCATTTTCCTGTCCAAATGTGTGACAGCATTGTTTTAATTTGGTACTACACTGCCTTAGGGCTAATTTTCAAGTCTGCATTGCACACAAAGCTGAGATGAAAACTGAAGTGCTTGTAGTGGATAAGCCCTCAGATCAACCCCATAAACCTCCTAGAGGCTTTTTCTGTGGGACGCGACATAATGGTTGTAACGCCCCTCCTCTGCTTGTCCACTCCTTGAATCACTTGGTGGCTATTCTGGGATTAGCATCTATCTGTGCACTTTAGGGAAACTACTGACATTTCCAGGAAGAGATTGAGTTACAGTCCATTCATCAGAAGGCTTGTCGGAGGCAGTCCGCTTAGAACATGACTAATGAATGTAGAGGAACTGCTATCTCCTGGTTTAAACCCCTCAACATCGCCCCCTACTGGCCTCCGGCGTCTCGCTTTCAGCAAGGTCTTGTCGGGATGTTCATTCATTTCCTGTCAGGTGTGCGTCACATCAATCGCTTCCTCTCTCATCCATTTGCTGAAAAACGTGCAAATCAACGCATGCCTTTGATAAGCAGAAGTCTTGCAATGGCCTTTGATGATGTTCAGAAGCTAAGCGTATTTATCTTTCCCGTTTTCCTCCAGTAATACTCCTTCCAGATGAATGTCTGCATAATTTAGAAAGCCATGTACTGGCAAAGTACGAGAGCTTGTTGCTGTTCTTTCCGGCTCTGAACTTTGCACATACTGTAGGTGGTTTGTAGAAGGTTGTTGTGCGAGATTTAAAATCTGTATTTAGGTAATTCTATCAAATAGTGCCTGCAAATGGATGGAACATAGATGAGCATAATTCTGAGGGATAATGGATACGACCATCATCATTTTCTGCTGTCGCTGTATAATTATAAAAATTTAAAAGATTCATTATTAAGTATCACTATTGTCACGTACCGCGTCGTCCGTCTTGTTCCAGCCCTTCGTCTGACACGCCCTCCTTGTTACCTCGTGTGATTGCCCAGTGTTTTCAGCTGTGTGGCGCTGCCGCTCGCCTGTCGTGTGCTTTGTGTCTTGTATTTAAGTCTGCGCCAGCGTCTGTTCCGGCAGACGCGGCATAAGAAGTGTTAATGTCCGTGTGTGGATTAAAACCCCGTTCCGTACCGTGTTTCTGGCTTGGTCTCAGTTGTGTCTACACCGCTCGCACACCCGGACCATCACAGTATGCCGCGTCTCCTGGAAGACTCGCAAGTCTGCGCGTCCCTAATAGCGGAGCCTGCGATCTGCGCGGACCCGTCGGCCCTGGAGCTGGCTGCCCGGGGTCGGGAGCTCTTGGAGGAGGAGCGCCCTCCCGGACAGCAGTATCCGCTGGCCCGGGTTCGCCGCTATCTGCGGACTCTGCTGCGTCGGCTGAGGGAGCGGAGGACGGCCGACGCAGCGGAGGCGGCTGAGTCCTCGCTTCGCCTGGGTGCCTGCTCATTAGTCCCAGCCACAGTGAGCGCGGAGAAGGACTGGGACTTCCCACTTACCTGGGCTGGGACCGACGCCGTTGGGGATTTTATCCACGGTGTAAGGAAGCAGCCCTGGGACACTTGCCCGGCCCGGCCAGAGTGCTTGGCGGGGGGAAGAATCAGCCCGGTGTATGACCCGATTCCCCGGGTCCCGGGGGCCTTGAGAAAGAGCGCACCCACGCACCCGAAGCCGGACCTGCCACCGCTGGGGCTGCCTGAACCGGGCGGGGAGGTCGCCCCGCCCGCAGCTGCAGCTACCCCGCCGCCCGCTACCCTGCACGCAGCCGCCGCTGCCCAACCGCCCGCGGCCCAGCCGGCTGCCAAGCGCTCTGGCAAGCGCGCAGCCAAACGCGCCGCCCGCCGGGTAGCCGAGCCCGCTGCCTGCCGCGCAGCCTCTCCAGAGGCTGCGATCCCCGCGGCCGAACCAGAGGCGGCGCCCCACGCTGCACAGCCCGCAGCCGCCTCCGCCGCTGCACAGCCCGCAGCCCAGCCGGCTGCACAGCCCGCAGCCGCCGCTGCACAGCCAGCAGCCCAGCCTGCTGCCCGGCCCGCAGCCGCCGCAGTCGCTCCAGAGGCTGTGCCCCACGAAGCTGCCGGTCACGCCTGTGCCCTCGCCCGCAGCTGCCGATCCAGAGGCCGCCACGCCTGCGCCCTCGCCCGCAGCTGCCGCTCCTGAGGCCGCCTCGCCCTCGGCTCCTGCGGCCGCTGCTCCTGGGGCCACCACGACTGCATCAGGTCCTTCCCGGGGCATGCCCGGAGGGCACGCCTTTGGGGGGGGGTCCCCGCGGTTTTCAACACCCCTGCCTGTCCCGAGGCCCCCGTAGCTCTCGCCTGTCCCGAGGCCCCCGTAGCTCTCGCCTGTCCCGAGGTCCCCGTAGCTCTCGCCTGTCCCGAGGTCCC
>JABFEA020000052.1:4664409-4675714 GCA_019775915.2 Cyphomyrus plagiostoma
CCCCCCACCACCACCACAAAAAAAAAACAGACAGGTCGCGTTACACTGTAATCACGAGTGTAGCCGTCGTTAAATCTGGAGGGGACGTAACCCCCTCACATCTCATAATTATTTGTTTGGACCCCCCCATATTTAACATGAAATGTTAGTTTTATGCCAGTGTGGAACCCCAGGCTAGCTGCATCGCTGGCGCCCCCTATCTGGGACAATGTGGAATTGGCTTGCTATGTGGGTAACCCCTCAGAAGATGGCGCCCCAGGCAGCAGCACACGTCACCGACTGGGTGCAGATCTGCAGATATATTACTTGAAATGCATCTGTTAAGCGGCCATCGCAGTGGGTGGTTCTGTTTCCTCACACCTCTGTCGGCTGCAAATCCCATCCCTCCTGTGTGTGTATATTTATTTTGCGCCGTCTCTGTAAAGCACAGTTTTTTTCCACAGTCCCACAGGCGTCCTTCAGGCACTCTGTTTTCCTCTCATAGCCTGAAGCCATGTGGTTAGGGTAATTGGTGTCTCTTAATCCGCCGTAGTGGGTCATTCTGTGTGCTCTACGATGGACTGGCATCCTGTCCAGGGTGTGCCCCTGCCGGACTCAGATCATGATAAGTGGTTCGGAGATGCATGGATATCTAAATAATTTATAAACAAATGCTTTTTATAATGCCTATCGCTGGTCTCACGACAGCCTGCCGAAAATGCGCATTTAACAAATTTTAAGTGTGAAAACGGACCGGTCATTCATTCATCATTTTCCTCCTTTCTATGAAATAGGCACTTTAAGAATTCCCATCCGATAAGCCACCTTCAGTGTCATCTCCGTGGCGGGGGGGTGTTTCCTGACGATCACGCAATTTATCGGCTGCGGGGATGAAAGCGTTTAAGGCTAATTAAGGTCTTCTGCATCTTCTGCAGTCCGCGATCATCTGAAGCCACGCCCCTCACGCTGTTGTTACGGAAACATTGCATAAATACAAAGATTACTACTTATAGAACTGAATCGCTGGCAGCAGAGAGGTATGTACCGGACCATTGCTGGATTTTGGTGTTTACCCACAGATTTGGTTTGCACAACGCCATTGCTCCATCCATCCATCCATCTTCTAACCTTTTATCCTGGTTAATGTCTCAGGTAACTAAATTTATACTGCAGTGAAAGAAGTCTTAATAATGTTATAGTATAGGACACACCACTAGGGGGCGGGCGGCTTTGCCCTGCACGTCCATACAGCAGATACCCCGAGGCCGACACGTTTGTCCGCTCGTGCTTGAAGATGCCCGTGGAGGAGCAACAGGGCATGTGCAGGAGGTACCCCCCAGTTTGGAATGTAAAAACGCATCCAATGTAAGCAAACATTAATTGCATACTCCATGACCTCCGCTGCCACATTTCCTAACTGCGCAGCTCTGCTCAGCACGGACTGGCCGCGGATTCATCACACGCACCTTCCGTGACCTTGCAGCTCAGTATTTAGAAACTGCCTTCGGCGCCGTGGTCTCCTTGTCCGTTTATTTATTGATAAGTGAATTATTTAATCCATTATTTAAGTATTTAGATTATAAATACTGTATGGTTTACTTACTCACATAGAGGGTCCTCTGTATTCTGCCGTAAAATGTATTTACTTGCTTGGAGAAGTAAGTTTTAAAGTATTAATTCCCTCTGTGGGTTGTCACGTCTTTTACCTCCACTTACTTTAGCTTTTTTTTTTTTTTTTTTTTTTTGCTGTTTTACTTATTTCTTGTGTTTAATAGCGCTGAGTTCACCAAAACAGTCCCGTACAGGCAATGGTACACTTACAGACAACTCGTACTTAGGAACGAACTAACATAAGAACTACTGCATTAAAATTTAGGTTAAATGCAATGGTGCGTAATAATGTAGTGCTTCAGCGGTTCTTCGGAATACAGTACTTTTATCATTAATGTATTATTATTATTATTATTATTATTATTATTATGTTTCCGACTTACCTACGACTTAGGGTGCGTGTCTCGTACCTGGGGGCCGCCTGTACTTGTCACAGAGCAGAAGTGCCGTTTCCGCGCAGTGACAAAGACCGCCTCATTTACATTCAGGAGGATTAGGATACTAACAGACTCAAACTTAATCTGCCTCTTTTTAAATCGGAACGGCTATTGTGGCGACATTAAGGGCTTTCGTGGGGTTAGAATTGTTTCATGATAAGCCTTTGGAGTAATTCTCTGACAGGCACTTTAATGATCGGCAGTGTGGTTTCCGCAGTTGACGAATGTTCATGTGAAGGATTAAACCGACTTGTATTATTGCTTTAACAGTGTCTTCTTTATGCTTAAAGGTATCCTTAACCATAAGTAACCGAACAAAATAAGAGACTTTTTGCATTTTTAGTTTTCTTGATTGCATCAACGGATCTTTGTGAGGACCTGAAAAACGGTCCCCCTAATGTCAAAATAACAGGTGTTTATTACATGGTGAGGAACATTTGGTCCCCACAGTGTAATATAAACACACACATACATGAAGAACAATTTAGAGACATCAACCTTCCTGTAGGAGGAAACCGAATTATCTGGAGGTAATCCACGGAAAGACATGCAAGACCAGGAGAACATGCAAATGTTCTATACACTAAGCAAAGGAAGCGATTCATAACGTACAATTCCACTCATCCTTTTGTTGAAGTTGTATTGCTAATTTTCAGTGACTAAAGCATTGTGGGATTTATAGCTAGCAGTATGGTTTTATTTGGTGAAGGTCAAAGATAATGACACCACCGTGTTAACACCACTTAATGTTAAAACTTGGATTCAAAGCTAAAGAATAAATATTATTGTAGGCGAATTACATATTTATTTATTCAATTGCAAGTGCAACACCATGGTAAAATGCACCTTGTGTAAAGACAGTGGTAACCTAAAGCCTTAAAAATGGGATTCATTGCTATGACACTATGTAAAGATGAGACGGTACATGTGTTGCACACAAGGGTTCGACGGTGACTAATTATTCCTCAAACGTGATAAATGTACAAACTTGGGCTGCAAATCAGCTACATAGAGATCTAGAGGTGCTACTTCTTGAATAATATCCAGGTATGTAACGAGGCAAAATGGACACAGATAGTGTACTTGATACCAGATGAATTTCTTCTGTTTTTTGTTTTTAGACACATGAGTTGGATACACCCTTACAGGGGCGATTGAAGGATTTTTTTAAGGGGGGAGGGGCATAAGAGGTGTCATGATTCATACAGAGGGGCCAACCTTATCGTTAGCCAATGATACGTTTTGAATCTGTGAGTGACAGGGGAGCTCGCAATGTATGGCCCAATCAGCTTTCCAGTGTCCCTGTAGCCCCGCCCTGGTATACACACCTGCACCCATTAGAGAGCTCTTGAGCATCATGATTATAAAGCTGAAGATGCTTCCTTTTCGGAAGCCAATGGCCGCCTGCGCACATGCACTGGCTGCTTAGCCCGTCGTTGTTTTCGCACGAGGGATTTGTGTCTGTTTTATCCACTTATGTTCGCGCGGACTCCCAGCAGGAAGTCCCGCCCTCAGGGCTCTCCGCCATGCTGGCCTGAGCATGACTGGCAGCGCTGCAGGCCGTCCGGGTAGCACGCCGGGCAGCGCAGGGCGCGGATGGACTCGTTGAAGCGGTTGGCGAGCATGGACAGCTTGCTTCCATGGCACAGGGAGCAGGGCGTGCAGCCGGAGCCCCCGCACCGCGGACACACGGCCTCCTCCTGCAAGCAAGTCAACCACACGCAGTTCCCTCACTGACCACTAGAGGGACCGGTGTCCCCTGTACGAACTGACAGCAACAGTCTCATCTTGATAAATGAACTACGCCAACAAAGACTGCTTGTGTTTGCGCTGGGAAAAAAAAGCACCGAAGGGTGAAAAACAAACGGTACCGCAAAACTTTCCCTAAAACATCACAAAGATACAGCGGCAGATATTTAATCGCAAGCAGCCGCTGTCATGCTTGATAAATCGATTATCCAAACTCCAACACACACAATACACAACAGATGATGCAAAAACAAATAACTATTCATGCACACTTTATAAAATTTGCCTTTGCAGTGTATTTAATGTAATGTGTGGAACCTCTTTTCTAAGAATTGAATTATAACTATTTATTATATATGCTAATAAACACTGACTGCTTTTGTTGCCTCTCATGAAGTGTTACATGTGCAGTATTTAGGATTATTAATACAAATGCACAGTATTGGTGTAAATGTACTGTGCAAGACCTGAAATGGTCTGTCTGTGTCTGTGTATTTGTTTGCCTGCCTATCTCTCTCTCTGTCCGAATTTCTGTCTGTCTGGTCATCTGTTTGCATATTTGTCTGTCTGTCTGCCTGTCTGTGTCTGTCTGTCTGTCTGTCTGTGTCTGTCTGTCTGTGTCTGCCTGTCTGTGTCTGTCTGTCTGCCTGTCTGCGTCTGTCTGTGTCTGTCTGCCTGTCTGCGTCTGTCTGCATCTGTCTGTGTCTGTGTCTGTCTGTCTGTGTCTGTCTGTCTGTGTCTGCCTGTCTGTGTCTGTTTGTCTGTGTCTGCCTGTCTGTGTCTGTCTGTCTGTGTCTGCCAGTGTCTGTCTGTCTGTGATGGTGTTACCTTGTCTGCGGTTTCAAGGCCATCTTCGTCCTCCCAGTGAGAGCACAGTGACCCGTGGTAATGCTTTCCTCCTCTTCCTCGCCCACGTGGATCCTCTCCCTCCCCATCCTGTCTCTGGACAGAGGTCCTCATCAGTTCTGTCCCCCTCTGTGGGGACCTGATGACTCGTAGATTACTGGTGTAGATGATAATCTTCCCGAAGTCCAGCACGGACGACTGCAAGACACGCGGCCCAAACACGCCGAGGTCAACAGAACACGTCCTTAACGGTACCCAAGCACCCCGTCCACACAGGATGCCGCTCAGCAGGACGGCAGCACCTCAAATCACATACATCTGCATATCGTTAATCACTGATGGCCTTTTAGCACCGACTAAATTAATATGATATGGTCGAGCTTATTATGCAAATTGGAATTCAGATGAAGGTGATAATGTTAATTTCGTCGTCCGAGGAAATATCCTACCAGAGATGACGTGTGGGTTACTTCGATGTTGTGCCACTAACATTGTGCAAACATTCTAATGTTCTATTCTGTTGACCTGCTCATCTGATTTTCTTCCTTACCAACCCTCATCCCCATGACAAGCAAGTCCTCTTTGTTGGTAATAACTCACTATAATTATTGCTTTGTTTTAGCCATATGGTTCATATTGTACTGCATTTACACCAACATTTCTTGCACTGACATGTACTCCTGCACTTTTATACATTTATAAACCACACATACACATTTTGTTTATCATTCTACCTGCCCATTGTTATATTTCGTCTTAACTGTGTATCTACTATATGTACGAGTGTCTTTCATAACCCGAGACTAATTCCTTCTCTGTGTGAACCTGCACTTTATTCTTATTTTTCCTTCTTTACTGTAATTCATTTACTTTGCACATATTTATTACTTTTTTTGTTACTCACTCCTAAATGGCATTGTTGTTTGTTCTTTAATGCACTGCTGTCTGTCCTGTATTACACTGCTGTCTGTCCTGTATTACACTGCTGTCTGTCCTGTATTACACTGCTGTCTGTCCTGTATTACACAGTTATTTGTCCCGTATTACACTGCCGTCTGTCCTGTATTACACAGTTATTTGTCCCGTATTACACTGCCGTCTGTCCTGTATTACACTGCTGTCTGTCCTGTATTACACTGCTGTCTGTCCTGTATTACACTGCTGTCTGTCCTGTATTACACAGTTATTTGTCCCGTATTACACTGCCGTCTGTCCTGTATTACACTGTTATTTGTCCCGTATTACACTGCTGTCTGTCCTGTATTACACAGTTATTTGTCCCGTATTACACTGCTGTCTGTCCTGCCCCCATTTCCCTACCATGTAACCATAAAATAAGAATTTCACTGTCTCCCACGGAACACATGTGACGATCAAGCTTCCGACACCTGATTCTCAATATACGCGCAGATCAGAGCAGTGAGACGAAATCTGTGGGGGGGGGGGGGGAACGCCAAGAGTCCTTGGAGATTTACCCTGCTCACGGTTGGCCAGCGCCAGAAGAACCCCAACCATTACTCACCCTGGAGTCCGCGGGTGGCGGGCCGCCACAGGTAGCGAGTCTGTAGCTAGTCAAGCCCCGGTAGACGTTTATCCTCTGGGCAGTGAGCCCTGGGGACGTGGCCACCCGCTCCTCCGGGGACTCCTGGAAGCTGGAGAGCTGCTCCGCCTCCAGATGTTGGGGCACCTTGCCGTGCATGAAGCTGCGCGGGTACTTCTCCTCAGGGCTGTCCAGCTCCTGGCCGTCCTCGTAGACATGCTTCAGCACGCGCCCGCTGTACGAGGACGCGATTTTGAAGCGCACTTTCCGCGGCTTGCCGTCATACCTCTGGCTGAGCTTCCGCTGCGGATCCTCCATGTCGCTGCTGGCGTGGGCGAGGAGGGAGCCCTGAGGTCCGGTGGAGGGACGCGAACCTGAAGCGGGGCTGAGCAGAGCTCACCTGAGGCAGCTAATCGACGTCAAGCCTGCCCACCCCTGTCTACATCCCCTGAATAATTCAGCCCTGGATCGGATACAGCACGGCGGCGGGGAAACGATAGCCTCTCATTAAATAATCATTCAGGGGGCAAATGCAAAATGCACACCTTTCCCGTAAATTGCAACGTCCTTAAAAAGTGACTCAACCTACACGGAAGACGAGGGAAAACTTCCACAGAAAGCTGTGATTTTGCTCATGTTCCGCTGAAACATCCAACGTCTGACCGGCTCTGAAGGTCAGCTCTCGTCAGACTAACAGAAGGCCTAATTGCCGATGCATAACGGATCGACTGCACAGTCTTTTAAAGTATTTTTTCTTCTCCAGCTCAGTCAGATCCACTTTTAGCTTCGCAGTACTGCAGCCAGACCCTGTCGCTCAAATAACATTTCGCTGCTCGATGTCCTCTATTCTTATACATTCTTTTCTCAGTATGCTATTCACACCAACCAATCAGAATAGGTTTGACGCAAGGAATGACTTAGTAAGGGGAGCATTACAGGATTTACAGAAATCTTTTTTTATAGAGAACGTATTTAAAACCTAATGCAGCCTCTCTTCAGGTTACGATGGGATTACATTCCGACAAACCTAACGTAAAGCGAAAATATCATACGACAAAAAAAGCATTTTAATACGGTACACCTAAGCTAACAAATATCATAGCCTAGGTTAGCCAACCTCAAGCAGTTGGGCAAAATCATTAACGAAAACCCTATTTTATAATAAAGCGTTGAATATCTCTTGTGATTTACCGAAGAGTGTACTGAAAGCGAAACACATTTACCCATAGTAAAGTCGAAATATCGCAACACGGACCATCGTAACCCGAGAAGTCTTTGTTCTTGAAATAAGGATCTAGATTGCATTCTCTGTGGGATGGCATTTCCTTCAGAAACTCACACCCAGGCATACTTTCTCCTCCATGTAGGAGGAGACTGGACTGGCGACTCTAAATAACTTTTATACTTGGGTGGTCTGCACAAGATTATCACCCTGGTAATAGCATAATAACCATAACCAAAACCATAATTGATTAAACTGATGTTTTTTTTGGAAATGAATTAATGCATTGAACTGGTGTCCTACCAAGGTTGTCCTACTGGCTAATCCCAAAGTATTTCATCCTAACTACCTTGCACTATATCCCAGAAGTCCATGAAAGACAGACAGATAAGAAAATGGTAGGCAGATAAACAGATAAACAAAAGGATGGGCAATTTTCCCTCTGAAGCTTATAAAGCTCTCTATAGGGCAGGTTCAAGGTCAAAGACCAGGATGTATTTAGAGGGGATTTGTCAACCAATCAGAGGAAGGAAGGCGGGTCTTAAGACCAAGAGTGTCATGTCAATTATCTGAGGGCAGCCTTCCCATTGTGTGATGGGCAGAGCTTCTAAGAGTGTGAAACAGCATAAAAGTGTGAGGGAAAAGTGATGTGTGCAAGCAATTAAAAAAAAAATTGCTTGTTTGTTTGTTCACGCGTGAGAATATTTTTTTCAGAATGTGAGAGTCCTGCCAGTAGAGGCAGTTTTGTTTTTGTCAGCAGGAGACATTCAGAGGTTCTACGCCAGCAGGAAAGGGAGGGGGTAGTGGGGGGGGTGGTCTTGGCTGCCAGGGGCTTGAATTGAGCACGAGAGTGACCGGGAGTGAGCGAGAGGTGTGGAGTTGCACTGGGACCATGGTCGAGTCTGGGCTGCTGTCCGTGGTTCTGAAATGTTCTCCCTTCCTTCGGCATCACAGTCCACGCTAAGGAAACACACGTTCCTAAAGAACAAGGCCATCCGTGTATCTAGATGCTGAGCTCATGCTTTCGAATAAGCTTTTTTACCTGCATATTTTGCTGGAGTAATTCAGGTTAAGTGATTTGCTCAAGGGTATTAGAGCAGGGCCCCCGCTTGGGACGTGAACCAGCAATCTTCAGATTATGAGTATAAGTTCTTCACTCTGCCCCAACCTGCTCTACTTCAGCTTTTGGAATTTTTCACTCTTCACCTTGGCCTCTGACCTGCTTACTTGTCACTGCTGTTGCTGCTCTAGGTAACTATTTCTGATGCTTTTTTTTGCCGGTTTTCTGACTCTATTATATTCTGTGCGACATTATCTATGAAAAAATAACTTATGAGGTTAGGATACTGAGGGCCGCAATTTCAGTGCAGAGGTCTGGTGCAAACCAGTCCACTGGAAGCTAAGTGCTTTACATTCACTGAAAATGGAAACAGGGTTACGTAACATTAAACACAGGCATGTAATGTCAGATTTATACACAGCTTTATATGTTTTTCATTTCTAGGGTGTGGGAATATGCTGAGTTCCCACTGGGCAAGTGGGACCACGCTGAGGATTGTTTTTCAGCTGCAAAATAATGTTCCCCCCCACACACACACACCCAGAGAGATTCCACCTAAAGTATTCTCTCTCAAAGGGATATCTTCTCCTTCACCAGCCTGCCAAGTAACACCCCCCCCCGCCGTAGTGCCTTCCCCAACATCAGAGCTCCCCGGGTACGTATCATCCTTCGGGGAGGCTAAAAAGTAGGTTAGCGCCCGTTCTTCGGGAAAACATCCGGGTTCCGCATTTGCTGAAGAGCGCGGCGGACTGCTGCGGGTGCCTCGGAATGGGATTCTGCCAAGTTCCGCCGTTTCCATGGCTGGTTGCTAGGTCTACTCTGTGGTGCTCATTGACGACATTTATCACTATAACGCAACCACTAGGCTAAACGTTAAAATGCGACGCCTCCATCCGTCCTTTATTAATTCTCGTTCGTGTACCATGAAGTTTTCTCCAGCCTGATTATTCTACTCCTTGTTTCAGGGACAGTTAGCAGTGCTACCTCAATCTGACGTTTCACCCCGCTACGCCAGAACGTCATGGCTTGGTCTAATGTGTTTCCAGCTAAATTTAAAAACAATTACTTACGCCCAACTGTCGCTCTTTAAAAGAAGCCAAAGACATCCAGAAAGCAATGGGCTTCTCTGAGTCACTGTAATTAATCTGAAATAAATGAGGCTTCAGCACCAGCTATGAGCGAGATTCACATGTGCTGTTAATCACTAACTGGCACCATCCAATGGGAAGAAAAACCAGTCTGCAAAGACTGCAAAGCTGCAATGACCCACAAGTGGCATCAGTTACTATTCATGGGTCAGGGGTGTGGTACTGGTGATAGGGTCATTTGATTAGATATATATCAAGACCAATCACATTCAAATTAAGGAAAGACCCCACAATACCACACTCAGTAAAAATGGCCGTCTTTTGTTTCTGTCCCCCCCCCCTTTCTTTAATCATGGCACTAGAAGGGTTGAGTTCAGAGTGGCCACACTCTTTATACCTTTAATTTAATGTAAAATAAATAATAAATGTAATTTCATGCAAAATAAAGGGAACCGAAGCCGGGGCGAGGTGCCGAAATCTCCGGCATCCACGCCCACGCAGGCCAATCAGACGTGATACGGCACGTCATGTGATCGCCGACAGCGTATCCCATCAACAAGATGCCCAAGGCCGTTTGCCCGTGCCGTCAGGTTGTGAGGATAAGTCACAAGTCAGTGTTACTCATTAGAGTCGAGTTCCTGTGAAATCTCAGGATGCATCACTGATCACTTTTGCATTTGGGCGAAGCAGGGGGGCGGTGTATGACTCAGTGGAGTGGCATGCAGGACCCGTGGTCAGGAGGTTGTTGCTTCAAGTCCCACAGGCAGCAGAGTGTTTCCACTTTTGCGCCCCTGAGCCGGGTTCTTGACCCTAGTTGCTACAGAGACTGATCCTGCTTTCTCAAAAAAAAAAATGTGCATCTCACTTTAGATAAAAGTGTCTGCTAAAAAACAAAATGGAAGCCAGACAGCGAGGCAGAGACTTTCTGCCCACTGCCATGGCTGACAGCTGGAACCTGGAGTCAGTCCTAGGATGGGCAGGAAATGACACGTCATGGATAGGATGTTAGTCTGTTCCAAGCTGAAAATACATGCCCTAGTCACTCAATTACACGGACTGCAGGAGGATCTCCAACACATAGAGACTTGTGCTAATGCACCTCTGGGGGGTGGATCCACAAAACAGGATTTATGAGTTAGCTGGGTTAACTTAAGCTAGAATTCATGGTTGTCCAATAGGAATGCTCCTTACCTCTTATTGGACAATCATGACTTCTAGCTTATGTTAACCCAGCTAACTGAGAAATCGTACTTTGTGGAACACCCCCTCAAATGGGGTTAGTACCCCATGCTCTTGTGGTGTGAGACACCAGTGCAACCCAGTGACCCACTGAGCAACATCTGTGACTAGAATTTCTGAGGAGATACTACGAGTCATTTCGTGAACGTCAGATGCATTCCTGTTTATGTATTCTGCCCTTGTCATAACTCAAGCAATCCCGTAACGTTAAGAAAAATGAACGGGGAACGTGGGATCAAGGTGAAGATAATCGGTTGAAGATTCTCTGCAAAGTTCAATCCCTCGGTGGGCAGCTTGTACCGAGTTATAGCATTAGAAAAAATCACTTTATTAGCTTTCCTTGGAAATAAGTAATGGTGGAGGCTAACGCTAACAGCTAGTGGTCTAAGTCACATGGTCTTACAGCAGCACGTTGTAAGATGTATACTAATCATTATGATGGACAGGGCTGTGCGGTGCCGGCTTTATGCTTTTGAGTATGAGACTATGGTGGCAGACTGGCTGAGGTGGTAACACCATGGCCTCAGAACTCTA
>JABFEA020000052.1:4692408-4710189 GCA_019775915.2 Cyphomyrus plagiostoma
CGATTACTGTCACCATATATAGGGTTAGGGTTAGATAAACGTTTACGATTACTGTCACCATATATAGGGTTAGGGTTAGATAAACGTTTACGATTACTGTCACCATATATAGGGTTAGGGTTGGATAAACGTTTACGATTACTGTCACCATATATAGGGTTGGATAAACGTTTACGATTACTGTCACCATATATAGAACTAGCTGCCTGCATGATGTGGACACTCGATTTAACTGATAATTAATGGCATAATGAATTCTCAGTGTGTCAACTCAAGGCAGCACCATAGCTCTTATGCGGATCAATGGATATGCTATGATGGATATCAATTACACATCCAGTTTTTAAAAAAAAATTTTAAACAATTGATTGTCAGAATAGCTGGTCAAATGGATGTGTGTTACTGTGGAAAGGTGTGTAAATGATAAAAGCTGTAATGGGCACAAGACTGTTTTGTAATGACCCAAGGAAGCTTCATGAACCGTTTGCTGTATTTCCTGACCCCACTAGATGGCGCCTAATAGTGATCCATGCGCACCATCTAGTATGGTGGAAAAATACAGCAAATGGTTCATGAAGCTTCCTTGGTTAAGCACTAGCATTTCCCGACCCATTACTCAGGGGACCAGTAGGCAGAAAGGTGGACTGTGTGGCAGGAAGATGGGGAGGGAGCAAAAACATGGGCCGTCTCTGGGTTCCCAAGGACCGGGTTGGGGAAACGAGAGATTCCCTGTCTGCGCAGGGCTCACAGCATCCGGAGGCTGGAGGGCCGCCGGAGCAGGGATGTGTTGCGCCACTGGTGGAGTGCTGACTCGTGCAGGGGGCGCCGTGACGAGCATGCGGGTAGCAGCCGTGGCCGTAGCCGCAGCAGGAGCCAGGACAGGGAAAGGACGTGGAACAGAGGTGAGCCTCTGAACTTCTATAATTTCTGGTTTTATATTTATAGAACCTCAGATATTGACGTAATGGCAGTACAGTTCCAGCTGAAATGTTGCTGTGTTTAGTGATGGGCAAAATGTCCCCTCATAAATCATTTACTGAATTCTTTAACACCACTAGATGGTGCTCTTGGTTTGCTTTGGGGCATGTCTTGTGCCCTTTTTTTTTTTTTTTTTTGTAGTAGTACACCATCCAGTGGGGTAAAAAAATATAGCAAATGGTTCATGAAGCGTGGTTTCGCCCATCACGAGCTACGTGCAATATTGTAACTGATGTAAAGCCCCAGGGGGTTGTGGTATATGTAGTTTTATGTTTGGCCGTGAGTCCTTTCGAAAAACATGGCTGGTGTGTGTGTGAATCAGAGTATAGGTGCAAGCAGGATGCGGAGAAGAAAGCAGAGAGCTCCAGGCCTGCTCTTGCCCCCGCTGCCCACTTCTGTGGTCCCCTGGCCCAGCGCTCCTCTGAGAGGGACTCCATCCCTGGCTCTGCTACTGTAGTACCCATTCACTTGCCGGACAGCACCACTGAGAGTTGGTCCCATTACTGCTCTGGTCGTGGAGAGGGAACCCCGTTCATCGGGAGCACGGCACTCAAGCACTGCTGTCACGACCCTGGTGGTGAGCACCCCCTGCTGGCGGCTTGTTTCACGTGTGTTTTTTTTTTTTTTTTTTTTTTTTAATCGAATTTGTTCATGATTTGTGCCATATTTAGCTACTGGAGTCATATCATCGAAGATGGTTCGATATGATTGGCCATGTGCCGCTATCGCAGCATAAGATTGAACATCGCATCAGTCGTGCATTGTTGCCGTTTGGTGGCAACATCTCCCCTCCATCTCCCCTCTAGAGCGGGGAGTCTGTGTGCATGGTGACCTGTGTCCCTTCAACCACAGCATCGATCCCCCGAGGGCGGGTGACGTCACCTTGCCGAGAACGATTCCTCTCCAGCCCCCGCACATCGTGCCACCGCCCCAAACCCATGCGGCATCTCCTGGTGCCAGGATGCCTGCCCACTCTCACTTTCAGCCTCAACCTCCTGGCATCTTTCCAGTGGCTGGTAGGTTTGTTCTGTGTTTTTTTTTTTTTTTTTTTTTTTTGGACCTGGGCTACAACACCCCTTCATTCTGCATGTGACTTTGCATTTGACTGAATCGATACAAACTGCCGTCGTCCGACAGATGAGTACAAGCCAGACGGGTGTATCCCTGAGGTTCCGAGCGCCGTGCCGATACCCCAGAATTGCCAGTTCATCCCCCGCATCCAGACTCTGAGACCAAACCTCATTGGACTGACCTCTGGAGATGTGGACGTGCAGAACTCTCGAGGTCTCAGCCTTCTTCAGCTGTTTTTTGTGTTTTTGTTTAGTTTATGCACTTTGGTGTAACTTGCTTCATTAATCAAACCATTTCATGAATCAAAACTTTGAGGAACTGACATCAGTATAAAACGGCGATCCTGTGTTTACACGTACACTGTACCTGTCATCAGTGATCTGATATCAGTATTTTGTTGAAAAATGCAAATTCTGAACTCTTCCCAATAATAGCCAAATGCAGTCCAATCTTCCTTGGAAATTATTTGTATCTATTTCTTTCCTGGAGATCACCTCGGAAAAGGGTTGTTTTCCCGGCATAGATATTAGGCAGACATGCTTTGCCATATGTTCCTTCAGTGACGTTACACCCCCCTGCAGCCATATTTAGTACGATGTTGGTATCATGTCATTTTTGGGGCCTCTGCTGCTGTCAAACGGCATTATAATGAACAGCGTCTGTCCTCTAGGCGCCAATATCGTGATCCAGACGGATCCGGTCGTATCCGCAATACCCAGGAACCCTGAAAGGTACAGTGCTGAACACGAGAACAGGAAGAGGTGGCCAGGGGCCACTGATGGGGCCCCATCCACGAATCCTTGCGTGAACAAGTAGGTGCAGAGGGGGCCTTACTTAATGCAGAGTATCTACTAGCTACCTGCAGCATTGCATTGAAATAGTGTTTATGTCTTACTATTATTTTTGTTTTGTATAATTGTCCAAATGGTTTGCAGTTTTCTGTCTGGAAATTAACCTTTTTGTGAAAATAATATTTGTAATAAGAATGGAATTTTCATTTTTCTTGACTTAAGTATTTGTGCAATGTAAACTTCCAGTTTGCTGAGGAAGAACTAAACGGTTATTGCAAATGCTTTTTTTCCCTGTCACGTTTGAAGTTTAATAAAGGTTAACATAAGAACATAAGAACTATACGAACGAGAGGAGGCCATTCGGCCCATCAAGCTCGCTTGGGGAGAACTTAACTAATAGCTCAGAGGTTTGTCCCTAAATTGCTGTGATACATCGTTTGTCATAAACATAAATGTGTTTTTTATTTTTTTCCCCCCCCTAGACAAAACTACAGCCATCAGCGCAAGGCAAACGTTCGAAAGAGGGGTGACTATGGCAACACTAAACTGGTGGTTTGCAAGATCCCCAGGGATTTGAACAACATCACCAAACTAAACGGGCACTTCAGCAAGTTTGGTAACGTCACCAGTATTCAGGTTTGTGTGTGTTGGGAGGGGGGGGAGCTTTTCTTTAAATTATATATTCTTTACGATGGTACTTGTGATGAAACTCATCACAAGGCGAAATTCTTGTGCATGCAGCCGTAAATTCGCGCTGGACATGTTCGACGTAACGCCAGAGTACACACATCGCATACAAATGAGAGGTGCACGTATCGAACATTGTGACAAACGCGGGATTTTAGAATATCATGTTAAATGCATTTTTGCTTGTAACATTAAATTTTTTAAAATTCTTGGTTTTCTATTTTAAACAAGTTTTAAATCATCGGTGGCACCTGCCTTGCGCCCATAGGCTCCATTCCCCCAGTGACCATGAATAAAACCAGCGGTTTCAGAAAATGGATGGATAGTTGGTGGCTCGTGAGGCTGTCTGACGAGGCTCCCCCGGCCTGCCCCCCACAGGTCATGTTGGGTAGTGACGTGGAGGCGGCACTCATCCAGTATGCGACCAACGCAGAGGCCCGGCGAGCCATCTCCAGCACCGAGGCGGTGCTGAACAACCGCTTCATCAAGGTGTACTGGCACCATGACGGCGGGAAGCAGCCGGGGCAGGTGGCACGGGGTCCCAGCAGGCCGCTGGGCCAGAAAACAACTAACATTAGCAAGGTGTGTATGGATGCCAGGGCAAATGCACACATGCAGTGAAACATAAATGATTTTTATGGAAGGTGTATGAGGTGCAATTGCACCCCCTACTGGTGTGATGAAAATACTATTTGAACGTTATGTGGAATAACCAGATCCACGTTTAATGATAATTTATTGCGATTTAGTTATACATGTATTTTTCTGGGTGAATGACTACTTGGCCTCTCTCACCTTGCACCCCCTGGGAGAAGAGACCCATAGTACCGTAGATGAGGCAGAGTCAGGTTTACTGCCCTACCTGTAGTAGTTATACGGTGGTACTTCAGGGGGCGTGGCACACGGAAGGGGCAGACGATGGGGGCAGGACAGGGGTAATGTTGGGATAAGATCTTTATCATTTTGGAAGCCGTTAAGAAAAAAATGCTCTTCTTGTTTTAATCTGTTCATTTTGTGTTTAAATGCTTAAACATATTTAGGTGTAACTTTTGGGGGCCGGGAACCTATTAATTGGTTTTCCATTATTTCTTATGGGAAAAATTCGATCAGAACTCGAACGTTTTAGGATTCGATCCAGAGTCCGGAACGGATTAAGTTTGAGAGCCGAGGTACCATCGTTTCTTAATTTGTCTTGCAATTCAGCTGTTAGGTTGTAAAAAGCCTCCTGACTCTGTCATCTACCTGAAACTGAACTGTCACATACAGACTGGAATTGATTTAGAGGTTTGTTTATCGAACATTCAGTCTTCTGGGCTAAATTTTTAAAATTTCATATTCACTACTGTGTCTGCCAGTGTTTCCTAATCTGGTCCTCGGAGACGTGCAGATGGTCCACATTTTTTGCTCTGGCTGGGAAGGAGCAAAGTCATGGACCATCTGTGGGTGCCCAAGGACTGGGTTGGGGAAACCATTGCTCTATATTAGCCTATGGTTATGAATGCCATTGATTTGTGCCACTTTAGGTCCCCATGAAGACCCAGGTGGGGCCCTCCGGTCCCCTGGTCGTCAAGGGGACGGCGAAGTCGTTCCGGAAGACAGCCAAAGGGCTCAATGCTCGAGAGGCTGTTGGGAAGAAGCAGGTGGGATTAGGGCGCTGGCTTGCAGACAGATCACCGGATGTCAGTGCATGCCCTAATGAACAGCAATACTAGAAGCGAAGTGCTCAGTTGCAGTTTCAATGCAAAGATCGATTTAGCATTTTTGCTCCTTTTAGTGTTCCGGGTACACCTCTGCTAGCCTACCCCAGTGTTTCCTAACCCAGTCCTTAGGGACCCCCAGACAGTTCCATGTTTTTGCTCCCTCCCAGCTCTCAGTATGGAGCAGAAACATGGACTGTCTGAGGGGGCCCAAGAACCGGGTTGGGAAATGCTGGCCTACATTATGTTCCCTGAATGCATGTAGTGTTCCACTTTATGGATTTGAATATATGTCTCATTTGGCGCTTGCTTTGTTTGGAAGGAGTTTCTCGTACCTCCGATACTGCTAACACTCATCCCTTGGCACGGCTCAGCCTAGCTGCGTGTTTGTTACATGCAGTTTTGCTGGTTTGAATGTCACTTTAGTTAAAATCCTCTGCTAAATGAAACTTAAATGGTTGTTGTAGGTTGTCATAGTTATGAGCTATATCATCAGAATAATGGAACTTGTCACTTTGGGTCCCCAGGAGGTGCAGAAACTGCAGCAGGATGTGATGAAAAAGAAGCAGGAAATGCTGGAGATGCAGATACAATGTCAGAAGGTCGATGGGCAGCTCTGGCTCTGTTTTCATGCACCGTTAATTCCATGTCGACGTCCCCACCTGTGTGACATCTGTGACGTGAAAGTGATTCCTTTTCAGGCTTTGCTAAACAAGCTGGAAAAGTTGAGGGGGGCAGAACTGGAACGGGCCAGAGTCATGAAGATGCTGAAGGAGCTAACAGCGAAGATCTCTAAGCTGAGGGAGGAGACGAAGCCAGCGCCCAGAGTTGCGTTCCGAGCTGTTGAGTCCAAGTCGAAAATGGATGTGAGTCTTGCTGGTTTGGGTTCCCGTTCTCCTGCACGGATGTCATCAGTGATGGTCTCCACACAGCCATCGGTTTTCACTCCCTGACACATCAAGCACATCTGAAATATCTTTTGGGATAGTTTTAGCATTAATGATGGCCAAACTAAGCTTCATGAGCTATTAGCAATGCTGTATCTTCTGAACCCTCAAGATGGTGCACTCTGTTCAAAAAAGCACTCAAAGCATGTCCCGAAGTAAACCAAGAGCACCATCTAGTGGGGTCAAAAAATACAGCAAATGGTTCATGAAGCTCAATTTGGCCATCACTACTGCGCATAGACCAGGGGTGGGCAGTCTTATCCACAAAGGGCCGGTGTGTATGCGGGTTTTTTGAATAACCTTTGTCAGCTGTTCAAACCCAGGTGTGAGGACTCTTCAGCCAGTCAGGACCCAATTAGGGAGTTGCAGCGACGCAAACACACTGGCCCTTTGTGGACACAACCAACACATCTCCCCCCCAAGTCATTTATGAATTGTTTAATCTTCGCTGATTTTGCCAAGGGGGAAAAAAGACACATTCTGTTTAAGCATTTATTTGACCAGGAGGTGCTGAATCGTTATGGTTTCCGCTCAGACGCGGAAGGAGCTGCTTGATGCTGAGTTGGACTTCTATAAGAAGCTGGCGTCCGGGGAGGACACTGCGGACCTTCAGCAGAAACTGAACCAGCTGCAAGTGGAGGTGAGAGCAGCCCAGAAGATTAACCTTTATAAAAATTGGAAGTGGAAAGGAAGTATTTGGCATATTTATGGTATTAATTGTAATTTCTGAGCTGTAATACTAGCTGTGTGCTGCTATGTAAGACTCTGCCAGCCTGACTCATTACCACTTTGGACAACGGTATCTGGCGTTTAAATCCTTTATTTGAGATGCACAATTGTGCAGGTTCTTTGATTTTCGCTTTGAGATGGACAAAATGATGCGTCATGAACCGCTTGCTGTATTGTTTGACCCCACTAGATGGTGCTCTCTGTTCATGAAGCATCTTTTTGTCCCTCACTAACTGCTTTCCGTTAGAAGCTGACATTGGTCTTGGGCAACAGGTGGCACCCCAAACCATCATGGCCGCCATGGGCTCTGTTATGTTTATGTGATTGTTTTTGGTACACTGCCAGCTACGTTAACCGTGAATGACACCTTAGATGTGGCTGTAAAACATTACACAGTGATCCCCTGCTTATCGTGGAAGTTACGTTCCAGGCCCATCAGCGTTAAAAAATGAAAATCCCCGATTATAGAAAGACCATATAAACAAACTCTTTAAAAATAGGGGTATTTTAAGGCTTAAACCTCACACACTTTAAACACATGTAAACTTATTAAAACACACACATGTGGATGTCGGGCTAAGGATATTAGTAGTAGTAGTAGTAGTAGTAATAATATCATGTATATGCATGTGATTCCATTTTATCGATGGCTTTATTCTGAGGAGCTGCCACCCTCTTTCCTGTTTGACTGAAGGAAAGTGATGCGATGGCTCTTGCATCAATAATGATTAAAAGAATACATCATACCGTCAATTCATTCAAGCCATAATGATGCGCGACGTCGGCGTAACGTTTCCTTGCCAAAGTAGGAGTTTTACCTTCTCCTAAACGGTCAAGGTCCTCCTCTGGCGCTTAGACTCAGTGCTGCCAGAAGGCTTAGAAGATGCAGCACACTTGGAGCCCTTGTAGGGCTTGAAACAAAACAAAAACGGTTGGACCGCAAGCAAGGTACGCGATACGCCGAGATCCGTGACGCATAGGGGAAAAAACCGTAATATGGCAGAACCGCGATATAGCGGGGGATCACTGTATACAGTTAAGAGCTTCACACTGACGGCCATGCTTTTCCCCACACAAAAGGTCTCCTGTTTAGAAATGATCCCCAAAGCACACAGGAGAGCGGCAGGCCTCTGGGGGCGCGGAGGCCTGAACCGTATGGTGGTAGATCATCGGCCACGAGCGCTTGCAGTCCTGGGGGTGACCGTAGAGGAGAAGGCCGACCTGAGGGCTCACTTTGCGGTAGATCCTCTCTCGCCGTCGTCGCTCCGCTGGATGGACAGTGAGAGAATATCACCTTCAGTGTGATTCGCCATCATGTGACTCAGCAGAGCCTAGTGACTCCAAGGGGTGCTGGGTGTTGGCTGACCCTGCACTGCAACCCCCAAGCTGGGGCTGAAGTATAAATCTGTCTCATGGAGAGCAAGATAGGACAGGTGGAAACAAACAGTTTTCCCACAGGGATGAATGAAGTATATTGTTCTTTTCTGTTCCCGGTCTTTGTCTGCATGGGTAATCTGTAGTTTGGTTCACCCAGAATTGTGACGGGTAAATGGTTATACAGTAGCGTGAACTTTTTTTAATGGATGTCTCAGAGCCAAAATGCATTTTTTTTTTTTTTTTTTTTTTTTATTTTTATAAATCTTCTTGTCTTTAGAGATTTGGGGAGATTGTGGAACTTGAGGAGCAGGAGCCACAAAGCATCGTGTTGACATTCGGGACCAGGGCTGAAGCAGAGAAAGTATGTCCTAGAAATTCCAGATGGCTTTTCATTTCCAAGATTTTATGGCTATTATTGAATGTGCTTTAGAACCTGCATAACCCCCCCCCCCCCCATATTCCTTATTTTTAACAGCAGTGAATATGCTCTGAATTATATCATCCCCTGTTATAAGGAAATGTAGACAAAAATTGCTAGTATTGTTCAGGAATATGTTGACAAGGTATTTATAACTTATGTTTGCTAGTGGTTCTCTGAGTAGCTTTTAGAACAGGCATTACGGGCGTGGATGTGGCCTGGAATGGCATGAGAAACAGAGCTTTGAAATCAGGCGGCGAACCGAGGCTCGGCGTTCAAAGGCCGGCTGCTGCAAATCGCGTGGTACAGACCCAACGCTAGATCTGTGCCCAGCGCGGAGGAGGTGAAGTCCTCACAGGAGGAGGTGAAGTCCTCACAGGAGGAGGTGAAGTCCTCACAGGAGGAGGTGAAGTCCTCACAGGAGGAGGTGAGCTGTTTTGCGATTTGGCTTCTCCTTATTTACGTTTATTTACTGGATGCTTTTTATGCAGATCCACTAACAATTGAGAGCTGGGTCAGTGAGTCCCAGGAGTGATTGCCCGTTAAGGGCCTTGCTCAGGGGCCCGATGGTGAGATCACTCTGCTCACCATGGGATTTGAACCAAAGACCTCCTGATCACTGGTACTAATACAGTTTCACAGAGCATTTTGGCGACGGATTAATGCATAGACTATGGCCCAGGCAAATATCAGGGTCCACCCCACCTCAGAAAAATTTCAACACCTGAGTGTCCATGTTAACATCAGCCGAGGTCCCCAGATACATTTATCTGCCCCTGCTTATAGCTCCATGCTAGCTGTTCTGTATGGTCACTTGTCCTCCCTGTGTTGGTTGTTGAGGTTACGCTGTCGGAAGGTGCCACTGGTAAGCTGCAGCAGTATTTGTAGATTTCTCTCTCTGTCCCGCGCTGACTGAGTTTATCTGAGGTTAAGGAGAATTTTATTTTGTCATTCCCGCAGAAGCCCCATAAATCTCCCCTGCTTGCGGAGGAAGAGGGGGACGAAGATGAAGAGGATGAACATGAGAGCCGTTCTTGGAGAAGATGAAGGGAGAAAAAAATACCAGTAGTATCATTATTTGTGAAAAGAGCATTTTATCACATTTGATTTTTGAACACTTTTTTTTCTTCATTTCTTAAAATCGAAGTTTGTGTTTTTTTCCCCCCCCCCGTTCTTAAACTGTGAGGCTGATTTAATCTCTTGCCGCCAGTGTGTCTGGTTGCAGCCGAAGGTATGCACTGCGTTAACGGACACATGACCTTCGATAGGAAATGAGAACTCGTACCTGAGAAAGGAGGCCAGTGCAGTTTCCCGGGTTCGAATGGGTTACAGAAACTAGATTCCTGCACGTATGCTGGTTTTGTTTTGAAGAGGACAGAAATGCAGTGGACCTGGGAAGAGCATGGTCAAACTGTATCTGTGTATAACAACTTTTTTAAAATTCATATATATATATTTTTTTTTTTATATATGTTAAGGTGGCACTGCACATCAGATCTTGGGTGTTAAGTGTGTGCCATAAGTTTGTTTGGGTGCTTGTCAAGTGGTGTGTCTTGGAAAATTTGTTTTATATAGCCCTGTATTTCATGTATGTGTGTGTAATATTTTTCTTTTTGCTGTAGAGGACTACTGGACTAGAATCCCTGTTAATGACACTGTACCTGGCTTTATTTGTTTACAGCAGACCATTGTGTTTTTTGTTACGCCAGTTTTTTGTAGCCAGATTTTTCAATTTACACTTTTTTCTTTTTTTTTATGCATTCAGCCAATCATTGTCAGAATTTAAGTGTGTTAAGCAAGCAAAAAAGTGCCTATTAAGTTATCAGGTGTACATTTTTCCATTCCAATGAAAGCATTCTGTTATTGGTTTGTCTGCCTGATTAATTTATTAATGTTTGATTCATTGCATTATACTTAATTAAAACTTGCACTTAAACTGTGATTTCTTTTTTTTCTAACACAATCTGTGCGTTTTTTTTATTGCACCTTTTGCGCTCTGGGCATAGGGCTAATTTGTTATATAACTAAAATTGTATGTACTCCAGTAATCTTCGGAGTTTTTTAATGCTTTTTACATTTTGCCTGTAACAAAGCTTTGTGTCCTGACATCCTTCAAGCGTAAGGCATAGTTCAGTTCGGTTATTGTCTTGTCTGGTAAATTTTGAAAGGTGTGACTTTATACGTTTCACAGATGGTAATTGAAGGTGAAATCTGAGAGCGTTCATGTCCATAAAGGTAAGAATCACCTCAACAGCTGTCAAACGCGTTTTTATTATGAATTGTTCTTTATTATCGAGGGTTGCGTATTTAAATTGAGGTGGTACTGAAACTGCTTCAAAATAATCTGATTTCATTTGCCGTGTTTGGCTTTCAAATCCCATCCTTTTCACTGTTTAAAATGATGGTTATAATCGTTTCAATTCCAATTCGTTGTTTGAGTCTTAGTTACTCGTGAATTAAAAACAAGTTTATGTATGCACACAGAAGTGACTTATCACAATGAATTCTGGTTTTCTGCACAGCTGAACCCTCCACACGAGGCTTTTTCTGCTTGGACACAGCAGCCTAATCCATCTGATTAATAAGGGAACAGAACAAGGTAACGGATGCCTACCACATACCTGCTGAATTATTCACTGTCTGGGGAACCAGAGAACTGACTTGGATCAGATGGAACAAACCTGTCACTGGCGTATCTGTCTTATAGAGCACAGAATCTGCCTGTGCAGGTGCTTTAAGTGAAGTCTGGAGCGTTTTAGAGTTATAATGTGCTCTAGATGTTTGGCCTGTAGCCTCGGTCGTCTCGTCAAACACTGACTGGACGATGGTAGCTTCCACCTTCGACTCCCTTTTCTGCAAGCCGACAACAGCAGAGTACACATTAAATCTAAAAATCGTTTGATTTTTAAAATGACTATGTAGCTTGCAAACTTTAATCGCGATCATTCGTAAAATTAGAAATTAAATTAATAATCTTCATCATATGTTCCACTTGGTATCACAATAATTCAGTGTGTCTTTTGTCTCTGTCTTTTTCCCCTTTCACTCATTTTCATTCCCTTTTTAAAGAAATATTTCCCAGCTAATGGTATAGTCCATTATATGGTAAATTCTTGTTTTGAACATCGACCTTGCTTCTAAAATTTTATAGATTAATCTATAGCTCTCGGTCATGCTATTCAGTTTCCTGATCTTTCACCACAAGTTATTGTATCTGTTACCATATGTTAAAGCTGTTTTGCAAGCTGGTCCAAACCCTGTAACTGACGTTTCATCTTTTAGACGCAGCTCGCAAAAAATAAAATTTAAAAAATAGGTTCTCTGACCTGCTGTTGAAATTCAAGTAGCCATAAAACCATTTCCACTCTATTAGAACTCGATCAGGATAAGCTGAGTACCTGAGCATAGTCAGGTAGAAGGCACACCAAAAAAATTGACTTTAAAAAAGCGACACACTATCTATGCACCCATGGCACTGGAAATAACCGTGTCTTGCTACCTTTTTACCAACATCTTTCTTGCAGCTTTCGCTGTCAGGCATCTGGTGAATTGCAAATGGATTCAAACCCTTTCCTCCACGTGCGTTTACTTCTTATAGCTGGATGAACTACGTCATGATTTAAGCAGTTAGGCCTAAATGAAGAATATTTTATGTGAGATTTTTAAAAACGTCTCCTGTTGAAATGAGTTGTAAAGTATTCCTTAATCGATTGTCTTAGAGTGCACTTCGTTACTGTAGTCGATATTTTAAGGAGACTGGCAATTAAGGTGTGCGTTTGGGCAGAACACAGACAGGCAGAGCGTATTATGGCATCCTTCTATAAGAGAAGTCATTTCTTTTGTCATATATTAGGTGCAAGGCCAGTATGACTGTCCAATAGGCTGCCATACATATTTTATTAGCTTAATTAACTAGAGATTCGATCTTACCTATGCCCCAGTTTGTCCTGTTACCACACTTCTACGTCCAACGATGTCTTAATTTTAACTTGTACCCTAAAATGAGTCACTATTTTATTCGATTATATTAGCGATTACGTAAATAATGTGTGTATTTCAATTCTTTTTGGCTTTTACGTTTATGCATGCGTAGTCTACAGATTGTAGGCCGACACTGTAATTTTCTCGTAGAGATTAATACTTACGTTTAACTAATCGTTTGTGTAAGTAGAGGCAGACGAGCAAAAATCACGTTTGGTACTTTTACTCTGCTAGCTGAATTGACAGTTATATTAAATTATTTAGTCGCAAGTTTAATATTTATTTATTCATTAATTACTTCCTACCAAGAGCTCCCGTTAAATATACTTCGACTTTCGATCAAACTTTCATGCCACTATTTAGACTCCCTAAAATATAAATGATTTGCTCTGAATGTTTCATGAATAATCGGAGTACATGGATATGCGGCTGGATGCCGATGTTCGCTCCTGTGACTAACGCTCACGTTCGGACGTTTGGTTTGATGTCCATATTCTGCGCGGTTTTCCGTCCTTTTCCATTTTTGATACTTTTGTTTAATTTGGCTAATTCGCTTCTCTTCCATCAATTACCATTATTGCACGTTTTATGTTTGTGGTCATTAAAGTTCATGATGGTATATTTCAACATCTTATAGCTCTTCTAATAGGCATGACGAATTCGGCAACATTTCTGCCCGTTTTACAGTAATGTTACTGTTGAAGGCTACTGGTGTCATCTTTTGTGCGTTTCAAGTTTCTGCGCACAATTTTATTGACTCATGACATCGCCGATGATCGCACTCGTTCATACTGAAGGTCTACACTGCATGATTTAATCTAACTTGTATCACTTTGTTGCCTGTACATGTCATTAATAATAGTGAATACTCACCGTTATTAATAAAGGGACAAATCACTACTACTCATACTACTGATGATGTTTTGTTTTATCTATTATTATTATTTCTTTATCATTTATGCACTGCATGATCTATATGGTAGAACATAAATCACAATTATATTGCAGATTTAATGAGCTAAACAGGAATTATACAATTGGATGACTTAATGCATTCATGTAATTTAAAATATACATACAAAAGAACTAAAAATATTATGAGATGTTGCAGTTTTCTAGTTCATCTCTCGAGTTTCCCTAACTTTTTTCTCGCAGGCGTTGCGTTGTGCGCTTGCGCAGAGCTGACTATCTTACTCCCCTTGTACAGGTTGAAAAATGAGTACAGGGGCCGGTAGAGAGAAACGCATCCAGTGTGACGCTGTCATTGGAAATAGCTCACATCGTCAGCGGCAAGCCAGGGAGCAGATCAAGGCTGCGTCAGGGCCACCTACCTGCAAGGTGTCTGACACCAAAATGATCACTATGAACGGCAAGCAGCATTTCTCCATGCACCCGGCGCTACAGGAGCCCAAGTACTCTGCCATTCACTCGAATTCGGAAGCCATGCGTAGGGTGTGTCTTTCGACTCCACAGGTATGTATGTATTTGATAAATTTACACGTTACCAAAAGTGAACTCGCTTTTAAAGTGGGTGAACTACCCGCGAGACATTGAAAAGTCAACCGATACTGTCTTCCATGTGAATATAATGCTTTTTAGGCTTTAAATATCTTAAACGGCTAGGATTTCCCAGTAATTGCAATGTTTTCCTGCTTGCAGCTGCAGGGCAATTTATTTGGAGGCTTCGATGAAAGTCTGCTAAACCGGCCCGAAGCGCTGGCGGCCGTTGACATAGTATCCCACGGCAAGAACCATCCGTTCAAGCCAGACGTGACCTACCACACCATGAGCCGAGTGCCCTGTACATCCACACCCTCCACGGTACCGATATCGCATCCATCCACACTGACCTCAACACATCACCACCTCCATCAAAGTTTGGAAGGGGATCTTCTGGACCACATCTCCTCGACCTTAGCTGTCAACGGGATGGGGGCCCAGGACCCTACTGTGATGTCATCACAAGCCCATCAACATCATCTCCAAGCCATGGGTCACCTACACCAGAGCATGGGACACCCACACTCCCTGTCAGCGCATGGTGGGATGCCGAGCTTTAGCGATGTGCAATCCGATCCCCGTGAACTAGAATCGTTTGCCGAAAGGTTTAAGCAGAGGAGGATAAAGCTTGGGGTCACCCAGGCAGACGTCGGCTCGGCCCTTGCAAACTTGAAGATACCCGGAGTCGGGTCGCTTAGCCAGAGCACAATATGCAGGTTCGAATCTTTAACACTCAGTCACAATAACATGATCGCCCTGAAGCCAGTCCTCCAAGCGTGGCTGGAGGAGGCCGAGACTGCATACCGGGAGAAGAACAGCAAACCAGAACTTTTTAATTGCAACGAGCGGAAACGAAAACGCACCTCGATAGCAGCGCCGGAAAAGCGCTCCTTGGAAGCGTATTTCGCAATCCAGCCTCGGCCTTCTTCGGAAAAAATCGCGGCGATCGCCGAGAAGCTGGATTTGAAAAAGAACGTGGTTCGCGTTTGGTTCTGTAACCAAAGGCAGAAACAAAAAAGAATGAAATATTCAGCGGGCCATTAAAATTTAACAAAACAGCTGTAGATGTATCGAGGATTTGCAATTAAAGCTTTCGAAGAACTCTTTTATTAGAATGGATTTTGGTTGAATTATATTTTGTCTGTATGGTTTCCCTCAGGTTATGGACATACATTTATTTAAGTGAATAACTTTAAAAATGTATCATGCACTAACAAACTACTCGTCACTTTAAGGAAGGTCGTTGAAGTGAAGCTTCTTTTATATGTGTATATCGCATACAGATTTATTACATCAGAATTAACTAAATGCATCTTTTCTGTTCATAACTCGACTGAAAGCTAATACCAAAGAAATATAGAAAACTGTTTAAACTTTAAAGATATATAACTTATTATAATATAAAATGGTTTAACTTTATAAACGCAACAACTGAAACACTAGTTTACCTGGTTTACTGAAATGTGCAGCAGAGATGATTGTAACAGTTGCGATTTGTTTACTTGAATGGGAAGCCATTCTAAAGAATGCGAAGAATGTTATGTAATTAGTCTTCATTTTGGTCAATGTGTGCATTTTCAGCGTTGCTTAATAAATTTCTTTGAACTTCATGAACTATATTTACATTAATTGCACTGTTGATGCAAACCCCTTGGGGTTTGTGAAGGTTGTTTAATAATATGACGTATCAAATTATAATCATTTACGGAGACGTTGACATTCACAGAATGTACCCGAATCTAGTGCAATCTCATAGAAACACTAATCCATGCTTCTGTTGGCCGTCAGCCCTGGATATTTCATTTTAACGCAGGAAATTTTTGTCTTATGTTTGTATCTGGTTGACAAACTGAAACATTTATAACCGTGATCCCCTCTCTTATAGTAATACACGGTCTGGCACTTTTCCTGGTAGATGACGTATAACCTACATGCATTTTACGCATATACAACCCCAGAGATTTTATGTATTTCCTTTTAAAATGCAGAACAAAACCCATTACACTCTGAGAGCTGAATTTTATTCTCTCAGGATCATGTCATCAAACAATAGTAGGTAGATATGTTAATATGCATATATTATAATGTTATAGGTTTTGTATGACGTTTGTTGCAAAAAAAACAAAGGTTCACCTTATAAAATTCAATGATTAATAACCAAAAAAAACTTTAATGTCTGGTCTGGAGCAGACAGTTTACAAGGCTTATGGAGTTTGGTTTCGTTTAAAATGGTCAATACAGTGCAATGACTAGGGAAGTTTAAAATATCTTTCCCATCCTTCTGTACTTCCTTCTAGACAGTATAGAAGAGGTGAGACAGTGGAGATCACAATGGTAAGGACAGTATGACTGAAGTCTTTCCGAAGAGAGACCAGTGTGAGTTATTGATACATATGATACCCTCATTGATGTTGTAAAACACTTGCTTCTAGGTAAGTCGAGATGAAGTTTAGCACAGGGAGAGACCATGTGGACAGTGAGAGCCAATCAATTATTCATACCTGACTGAAGATATTAGTTTTTCACATGCAATTGGTGAAATGCATACTTCAGCACATGAACCTTATGTCCTTATATAATGTGGTTTGTGTAACATATTATAGGTAGTTGGCTTGGGGGAAGGTCTTGTTGGAACCTATAACGGGCAACAAACTATGTTTGGGGACAGTGCGTGGCTCAGCGGGTCAGAATCTTATGCTTGTCATCAGGAGGTTGTCAGTTCAAATCACATAGGTCTGCCAGATAATTTTACTATTGCGCAAGGCCCTAATACCCCAGGTGTTTCAGGGACTGGCTGACCTCACCTTCTCATACTGTATGTATGTCACGTTGGACAGTAAATAGAACGTAAATACAAATTCTAAGAATGTACCTGGGGCTTGGATCACACGTTGGACTTGTGATTTGAACTTTGATACATCACCTATACATCCATCCATCTTTCAAACACCCATCCTGGTCAGGTTCATGGTGGTACGCTAGATCTCATACTAGTTAATTCAAACTAGTTTGTATAACACACAACCAGGGCTGGATTTTGCATGAATTCCTGAACTGGTTTGGAAGTAAGAATCCCAACACGTGCTTTCATAGCAAACTTTGCTTGAGATGTAACTTCCCAGCTGAACGGGGATTGGGTGTCACGTGTGGATGACAGTGTGGCCAGCCTGCCACCTCCTTCCTCCTTTTCGGACAGGATAGGCGGTCAAGCATCGGAAGTCACTGGAAGTTACGGGAAGAATGGCAAAGCTGAGACACCTTTAATTATTCATGGAGAGCCAGCAACAAGCGGCGTGACTGTAAACAGTACGGGGGCAGTCCGTAGCTCTCGCCATTTTGTCACGCTGTACTGCTATCATCAAAAAGGCTGCCATTGCAGCATTAACCTGAAGTTCACCTTTGCCCTGCAACGCATCTGGCAAAAGTAACTGAAATGATTTTAAGGAAATTGCCGTGTTATGGCCATTCAGTGTACAGCTGGACATTATGTATGTGTATACATACATACATACATACACACACACACACACACTGTGTGCACAATTATTAGGCAAGTTGTATTTTTGAGGATAAATTTTGTTATTGTACAACTACAGTGCTCTTGG
>JABFEA020000052.1:4711035-4724055 GCA_019775915.2 Cyphomyrus plagiostoma
CCCCCCCCCCCCCCCCCCCCCCCCCCCCCCCCCCCCCCCCCCCCCCCCCCCCCCCCCCCCCCCCCCCCCCCCGCTACTTTCCAGCACAGAACAAGATCATGGACTAGTTTGTTGCAACTCTAGAAACATCTTTACAAAATTTTCTGGCATTAATATTTAAGACTTTTAAACATCTCGTTATGTTAGCAGGGTAGATTTTACATAGTACTGTGAAGGCCATTAGCAGCACGTGATGATGTTAAGATGCTCAGATGGTCATTAGACCCAAAGAGCAGCGGGAGAATCACACAAACAGGCGGCTAATATGTTGCCCGCTTTGTTGGGGCAAGGTGCAGTTCACACTCTGTTTATTTTGGAGCTGTCAAATAGGAACACAGACTTAACAACACCTCATCATTCAGCTGGACTCTACCTTAAGAGATGCCGTGAAACAGGCATTTTGTCAGTCAAATAGAATTAATACCAGTGATCATTCAGGATAACTATTCTATGTATCCATAAGACTTTCACAGAAACAAGATTTTTATATGTAGATTATTTGTATCCTCAATGAGAGACCATGGACAGTCTTTAAAATATTTCATTTATGTCATATTTCTATTCTATTTTGCCAATTCTATTTTGGAAACATTAAAAATGTTCAAAGTGCCTTCATGAAATACACATCTGAGAAAATGAGAGAGAAACGGTGCGGAATTGGAGTCTGAAGACAATTCAGATCTTTATATTTTAGTGTTTCCATTGTTTTTTCTTTATCTTTCGTGGAGCATCTAATCTATCCATAGGGAAGTGGTCCAGATCTTGGGCTGCGTCTGCGTCTGCCGACGGAAGTGGGGCGTGATCTGCGCGTCTTGTACGGCGAGAATCATCCGCGCGACTGACTCTGCTCCGGAAAGGAGATGCGCTCCTATTTAAATGGAAATATCCTCATTTTCCATCCTCATAATCTGCAAAAATAGTTTCTGTAAAAGCCGAGGATTGCGTTAGTAAACTGGCGGATGTCTAGCTGCGCGGTTCGCACAATCAGCTAGTTAGCCATATTGCGTTGAAGTTCCTGACGTCGACGTCAAAGGCTGCTTTCAGAAAATGCCGGTAAGGTTGTATTTTGTTGTTAATATTATTTCCCGATTAATAGCTAGTCGACTAACTGAGTAATGTCGGCGCTGTAGCTTTGTGTTGTTACTTTTGCATGTATGGAGTGATAATTAGCTAGCTGGCTAGCCGGTGTTGCTGTTTGTTTTTGACGTTCTGGTCTGTACTTATTGTCAGGAAATTAAGCGATTTATTTACATTATATGCAATAAGGTATATATCAACTTATACAGTAAAGATGAAAATCTAAGCACAAGGTAGCTAACCTTTGCATGGATATTTTGTAAGGAGATGCGTAGTGTTATGCAGATCTTGTTAGCTCCCTAGGGAGTGATCGGTAAAATATTACCATAGTATTTTATTATACTGCAAATAGCAAAATAGACCATAGTTGACTTGCACTGCACGGTTCAAATCGGTCTTTAATCATTGCATTAATGCACATGTAAAGCTGTTTTATTTGTATAATCCCATGTATCTTTCATCGTGCTGGTTTTATATGTTGCTGGTCGGCTTATTGTCTTGGCCGTAAGGTGCACACTGTACAGATTGCTATTTCGGCAGCCGCAGATAGGTGGATCATTTTCATATTTGTCCTTGAGAAGCCTGTTTCCCTAAATACCAGTGAATGTATTATGTGTACAACGGTGAATCTGAATTTTTATAGACTAACGTAGAATTTTATGGTTTACAGATAAGACAAATTACAGGAGATTAAACGTGCATATTAAGTCACTTTTAAATCTCTCATGTACACCGTGTTGTCTTCTAACTAATGCCGGGCCAACAATATTCTTTTCACAGAGTAGTACGCTGGAGAGACCCGAAAAGTCGGAGATCAACGACAACGTCAAGGTGGTGGTGAGATGCCGGCCCCTGAACCTCAAGGAGAAGAACACAGGGTGCAAGCAGGCGGTCATCGTGGACGAGATGCGCGGAACTATAACGGTCAGCAAGCTGGATGCCCCCGGCGAGCCCCCCAAAACGTTCACCTTCGACACGGTCTTCGGGCCGGACAGCAAACAGCTAGATGTTTACAATCTGACTGCTCGACCCATCATCGAATCCGTCCTGGAAGGATATAATGGTGAGTGATCCAGTTGTCTGCCGTTGCGTAGTTTTCTTTTTCTTTTTTTTTTAAATACTACAATAAAATAAGTTACAGAGGATTAATTAAACAAACGTCATATCATAGCACAGAAAAGAAGTACAACAAAGGATTACTTAAGTAGAAATACATTATCCTGTGCTGTATTATCTGATGACATCATCCTTTGTTATATTTTTTTCTGATGACATCATTTTTTATTGTATTGCTGGACAAAGAAACTCCTCTCCACAGGGATCAATAAAGTCGTGTCTTATTTTATATGCATGACCTTTTTTTTTTTTTTTTTAGGGACGATATTCGCTTATGGTCAAACGGGAACAGGGAAGACCTTCACTATGGAGGGGGTTCGAGCAGTCCCCGAATTGAGGGGGATCATTCCAAACTCATTTGCCCATATCTTTGGCCACATTGCGAAGGCAGAAGGTGACACAAGGTATGATGTATCTGAGTGGGGCCTACAGGCGAAATGTTTCGCTGCCCTGTTAGAACTGAACTTTCACTACCGTGTTTGGCAGCTGTGTGGTTAAGGACATAAACTCTTAACCAGAAGGTCGCTAGTTCAGCTCCCCAGAGTATTCCTGCTGTAGTACTTTTGGACAACCAGTAAGTTACAGAAAGTTTTAAGTTTTTAGATGCTTTACATCAAAGCATCAAGTCTGCAACTTCATACCTTCATAATGCATTATAATACATTTATAATACTTTATCAAAGTGTCTATTGCTATTTATAAAAAGGCATAACACATTATAGTCATGTTTATTATGCATTATGAATGCTGTCATCAAAAATGCACTTTATAAACCTTCACCGTACATTATACTGACCATTATAATTCATTATGATAGTAGCTATAGTGCATTATAGATGAGAGCTTCCTAGAGCATTCATAATGCATAATGAACATGGCTGCAATCTGTTATGCATTTTTATAAATATAGCCATGTTTATAATACTTTATGAATGCATGATAATGCATTATGAAGGTATCTATAATGCAGTCATATGACTGCTTTGTCACAAAAAAAAGTGTTTGTGAGAGTTCAGCAGCCAAATTCCTGTCTGTCACTGAGTTGTTTGAATTATAAGGTAGATTATATATCAAGGTGGGCAGATACTGAAAAGTATGATGTGTTGTCAGGTTCTTGGTTCGTGTCTCATATCTGGAGATCTACAATGAAGAAATACGGGACTTGCTGGGCAAGGATCAAAACCAGCGGCTGGAGGTGAGTGGAGTGGGTTTGTGTGCTTTTCAAGATAAAACTGCAAGAATTATGAACTGTAAAAGTGGCTTGAATGCACAGAATGTTAACAATGGATTTGGCTTGGGAGCTAACAGAATGCCGTCAAGAAATAGTTTGTAGCATCAGTGTTTTCCAGTCCGGTCCTTGGGGAGCCACAGTAGGTCCATATTTTTGCTCCCTCCAAGGTCTCTGTCGACGTTTTGGCCCCCTCCGATCAAAAGCATAGACTGAAACACTATATTACAGAAGAATAGATCACATGATGACGAATTGTCTTGGAATGTTCTGGAATGCTAAATCATTGTCGGTCGACGACGGCAGGAAACGGTCAGCTCGTAGTATGGAAAGCGTCGCCCGCTTTAGCATGCAGCGGACTTGGCGAAAACTAACGCACGATAAAATCCTTCACTATTCAGCTCCTGAGGTGTTTGCTCAATTGCAGTCATTGTGTGGCCTCTGTTCATGTCCTTTGTGTTTGGTAAAACCAGGTGAAAGAACGACCCGACGTGGGAGTTTACATCAAGGACCTCTCGGGCTATGTGGTCAACAATGCGGACGACATGGATCGGATAATGACTTTGGGCCACAAAAACCGTAAGCAGTCTTCAGCCAGTGCGGTCTATCAGACACAGACTGCCTGTTGACGCCTCCCCCTTAAGGAAAATTCATTTATCGGCAGCCAAGAGTGCTTGAGCAACTGTCTAATCTTCGGCTTCGGCCTGTTTTGGTGTGATATGCAGAATACTCGTTTATATTGCATCTGTAAACACGTCACCGTCATTTAATGTCTTATGTCATGAGCCCATGCCAGCGTTAAAATATACACCTGTCGCCAAAATTGTGGCAACACTTTTGGCTTCACGCTTTAAGAAATTTAAGAAAGATTGTTTATGAGTATCATACACTGGACGATGGAGTAACTGGAATGCAGTTCTGCAGTCTCTGAGAACCGGACGCATTTCCCCAATTTTGGCCACTAGTGTATTACATCTACATATTTTGATATGTATAGTGCCTGTTGTAGTGCCACCCTATCTGCTCATGTTTATCAATAGATAAACTTAAAAAATAGAATTGAATTAAAAAGTTAAATGGAATGTGCCTGTGCCCCATTAAGGCCGGGAAGCCTCCCTGTACTCCTACTTATACGTCGTTCATCTCCTCTTCCTGCAGGGTCGGTGGGGGGGACGAACATGAACGAGCACAGCTCCCGCTCCCACGCCATCTTCACCATCACCATCGAGTGCAGCGAGAAGCGATTGGATGGTGACCAGCACGTGCGCATGGGCAAGTTGCACCTGGTCGACCTGGCCGTGAGTCCGCAGAGAGCCGCCGCCTCCCATTTTTTTTCCCTCCAGAAGCTCACAGTTGGGCAAACCGACCACAGCAGCTCGGCCGTTGCTGGTGTTCCCCTGGCCGGCTGTCATTCTAGGGCTCACCTTTCTTCATGCCCCGTGCTTCCTGGGACGGGTTCCAAGCTGCGAGCATTTATTATATAAGCAGCTAAAAATAATATATATGTCGACGCGTTGATGTTCCTCCGCTGTTGCTGTCCAATCCAGGGGCGCGTGAGATGTTAACCTTCACTAGTCGGTCGAGAGTCAAAATCTCTTTATTGCGGTCTTCAGCTGTTGGATCCGTGGGTCTAACGCCATGAAATCACGGTCTGTTTGGTCACATTGCATATGAAAGACGTGCGGTGGTCCCCCGCTACATCGCGATTCACGATTGCTTTATTTGTCAAATGCATAGTTATACAGGTACAACATGCAGTGAAATGTATGTATCCTGATCAACCCGACCATACATATGCAGACATTACAGGGGGGTAGACAGGTCAGGAAGACAGGAGATATAGGAAGAACAGAGAGAAATGGAATTACATGAGGAGAGAGGAGGAGAATTTAAAAAAAACAGCCCCCAGACTGTACTCCAGTTGGGAGTATAATGTAGGAACTAGGAAAAACACCCCAGCAACATAAGCACATGGTCACTACACCTTACAACATAAAAACAACAATGGAGGGAAATGGGGAGGTGGAGTCAGTGCAGCATAGACACACAGCCATCCTGCAGCCATCACAGTGCTGGTCAGAGACCCAGCTTGTTCACACAGGGGGTATGAAGCGGCGGAAGCATGGGATGGGGGAAGGGTGTCCTTGGGGTTGGGGGAGAGGAGTGCAAGAGAGTCTCACTGCCTTGTTCTTCCGGAGGAGTTGTTGAATGCAGCAGCGGCCTTGGCCAAGGCCAGTGCTGATTAGGGGGGAGCCAAAATGGAGATAAAATTCGGTTGTTTCGGTTTTCGGGCGAGAAGCTGTAATTTCGCAGCTCCTCTAATGTCCACGCTGGTCTCCGCCATCCAAAATCCTCTGCAGAGCCGTGAGCTTCTCAGTGATGTTATCAAGCCTGCGGTCCATAGACACAGTGATCGTATCCAGTTTGCGATCTATAGCCATAGTCTGAGTCCCAACAGCCCTGCCAACTCCGTCAATCATCCCGGCCAGCCTTGTGGGGCTTTGAGCGGCTGTCACCGTTTTCTTCAGTCTTCGATAAACCAGGGCAATGCCTAATCCAATCAGCATCAGACCTGTAATCAAGGTTCCGAATAGGTAAATATCTTCGATGTCCTCCACGGACAGAGCTGCCAGACACACCACCCTCCGCTTCTCCCGTCCGTCCATCGTGCAGCCAGCTGCGTACGTCCCTGCAGGACAGTCAGGTTCCCCCGAACCCGGGCCTCTCGTCGAGAAGATGGTGTCAGTTGCAGTGAGAGACCAGTTGATCAAATCCATGATTTTCTTAGTTTTAAAGAGCAGGGCTGAGAGAGTCTCTCATTAGACAGTAAGACAGTAGACTGGACGAGACGAGAGGAGCAAGCCTGGAAGATAAGGGCAGGGAGAGGGAGAGAAGAGCGTCCGCCTCCGCTGAGAGCCAAGGTTGTTCAGCTATCGCACCCCCCACTATATCGCAGATTTTTCCTCAGCGCATCACAGTTCCCTGTGATGTGTGTGTGTGTGTGTGTATATATATACATATTCATTACATAATATCATTATTATTATTATTTCACTCATATCCTTAGCCCGACATCCACATATCATATGTTTACAATGATTACAGAGCTGTTGGGGGGGCTACAGGGATCCACCACCTTTGTTCCCAGGGCTCCGAGAGGCAGGGAAAGACGGGGGCCACGGGCCAGCGCCTGAAGGAGGCCACCAAGATCAACCTGTCCCTGTCTACCCTGGGCAACGTCATCTCGGCGCTGGTGGACGGCAAGAGCACACACGTGCCGTACCGGAACTCCAAGCTGACCCGACTGCTGCAGGACTCCCTGGGGGGCAACTCCAAAACCATGATGGTACTCGCCTGATACCAGAGACATTTCATATGATATATTCACCTCCGTACTCAACCACTGCCCCCATTTCACGCCTTCCGATATAGTTCCCGGGTTTTCTGTGACCCTACGATGGATGGATGGATGTATCAGCGTAAATGTATAGTTTTCTGATGACTTCATTTCATTATCCCAATTTTATCAATTTATTACGTCTACCGTGAATTAACCCCCCCTTGCCATTGTACTTGACATAATGTCCATTAACGGCGGTGCGATGGTGTCGTTTTCACGGCAGTGCGCAAACATCGGCCCGGCGGACTACAATTACGACGAGACCATCAGCACGCTGCGTTACGCCAACCGGGCCAAGAACATCAAGAACAAAGCCAGGATTAACGAGGACCCCAAAGACGCCCTGCTGCGGCAGTTCCAGAAGGAGATCGAGGAGCTGAGGAAAAAACTCGAGGAAGGTACCTGCTCACTGGTCCACCACAAGCTCATAGGTCCACCACAAGCTCACAGGTCCACCACAAGCTCACAGGTCCACCACAAGCTCACAGGTCCACCACAAGCTCATAGGTCCACCACAAGCTCACAGGTCCACCACAAGCTCACAGGTCCACCACAAGCTCACAGGTCCACCACAAGCTTTGAAGCCTTGAAGGTTTTGGAGAGCGACAGTGACATAAAACTGAAGAGTCACTTATTTAATGCTCACACAGTGTCCATCTTAATTTGCTGTGAGCAAATTTCTTAATTTTCCGGCACGTCTGTGAGAAATCGGCGTCTCATGTTGGCATCAAACGTTAGCGGAATTAGCATTGGTTTACGTAAAAACTCCATTCTGTTTTATATTTTTTAAGTGGTTGGAAGTTTTCAAGTTCCAAGTTATTGGGAGTGCTTCCATACATATGAGATACTACTGATAATGAATGATAAATGGAATATGCTGTTTTTCTTTCAGATAATCCATGCATATCTGTGTAGATCACTGGTATCTCTGCGTTTCGGCCATTCAGATACGGATGAGGCAACCAGCTTATTTCGGTCGTGCTTTCAGCCCTGATAGTAAGCAGCGTCATATGAGTCAGCTGTGTACGACTTGGCGTGGCTCACAAACTTTACGACGGGAATCCGCCGGTTCGTCATGAGGCGCGGTTCTTGGTGGTAGCGGAAAGGCGCCATCATCATTCAGTTACCCTACTCGATTCTAAACCCTTATTGTTCAGGGAGGTGCTGATTAACCTTCTAGAATCGCAAGCACACTGCCCACCAGGCAATTCACAATACAAGTCAATGCGCGACTATAATTCTTTTAATTCTAACTTGCCGGTACTTAAGATTCCAGACACCGAGTGCGGGTCAAAATTAATGGCAACTAAATGGAAACGTTTGGTCCCTGGCAGAAAACGGCCGTTCTGCTACTTTGATGCATTTTTCGGGCTTCTAAGCGTGAAGATAATATCTTTAGGTACAGATGTGTAAGCCAAGTGTGCAGTAACTGCTTTAAGAGGACTAATGGATTCCAAACAAAGCACTGGACTGTTCTTCACACCTGCAGATACGCATAATTTATGCTCGCCTTGCATATATGAGGCTCGGGGTGCAATATACTATCTTTCAGCCGGTTAGATGTATAGGAAGAGCTGTGTTACATTTGCTATATTTAGCTCGAATGTGTATAATGATGTCTGTAAGGGGTATCCAGGTTAGGATTGTTCTGGGCTGCTATTTGAGGCCTGGCTATTGGATATTATCGCCCTCACGCTTGGCCAATCAGTGACCGCCGTCCCGACGGCTCCATAATCTCTCATCTGCCGCAGAAACCGATCATGTTACATGATGTCACTTTATGATCTCTTGACTTAGCCTGAATAATTAAAAAGGCGTTGTGTATAAGCAGCCTGCTAGGAAAGACACCAGGAGGAACGATAATGAAGGTGACCACCGGTGCAGAGCCAAACGTGCATTACTACATAAAGCAATTTCGTGCCGGCGCATTTTCTGCTCTGCGTATCTGGAAGCCGTCGTCTGATGCGTTTATTCCCTCGGAGGACGTGAACTCATTTTTAATGAAAAATTTCCAGAATACGTTCCGTTACTCATGCCCTCATGATCAAAAACGGAAAGTTTGGTATGAAATGTACGTAGAAAGGAAACCGTACGCTGTTCCTGCTACCCGCTGGGTGAATTTGCACGCCGTGTTGTTGATTGTGTGAAAGATTAAATTTGCATTACAGCCCTAAACCTTAGTCACACCATTCCTGGTTGCTCTTGCAATTCAGCAGTATTACTAAACCCCAGCAAATAATTTGACTGTCTGCTAGCTTGTCAGCATGTCGAACGTGTAACATTTTTCATGCGTTGCTATAGCGTGGGTTAAGTTGGAAGATGTAAATGACAGAAGAAGGTAATTGTAAATGGACTAAAATGTACATGGGCCATGAAATATTTCCACCGAGACACAGTAAATTAGTGTCAGTAGTGCCATTTCAAATGCATTTGACGTCTAATGCAATGCATTCCCTGTGGAAACGTTTTCCTTACAGAGAATGTGTCGTCACGGATGGACAGCTGACTCCGTGTCTTTCTGTTGATGTTCAGGAGAGGAAATTTCAGGATCCGAGGGTAGTGGGTCTGATGAGATGGATGACGATGATGAAGAGGGAGGAGAGAAGAGCCGAAAAAGGCGAGGTATGAGCACCCCCCACCCCACTCCCCCCCGAGAGCCTGGAACGGCGTATGGTACCTGCCTGATCAGTGTGCTTCTCAGTCCGACTCTGGACTGGACCACAGCTGACCGTAGGGGTCATATTCATATTAACTTCACATTAAATAGGAGGAGGCCGGATACAAGTAACTATAATAATCCTTTTATTTACCACATTAGCCCGTTAACACAGCCTCGGCATTCATCTTTAAAGCTATAACTGATATGGGCTATTAATCTTCAGCCCAGCGTCTTCGCTCTTGAATGCCTTCATTTAGGAACGTTGTAAATGTGAATTATGTATAGCAGGCTTGCAGGCAGAGCAGCATTTACGTTAATTTCCATTTATTTATTTAGCAGAGGCTTTTGTCGAAAGTGGCGAATGAGCAAGTCGTGCGGCTCTTTACGGACCCGAGGACACGGGCCTGTGGTATCGAGTCGTGCGGCTCTTTACGGACCCGAGGACACGGGCCTGTGGTATCGAGTCGTGCGGCTCTTTACGGACCCGAGGACACGGGCCTGTGGTATCGAGTCGTGCGGCTGAGGTCCTCATTTAAAAAAGCCACTGATATCCAGCTATACAACTACACGTTGTTTTGCATAAAAGCAATAGCTAAATTTAAATTTAATACGTTAAATATTATGTAAAATGTTAAACGTGATAAAAGCTTCATCCAGGATTAGACTAGACTGCTTTGTGGAAGCTGTTTATGTTTAACCGGATGAGAGATATGTATAGTGCTCAAATCACTTATTTTTTCCCCCCACTTTCTCTATCACCTCTCTTTCCGTATCTGGTAATTCACTGGAAAATAAGGTCAAATTTAGAGACGATTCTCTTTCTGGAAGAATATAGCTGCTTAAAGGGTTTTCCCGAGTTTTACACTCCGTGTGTGTGTGAGCGTGTTGTGTGACTGCGACCCCCCTCCCTCTCTCCCCCCTCTCTCTCTCTCTCCTTCTCTGGCTGGATGGATGCACCAGCGCCTGTCTCTCTCTCTCCGCAGGTAGTGGCAGCAGTAGCTCAGACTCCACCTGTTTTGTTCAGAGCTCTATGGGAAGGTCCCAGACTAGTGAGTGGGAATAGCTGTCTGGTCAACCAACTCCTGCACCCCCCCGCCTTTTTTCTTTCGTGATTCTCCTCGACCCCCCTGCTTTGGGCGTCATGCCTCTCTTCTTAGGCCAAGGCTGCCCTCCTGATTTTCGCTGCTGGGTTTTTTCTTTCCTTTTAACTGTTAAGTCATGCGACGCACAGCGGCCGAGCGCAATGCATGCGATTTCCGCTTCTCCCGCTCCCTCTGCATGCATCTCATGCGATATTCTATCTATTTTTTTAAATAAATACTGGAAACCACTACTTTCTCAATAAATAAAATGTAGATAGGAAAAGGATGCTGTGGTACTCGAACCCACATCTGATGCATCTTCTAGCTGGCAGTATGCTGACTCAAATCAGATAAGTGTCCTTTTTGGGTTTCCTGAAATATCGCCGATGCCGTTTAAACGCCGTTAATGATAGAATACCACCTTAAATGCCTCCCCGGCTGCTTCAACTTCAACATCCTGTGTTGTGCTGCACTTTGTCACCTCCACCCCACCTAAATCCTTTATGCCGCATTTGAGAATAACGTGCAATGTAGTCTTCCTACTCCGATGCAAGATGCAGCCTCTGATGCATCACCCGGTTGCCTTTATGCAAGAGCTAACAGGTCGGCTCGAGAATGACACACTTCTGCAGCGCGGATAGAATATTGGAATCTGCGCCGAACCCGAAACAGGAAAAGGCTTTGTTTAGCCGCTGTTAGCCCCAAATTCTGTTTTTGTGCGTACATATGGATGTAAAAGGAAAAATTCTCAAGAATGAGGTTTTGAGTCATTTCTTAACGTTTCCTAAAGTGTGCCATGTGAAAATGCTTTTGTTCTGGTAGTTTCAGTTCAGACAGTCTCGTCTTTGTTGATACACCTTGCGGGTGACGTGGTCGCATGACGTCAGAAAAATACCAGCGTTACCTGGTAATATGAGTAACGGTGCCGGTATTTTTGTCATAAAAATGCCCCGTATTGTATTTTCACGTGCATCAGTGTAGAGCAAAATGACACATGTTTATTTCAGGCAGGAAGAAGGTCTCGCCTGACAAAATGGTGGAGATGCAGGCAAAAATTGAAGAAGAGAGGAAGGCCTTGGAGGCCAAACTGGACATGGAAGAAGAAGAGAGGAACAAAGCCCGTGCAGAGTTGGAGAAGAGAGAGAAGGACCTACTGAAAGCCCAGTAAGACCCACCTTCTGGATGTTTTTCCCTTGAGAATGCAGATGATACGTGCAGTGGCCCCCATAAATACATCCACTATCGCTGTTCTTAGGCAAGAGCACCAGATGCTATTGGAGAAGCTGTCAGCTTTGGAGAAGAAGGTGATCGTGGGAGGCGTGGACCTGCTGGCCAAGGCTGAGGAGCAGGAGAAGCTGCTGGAGGAGTCCAACAGGGAGCTGGAGGCGCGGCGCAGGCGGGCGGAGCTGCTGCGTAAGGAGCTGGAGGAGAAGGAGGTGAGGCGGCTGCTGGACGCGAAGCTGGCCGGACGTGAACCTATCCCCTTATGATATGTCTCCGGTCTCGGCCCATCAGCAAGAGCGCCTTGACATAGAGGAAAAATACACCAGTTTGCAAGAAGAGGCTCAAGGGAAAACCAAGAAGCTGAAGAAGGTGTGGACCATGCTGATGGCGGCCAAATCTGAGGTACGAGAACCTGAGATGGATGCAGATTCATTTGCGCTTTTCTGCTGCCAACTAGTATTATGCAGAAATCTCAAGTTTTAAACCCTTTCTTAAAAAACCTTTATTTGTATATAATTGGTAGTAGCTAGTAGTATTTGTATGTAATTGGTAGTAGCTAGGGCGGCATGGTGGTGCAGTGGTTAGCACTATCGCCTCACACCTCTGGGACCTGGGTTCGAGTCTCTGCCTGGGTTACGTGTGTGTGTGTGTGTGTGTGTGTGACTGGCGCGCGTGTGTGAGAGAGTGTGACGCGCGCGTGTGTGTGTGTGAGTGAGAGAGAGTGTGACTGGGGCGCGTGCGTGTGAGAGAGAGTGTGACTGGGGCATGCGCGTGTGTGTGAGAGAGAGTGAGACTAGCGTGTGTGTGTGTGTGTGTGTGTGTGAGAGAGCGTGTGTGACTGGGGTGCGTGTGAGAGAGTGTGGCTGACTGGCGTGTGTGTGAGAGAGAGTGTGACTGACTGGCGTGTGTGTGTGAGAGAGAGTGACTGGGGCGTGCGTGTGTGAGAGAGAGTGTGTGTGACTGACTGGCGTGTGCGTGAGAGAGAGTGTGTGACTGACTGGGGCGTGTGCGTGAGAGAGAGTGGATGTGAGAGCGTGAGAGAGAGTGTGTGACTGACTGGGGCGTGTGCGTGAGAGAGAGTGGATGTGAGAGTGTGTGACTGACTGGCGCGCATGTGTGTGACCATATACAAGGCTGCTTGTAATTAGTCATGGGAAATATAGGGCACGGGCTATATAACACGCTCACACAATTT
>JABFEA020000052.1:4733670-4751980 GCA_019775915.2 Cyphomyrus plagiostoma
TTTTCCCCCGGCAAATTTTCCCATGCGTTTGGCCCGAATCGTTTTACGTTAACTTCCCCCCCGGCCCAAACCCCCCCCCCCCCCCCCCCCGTGAGCAAGCCAGAGGCGACGACGGCAGGGAAACGCTCCGTAGAAGGAAGACACCTCGCTTAAAAATCGCAAGACATTTGCCAGTGCTAAATATTAAAAAGCTTCTGCAACAGTGTGGTACACTTTGAATCTGCATGTTGTATTTTGGATACAAAATACAAAGCAATTCTACTTGAATGTTCGCGCCTGTTGTAAATGCAGTAGTGCAGGCTGATTCGGGCTCGGGGGGGGGACTGCGTGTACCCGAATGTCTCGGTGCAGCGTCTGAATCTCCGTGCTGAACTCCCCGCACTGGCTCTGCAGCTGCTGCTGCTGCTGCATGTTGCTGGAGATGAGCAGCATTTCAGACCTGGCCTCATTCACGCTGCTCTTCAGGGCCTGGATCTGGTCTTGCTGGTCCTGGATCAGTTTCCTCTTCAGCTCGATTTTGCTAGATACTTAGATGGGGAAAAAGAGGATCTTTAAAAGACCCCTTGGCTTTAACGTCAAGCGTCATCCACGCGGAGGTGGTCATCACACTAAGGCTGACCAGATAATCCATGTCAGGGAGGACACTTCGAGCCAGGCCAGGATTTGTAAACTACCATTTCAGTTAACGGGACCTGGATTTCAGTTAAGCACTGAGTTCTTGCTGCGTGCTGATTGGTCAGTCTCCTATAACCACGCACCTGTCACTAATGTTGATGTGAGACAGCTGGATGAGTCTTTCAGTCAAGGAAACTAACCAATCAAAGCGCAAGAGGAGCTGAACTATTCAACACAGGAGCCTTTGGGGTTTAAGGTAGTTTGTAAAACCTGAGGCATCTCAAGGTGTCCAGGATGACGTGGATTTTCTGGTCACCCCCAACTACACCAAATCGGCCAATCGTGGCTTCGGTTGCTCCCGTCTGCTTTCTGATTGGGTAATGCTCGGTATCCGTGGCCCTACCGGTATCCAGGCGGTGCTGCGTCTCCTGTTTCTCCTGGTTAACCTGCTGGATGGTGCGGCTGAGGTCGACGCCCAGGAGCTTGGCGGCGTGCTGGGCGATCTTCCGCTCCACCTCCTTCAGGTCCAGCTGTGCGCCAACATCGACAAGGCTCAACCCCAGCAGGTCTAAAGCGTGCCACCCCTCGCACTGCCCTGCGCTGGCCGCTCGCCAAGAGCTATATTTTAAGGCGGCAATCGCAGCAAAACGCGTTTTACACTTTAAAAATCCCACATTTTGACGTGGCGTCGTCAAGCGAAAGCTTAACTAAACACACAAACCAAGACAGAAGAAACCTTCCCACCGAAGAGGCAGAACATCATTGCTCAATTTCATCATTATCGTTATCATTTATGTATTTATTTTTTTATTAATTTCACAACAGCGTCACCCCAAAGCACCACACACGGGTGTCATACATTCCTGCACCATTTAAGCAGAATAATTCAAAAGCAGAGAAAAGGAAAGACAAAGAAATGGAAGGAGGAGAAGCAGATGACAACGGAGGAGAGGAGCAGTGGCCTGTACTACGAAGCGGGGGGGGTCACTGACTAACTTGTCGGATTTAAGGTACCACGGTTCAAATGGACGTCATATTCGTTTAGTTACATTTTGACCAGACTACCTTAAATCCGACAAGCCAGTGACCCCGCCTTCATGGTACAGGCCTCTGGAGAGACGTGCTAACATTACATCAGGACGTCATCACAGCTTAGCCCAAAAGCTACCTCTAACCGGCAGTTTCCGCTTCATTAGCATTAGCATCGAGCCCCCGACCTGGTATCTGTCCATGAGCGCGATGTCCTGCAGGCAGGCCTTAGCCGTCTCCTCCTCGGCGATCAGCGCGGACAGGAGGCTCTCCTGCTCCTCCGTGTCGCTCTTCAGCTTCTCGATGTCGCGGTTGATGCCTTGCAGCTTGTTGCGGAGCTCCGGCAGGTCCCGCTCCTGCAGCTCGGACAGAGACTGCCTGCAATGGCACGTAGACCGGGCGTCGGCGGTCCAGCGGTTAGGACGCTTGCCTCTGGACCAAAAGGTCGCGGGTTCGAGTCCCACCTGGCACCACCATCCCTGAGCAAGGCCCTTAAGGGGAACTGTCCCCGAATTTAGAAAATGGAAGTCCCTCTGGAAAAGCGTGTCTGCTAAATGCTGTAAATGTATAATGGAGTCTGGCTCTTAATGCAGTGCCACTGCATTTAATCATGTAATCACTGCATTTACATGTATATACATTATGTGGGCTGTTTGAGGCTCCGGCCTGGGCACCCGGAGGCCCCTTAAGCACCATGCATTACGCACTGCAAGTTTGCTCTCACATGCATGTGTGTCTGTGTGTCTCACAGAGAGCAAGACCACTATATACACAAGTCAGTAACTACCAAGGTCAGCGGACAAGTAGCCTGGCTTCTACCACACTTAGGGTGCAATATTAAGGTGTGGGGTTTTAAAAAAAAAACACAGTGGGAAATTACACGACATTACAGAGTTCTCAGTGTAACCAAGTGTGAACCAGTGAATTAAAGACCATCCTGTTTGAGTCAGAACACCCACTGTGGGTATTTCCTGGTTAGGGTAATGCATACGGGCTGGTTATTTAAAGCCCCGGACAGGAGATATTTACGATGCTAGTGTCACCCACCGATGCGCGTGGCGCCCCCTACTGACCGAATGGGCTGGAGGCCCATCATCTCGTCCCGCTTCTTCTGCTTCCTCCGCAGGTCCTGCTCCGTGTTCTTCAGCTTGTCAGGCACCAGCCGCAGCTTGGACTGCAGGTCGCCGATGACGTCCTGCAGCTCGGCCTCCGACGGGAAGGTGCGCTGGCACACGGGGCAGCAGGGCTCCGCCTCCTCCTCCGTCAGCTGGCTGATGAACTGCGTGTAGACGGCTGTGGCGCCGGCCAGCATGGCTGGGCCACCGCGAAGGCGTCACGCGCAGGGCGTAAGCGCGCCACTCAAGGGGCGGCAGTCAGCACTCAAGCACGCGGCTTATTACTCGGTCGGACTCGACTTTATTCGCGCGGCGCGACTTCACGTTACGCTGCCTCAAAGCGCTTTACGTTATATCCCCGCCTGAGGCCCCTACTCAGCAAGCCAGAGGTGGCAGAGACAAGGGAAAAAAACTCCCCAGGAGCAAGAAACCTTGGGAGGAACCAGACGCAAAGAGGGAGTCCGTCCTCCAGGGGGCGGCGTGGGAAGTCAGGAGCGAGACGAACAAAATCTCAATTTCAGGGTATCCCCAGGATTCCGCGACTGGAATTTAAGACCTTTTTACTACTGCTTAAAATGGAATTTAATGCGCACTTTACTTCACAGCTACGCTGAAAAAACTATGAAGAATATAGAGGAAAGATAGTCGTAGAATCTTTCGTTACGTAAAACGCTCCGCTCTGTTTTTGATAGCTATTTACGGCATCACAGTATGTATTTAGCCCCGTGAAAGAGACAAGAAAATAAATAAGACCTCTATAAAAACAAACTTCAATACTTAAGAATTCAATATGAAAAATCGAATATGTATTTACACTAATTCCGTGACCGGCAGTCAGGTGTGATAACTTCTCACGTTAGAAATAAATTAAAAGTTCACTGTATTCCCCAGATGGGTTTTGGACCCGGCCCACCGTTGCTGGGGTGGGGAGTGTACAGGAAGGTCTAGAGATAGTACAGGTCAATGTAGGTGGAGTTGGAATTAGATTGGGAGAGGAGACGATGAGTCAAACTGGGAAATACATCGCTGTCTTTCTGCCAGCATCTACGTTTCACGTGAATAAGTCTGACGGAATCGGTTAACGCGGACTACAGCCCGAAATTTATCAGCTCGGCTACGGTTCTGCCCTCTGCCTCGGATCCTGCGAGAAGGATGTTACCTCTCTGCTTGGAGCTCTTCTCCAGCTCATCCTGCAGCTTGCTGAGGTCGCTCTCGAAGTCCTGGCTGCCGCACACGTTGAAGAGCCGCTCCTGGTAGCAGGACAGTTGCTGCTCCTTCTGCCTCATTAGTCCCGTGCTGTGGGTCTTGTTTTGCTCTCCGGAGGCCAGGTCTTTGCTGAAAGCAGAAGCGGAACCCAATGACGCCGCGGATTTAGCCCGGCACGGTACGAAGACTCCAAAACAGGCTTCCGCAGACACAAAGATCAGAGCGCCGATCATGTTTACTTCAGCTTGATGAGCTTCTCCCGCGTGGAGCGAATGTCTTTGTTCTTGGAATGGATCCAGTCCTCCAGTTGTCTTTTGTTTGGAAAGTAGCCCAGCAGGGAAACCAAGTCTTCATTGTGCCGGGACTTAATTTTCCTCACTTGTTCATCTTTATCCATCTAGAATCAACAGAATAATCAATGAATTAGAAACACATTACTAGAAAGCATTTGTACCGGAATGTCCCGGAGGAGGCCAGTGGTGATCCCGACCTTATCCTTTTTGAGCATCTCCATCTGTGTGCGAGTCGCGGTGTGAGTGTTCAGCATCTCCATCTCCTGGTCCAGCTTGCGCTGGGCCCTGTCCAGCTCCCCCTTCTCCGTCTGGAGGGCCAGCACCTCCTCCTTCAGCGCGTCGACGCTCGAGCCCCGCGTAGCGCTCTCCAGCTCTCGCTCCTTAGACGCGCAGAGACACGCCTGTTTCAGTTCCGACGAGGGGGGGGGAAAAAAACGGAAAACGGAAGGCGGCGAGGGTTCCGGAAAGTTCCCTGCCGTGCTCGTCGGCCTCACCGCTTTGGTGAGCTCCTGCTGTAGCTCCTGCAGGCGGGAGGAGGAGCCCTCCAGCTTGTGAAGCTCCTCTTTCATGTTCCTCAGCTCCTGCTGCTTCTGGTTCAGCATGTCCGTCTTCAGCTCCATGGTGCGCTCCAATCCGGTCTTCTTGTCCCGAATCTCGTCGATGCCGTTTTGTTTCGATGCCTCCTTCTCCTGCAGGTCTCGCTAGATATCCAAAGATCAAAACGGGGGCCGCGGTTATTTGTCTTGCGTTGCCATGCAATCATTTGCTAATTTATTTGATGTATGTATAAATTAGGGTCAAGTCACATAACTGTGTGTATGTAATTATTGTTAATAATATTGCTGTTAATGTTAACATTTTATTTTCCTTCTTTTTGATTTTTTCCCCTCACTTTACCGAAAACAGATTTTCGTCCCGATCATACATGGAACGACAAGATGTAAAACTGCCGGACATAATCGATGCCAACTGCTACTCAAAAGGACGGAAATCCTTCACTTTAAGGAGCCGCCACGTCAAGACCACAAGTCTATGGTGGCCTTGCAGAGACAAAAGGCCTCTGGACACCTCAGTACAAATACCAAACCTGTGTCGTCAGCGACGACACGACAGTAAGATAAACGCTGAATATCAAATGCAGACTCGCCATGTCTTGGTCGACGGCCTCTTTCTCCTTGTCCTGCCTCTCCTGCACTTGCCGGTGGAAGCTCTGCAGCTGCCTCTCGCTGAAAGGCGTCCTGTCGTAACCGTCCATCTCCAGGAGGGAGGCCAGGCCTCTCACCTGGGCGTCGCGGTTCTTCACGCTTTGGGCCTGCCGGTCTGCCTGCAGCTGGAGACGGCCTGCCGCGGGGGAGTAGGCCGACATCGACCGTCAGCCGGGGGGGATTTCTGAGCGGGCTTCCCGAGGAGAGATGGGCAGGACGCACCTTGCTCGACCAGGAGCTCCGACTTCTGGCGGTTCAGCTGCAGGCACTCCCGGCCGACGCGCTCCACCTCACGCTGGCTCTCCGCAAGCTGCTTCTCCTTCCCCCGTACCGTCCTCTGGTGGTTCTGATACTTCTCCTGCAGCTGCTCATCCGTACCCTGAAACACCTAAAACATCACGACCATCAACGGCCATCAAAGCTGCTTCACAAAGGTCGGAGGGCGGTTCCACAAAGCAGGATTTCTTCATTAGCCGGATAACTTAAGCCAAATGTAAGGACTGTCCAATAGGAATATCACTTGCCTCTCCTCCTACTGGACAGTTGTCACATTTGGCTTCCGTTATTCAGCCAGCAAGGAAAATTTCCTTTGCGGGAAAAACCCGCATGTCTGCTCATTAAGGTCACATTCACAGAACAGGCAATAATGATTAAATTGATCAGACCCCAGATAAGATTCACAGAAGTTCTATGAAAATCCATTTAGAGTTATCCATTGCTAGGTTACAGTATGTGTGTAATTATATCTTTGTGGGGACTCTCCATTCATTTCTATGGGGAAAACCTTAATCGCAATATGACGACCTTAACCATAAGTAACCCAGCAAAATATTTTACTTTTTTGATTGCATTCACAGATCTTTGTGAGGACCTGAAAAATGGTCTCCACGGCGTCAAAATAACAGGTTATCATCACACTGTGGGGGATATTTGGTCCCCATAATGTAATATAGACTGTAACCCACATTCACACACACACACCCCTCTGGGCAACACCAATCATGGTAGTATCACTGTGTTGAGTCATTTCTTTACCAGAGTGGCACCACACTGAATCACTTAGAAGATGACAGACACAAACAGCTGCTAAGATATCTCTTACAACTTTTTCAATATGCCACCCTTTTTTTTTTTTTTATTTGTAACAGTACCAGCTTTCCAGGGACACAAATTATAGCTGTTCGCTAATGATTGCTCTGAGCGGAAACCAACTAAAAATTCAACGCTCGATCTGTCACGAGAAATCCCCAATTCACACTTAGATATATGCTGCGATAGGAGGCTATGGCGACACGTCAGAAGTGAATGAAACATGAATGCGTATTTCACACAACTTTTAAAAAAAAAAAAAAAACAAAGAAAAAAAAAAACCCTAGAAATGTCATCGCTGACCGTTCACACCCCAGACGCAGGATGTCATGCCCGCCCTCGCAGGCGGGTACTCTCTCTGCGGCCTGCGGGCAGGCTCTCTGCGGCCTGCCACTCTGTCGTTTTGTCCTTTTCTATCACCAAACATTCCAGGTGTAAACCCGCATTCTTTCCCAGGACCGTAGTGAGTAAAGTCGCAACTTCAGAGTTGTAACCGACAACTCCTCCGCGAGACTCACAGCGACGAGGCTCGTCGTCGTCCTCTGCCCATTTACGGCGTCACCGCGGTCCTGCCTTTGCCCGGAAGTGGCCCCCCGCTGGCCTGATTCCCGCTGAAGTCCCCGGACGTACCTGCTCCATCTTCTCCTCCAGCTCTCGATTGTCCTCCTCCATCTGCTTCTTGCGGCTCTCCAGGGCCTTAATGTCGTTGTCCAGCTTCATCACTTTGCCCAGATTAGTATCAATGTCCGTCAGCCGATTCTAAACAACCAAAAAAAAAGGACAAAAACAGTTTGCAGCCTGCAAAACCCTCGGTACCGGTCTGAGACCAGTATTGCAGTTTGCGGTGGGGTCGGATACATTACGAAAGTATCTATTTTCAGTTAGTTACGACGCGTCACATTTAAACGTTCTGTTTACATCTGAGGGGAAAAAATGCGCAAGCAATCACTCTCAATATTGCTAATCAATCAGTCACTAACCAGCGCCCACCCCCACCCCATCCCAGCCGCGTTACCCATCTGTGACGTTTCCATTTGACGTAAACCAGAGGCCGAAATGTGGGGCCGGGGCTGCCTCGACGCCGGCGGGGACCCACCTCCAGAGGCTCGATCTGGCTCTCGACGCGCCGCACGCTCTCCTTGGAGGCAGCCAGCTGCGACTCCTTGCTGGTGAGCGCGTCCCTTATCTCCTGCGCCTTCTCCTTGTTCTGCTTCAGGTACTTCAGCTCCAGCTGGCAGGACCTGACGCAGTTGGCCTGTTTCAGCCTCAGCTGCCTCAGGGTCTCCAACACTTTAATGTACCTAACAGTCACGTGACACAGAATCCAAGCATCCGCGTCAGAAGTTCCCAAAACAGTATAATACTGCAAAAATAGTATATGTACATATTTTAAATATCTCCATGGAATGTAGGGGACAGAACTACAGTCCATCACTGGTCAAGCACATACACACCCACACCGATCCCCAACTCCAGTCCTGGAGGCCCAGAATCCAACACCCACCATACTACTCTGCTCAAAACACATGTTACTTGGCTAATTACCAGGTTTATTACGCAGGGAAATCTGCAAATGATTTAGGCCAGCTGCCCCCCCCCCCCGGACCAGAATTGGGGAACCCTGCGCCAAGGACTACACAGACGCATCCACCCTAACTTCGGTAAAATCCAAGCACGACCATAATTCCACCAGGCCGCCATCATACGGTTTATTTGTAAGGTATCTAAAGACGACACACCACGCATATCCAAGACAAAGAACTGCTGCAAAGCTGTCCTACTTCCAGGCAAGAGAGGGACGTGATGCAACAGTGCGTGGCTCAAATGATCGCGGGCCAATTTACAAACCGATGGAAGGATGCCAGTAGCTAAAATAGCTTATTGGGCAGAAACAGAAAAGCAAAGAAAGGAAACGTGAAGTAAAAACAAAGTAAAACCTCAAAAGAAAACACTGATACTATCTACAAAACCAGCCTTCAGACAACTTGTGATGCGTGCAAATACACTGAACTGCAGGAAGCTGTTTCCTCGTTCCAGTATGGGAATTCTGCAAAAAGGAACACACGCCAGACACCCTCACCACTCGGCCCAAGGTAAAGCGAGATTAGATGTTAGATGAATAATGGAACCGTCCCTAAAGACTGATCACAGACCAGATCATAATTACCACAGACTCCCTTATCTTCCAAACACCCCCCACACTCCACCACAGTACCTCGTGGCGGAAAATATCTCATCGAACTTCTGTTTGAGGGCTTTCCCCTCACTCAGTGGCCAGTTGGATTCCTCTTGATGGCAGAAGATTACGTTGTTGAGGACCGCTTTGGAAACTCCCAGCGCCGTGATCATCTCGCGGTCGATTTCGGCGCACTTCGAGCTGAGGCTGACCTTCTCCCCGTGCCTGGAAGTACGAACGGACCACGGTGCATGAGGACTGGGCGCGAAGGGCGAACTCGCGGGTCACCATCACGGAGACGCTCTCCGTTTGCCGGGGCCATTATAAAAATGATATGCGGTGGCGTGTATGCCACCTGAAGACTGCTTGGCATGGGCAAGGTTGCCACTGGCAAACAAGCAATAAATAATATCACAGAAAGGCCACAGTCAGAGCGCCAGACTACTTTCTTTGAAACTGGCCCAGAAAATCAGTCAGGAAAACAATCCAAGTTGTACAAGATCCAAATCAGAATTAGAATTTATTTATATTTATTCAGGATTCATAACCGTGCAACCAAAGCTGGCGGAAATTTGCGTTGGCTCAGCAGGCTACTGCTGAATAACACCATGACAACAGGCAACTAATAATGACATCATAATGCAGACAGAATAAATATGAGATCAAAGGTATACAAAAGAGGATTAAATGTAAGGGGTGCGATACAGGAGCGTCTGCAAACGTCAGCATACATAAATCAGTAGATAAGTTTTGCAGCTGCAGAGAGACACAGCAGAGAGACTTTAACGTACTTGAACCTCGTTATGACACCTTCCAGTGTTTTGAACTCTGTCTTCTTGCCCTTCTGGGTGCACTGCATGGACCTCTGCACGGCCAGCGGCTCGCCGTTGACGTCCCGTAACTGCAGCCGGATCTGGGCCCGAACGTCCGTTTCATGAGCATCCTATAGGAAGAAAAAAAAAAACACACACACAAATTTTAGGGCCAAATATGTTTTATAATAGTATCCAAAGTGGCATGAAAGCAGGGTCAGCCGGCCCATGCAGTTAAAGGCCCTGCACAAAAGCCCAACAGTGACATCATGTTGCCAACTCTGGGATTTGAACCAGTGACCTTCTGATGACAAACCCAGTAAGCCACACACAGCCCTGTGTGACAATGTGTAAAAAAAAAAATATAGAAATAATAAGACAAGAAATTAACCAATGTGTGTTCTAAGTAATCAACTTGAAACACTGCCGAGTTCTTACCTTTGGATCATGGACAAAGGTATTTCCTTTGCTGCCGGGGGGGAAGTCTCCCGATGTTATGTATTTCAAACACTCAATGATGGTCTGGCATTCATAACATATATATAAAAAAGAGTGATTATAAATAAAAATCACATTAAAAGGCACCAGATGTTTCATCAGAGTCGGATAGTGGGGCCATGCAAAGTTCAATTTTATTTATACGTTTCTGAGTAAGCCTGTCAGAAAAAACATGATCATATTTTTCTAGGAACAACTTGAATGTACACAGAAAATGCAAAATTCACAGGATGTAAGAGATTCTTCGAATCACAGGCTATATGGAGATTCTTCTTTTTTAAACAAAACCACAAAAAGATCAAGGGAGTAGTTACAGGTTTATCTATGAATGATGAGTATGCATGCGCATATATATCACATGTGTTAAAATTGGTAGTGATGAGCAAGACAGACTTTTGAAAAGTAACTGTTTATATTACAGACTTACTGGGGATTTTACCCACAACCTACCGTTTTGCCCGCACCGTTGGGTCCCACCAGCACAGTCAGAGGTGTAAAGAATGATATTACTTGTTTGTCCTTATCCTCCACTCCAAAACTCCTTACGCCCAGGATGCTCATCTTCTCAATTTTAGACATCTTGGGAGTGTTTAGCTATTTCTTTCTGCGGATTTCGCTGGATATTTCATGGACGAAAAACGAAATTTGCATGACTATAAGGCATTTTCCAACACACTATCACACATGGCAAAGGGAATCTGGATTAAGTAGTCAGGCAGTGAGTGTTAATTGAAACCTGAACCGTGTAGTGCACCGTGAACCAAGAAAGCCATTGAAAGGAAAGTTTCCAAACTTAGCTAGCGACTTAGCTAATTAGCTACACTAGCAGTCCGCTCTTTATTCATGTCGCGTCACTGCTGATAGCCATCTATGTAAATTTACGTACAGAGGATTATGCGGACACAGTATGAGAGAGCAGACTGCAACTATTTCAGCGCTGAAAATACTGACGGCGTGCAAAGCAACGACTCACATTACTGTAGGCTGTAGACCTGCTCGCGTTTCAGCTCTTCCGCATATCGGTGACGTCACATCCGTTTCAGGAAGGCCCAAGGCCACGCGCGAAAAAAAGCGGCTCGAGGCAGTTATCCTTATCTATTACAATCAGCTCGCGAGTCGCTCTCAGTGCACAGGAGACATGCCGACATGTGTTATTAGCAAGAGAAGCAAAAAGTCAAACTGCATGAAAAGCCAGGGCTGTTATTAGTATATTTGTAGAAAATAATTAATTGTTGGATTTAACTCCTTTGAATCCATTAACTTCAACAGCTCTGGAAATGAAGTAAAAGCCAATAATGCAAATGAATGAGCATACTTCAGTTTGAACATAATTTGGTGGTCCTTTTGTTTTTAATGGCAATATCAACTCGTATTTGAATAACAGTATATACTAATTATATACAGATATGCATTGTTATACACTGCACACAACTGAATTAATGCTCACGTTTTTGTTGACATACATTCAAATGAAAGCCAGCTGCAGTTCTAATAGTAACTATCTTGCATCAATACTAGTAATACTAGTAAGCTAGGCTTGACCTGTTAGTGGTTATGGTTGTTCATATGGTGTACTGAAGTTTCACTCCCGCCATATAGATGGAATATTTCAGCTGATGAATGCACATAATTTCACAGTAAACTTTGTGTGTTTATGAATTAGTACACATGAAAAAACCAGTGGTCCATATGTGAAGATTAAATTTAGAATATAGAAGAATTTCAAGAAACCGTAGATTTTACAGTTTATTATTATGTGTTTTTTCAGTAAATCCGGTGGGCACTTACAGATTATTTAAACAATAACCCCTAATCCTGGTTTGCATGGAAGTACATTATTTGTAGGTTTTTTTTTTTTTTCTAATTCTTCACCATTGCAGAGGTTCTTGTTTAAATGTGTGCGCGCGCACACACACACACACACACACACACACACACACACAAGAAACACTATATTTGCTTATATCAGGAGAAATTGAACACCTTTACTGTGTCACCGATTTCTAAAGTATTGAGACTATATGGTAGACTTTAGGTGCTGTGAACTATTTGCAAACTTGAAAACATATCATCCAGTGTTAGTTATCGCTCATACTGTCCATAAATGTGCAAATCACAAGTAAAATCACAACAAAAGTACAGGCACGGTCTGGTTGGTGTGTGGGTCCATTCTTTCGAATTATGTCGTTGACGATAAAGTTGACTTTGAATTGTCGCAATGGCTGGTTGCTGTTGGTGAACTGGGTACAAAAGGCCCCTGTGAAAAGAAAGCTAAGTATTTTATTAACAAATAGGTCTAGATGTTTATGGAGGTGGTGTGTATCACAGCAAGTTAAGCCTCTGTGCTTCTGCCTGTGATTTCATGATTGTTTGAACTCTGGCTTTGCCACAATAATCCTTATGCAAGGCTCTTAACTATCCTCCACTCCCAAAAAACAATGGTCCAGGGGTACCGAATAAACCCTGGATACTGGTAAATGACAAAACCTGCTAAGGAGAGAACAATGAACTTATTCTCAATATGGAGAAAATTAAAGAGCTTATCATAGATTGTTCTAGGCGCCCCTAGTTCATTAAAAGGAGCCCTTTTAAGTGTCTCAGCCTTCATATTACTGAGAGGCTGAGCTAGTCCAAAAGCATTGGTGGGACTGTGGGAAAAGCACAGTACCAGCTGGCAGGAAAGGCCTGCAGAGGCCTCACTGGAGAGATTTCATCCATCCATCCATCCATCCATCCCATGATCAGAGGTGTAATAAAAAATTTGGGGCTCACAGTAGAATTTACCAAGCAGATGCATAACATTTCCTGGACATGTGCTTTATTGTTTTTCCTACTCAGGGGCCTCTGAATTTCTGGGAAATTTGGAGATATCACTTGATCTACCTGAAGGGTTTTGGCTTGCGAAAGAAACCCAGCTAAGAAAGTTCCAGAGTGGGAGTGCGTATACCCCAATTCATGCTATTTATGTGCAATTACGTGTTGACTTTGTCATGGAGGAGGCTGACTTCGCTTTCTCAGTTGCCACCCAAACTTCCTATGCAGACACTATAAAATGCGGTTGTTTATCAGCTGAGAGATCTATACAACCAAACATGATGAAAAACATTTTCGTCCTCTCTGCCTTCGTACTCTTGGCCAATGGATGTAGCCTACTTCTGGAATTAACAAAACATCTTCAGCAGCTGGAACATCACCAGGGCCATTTCAGCTTTGTAAGTAATCTCCTTTTACATTCGCTTGCTCTACGACAAGACGCCATCGGAGTGAAAGCGTGAAGTGTCTCATCGGCGTTGCGTAAAACTGGAAGATCAAAATGCAGAACTGAGACTCACTGAGTGTAAATACAGTCCGCAGCAATGTGCTTAAGAACGAGAAACACTAGACTATGCCAGTACCAGTAGTATATAGTTGAAAATCAACTTTATTCCTGACCTGTTTACGTCTCTCTGCTATAGAATACAACTCAACTTTCCTTGCCGAAATGGTCAACGTACAGCAATGCAGTAAGTATTGTTTTGTAATAAACAGCCTTTATTATATATTTTTCTTTTGTGGCACTTTTGGTACTATTTCTATAGTTTCAATATTATTTTTTAAGACTAGCATTTATTTGTATATTTTAAAATCTATTTTCTGTTACTTTTTATTTAAAAATTGCGCATTGCCTCATAGTGCCATTGCATGGGAAACTTCTTCCAAGAGGTAAAGACAATGGTGAGCAGCGTGACCTGCAACCCTGCTGTGCAGGAACCAGTTTGCAAGACGATACATGAAATTTGCTCGAAGCTGCTGCGGAATATAAAGCAACTGGAGAGCGACGCAAAGTCGGTGAGTGCCAGACATTTTAATTAGCTAGATGTGGAGCAAGCAGCCAAAACCTTTTGGGTATTTCGCATTTAGCAGTTGATACCTTTCCTTCAGTCTAAACCTAGTTTTTCTCATTTGGTTATTTTATATTTGCCTTGTTAGGCACATTGCACAAGTCCTCTTCTATGCACACTGTAAATCATTAAACTCCTGAATTTTCTAGGGTATTTCCAGCTAAAGGTTTCCATCACTTACAAGCTTAAAGACGATAATCTGCACACTCCTCATATAAAGCCCCATGGTCTGCTTCAAGTTTGGATGTAGGCAGTCCTAGGGACACCCCTTTGTATATATGCCATAATACGGCTCAGTGGGTCAGACCCCTGTGCCTGTGATGAACCAGATGGTCACTGGTTCAAATCGTGATGGCGTTAGAGCAATTTCACCATTGGGCCCCTGGGTGAGGCCATTTTTCCAATTGCTCTGAGGACTGTCTTACCCTGTAATCCAGAAAAAGAATAAAATATATATAGGTTCACAGGTAATAATATATTTGATCATTTTGCTGGCATACATGTAAATTTAACTCACAATGTCCTTTTTGTCTATTCATTGCTAGGTGAAAGCTGATTGCTTCTTCCGAAATGTAACATCCAGTTACATAGAAAAAAACAAGACTTCGATCATAAAATCCTACTTGAAGTTTGCCAGACACGGGAATGAAGTGTGTCAAACCTGCAAACAGAGAAGTTCAGCGCGCACACGATAAATTACCGGAGCATTGTAATCGAGGCACTTCAGGGCAAAATACCTCCATTCACTTGAATGTTTCATACGACCAATTCTTTACATATCTGAAGTGTTCCCTGTATGATACATACAGGCAGATCAGATCCACATTGGTGTTTTTCACATTTTTGTGAATTCTTGTGAATTTGCATGTTTATTTATTTATCAACATATTTATTTATTTATTTCTATATTTGGCTATTTATATAATATGGATGGAAATTTAAAAATGAATCGAATAAAGTGATTTATGCTGGAATTGCAGAATCATTCTGTTCCGCCTCTTTCAGGTCAGTTTGGTGAAACGTAACTTTAATTTTAATAAACTGTTGTTGCTACAGAATACTTGCAGAGGAACTTTCCTGTGAGCGCCAAGGCCAGTAGCTATACCACAGCAGCTCCTTTGATGTGCTAATGTTATTATATTTACCATTTACGGATACATATAGAAATTAAACTGTTGTGAATTGAACAATTACCAAAACAATTAATGTAATAGATATTGAAAAAACTTTGTTAATAAATGTTTGCATTACACTATATGGACAAAAGTATTGGGACACCTGGTCATTACAAGTACAGCAACTTCTATGGCGTCACATTCTAAGTCCGTAGGCATCAATATGGGGCTGCGCCCCCTTTGCAGTGATAACAATGGCATCCTGGCATAACTCCTGGCATCCGCCAAACCCAGACTCATCCATCAGGCTGCCAGACAGAGAAGCGTGAGTCGTCACTCCCCAGAACACATTCCCATTGCTCTAGAGTCCAGTGGAACCGGTGCTTTACACAGCTCCATGGGACACTTGGCACTGCACTTAGTGATGTGAGGCTTGCATGCAGCTGCTCAGCCATGGAAGCCCATCCCATGAGACTCCTGACATGCAGTTCTGTGCTGGGGTTAATGCCAGAGGAAGTTTGGAGCTCTGCAGTTACTGAGTCAACAGAGCGTTGGTGACCTTTACACACTATATGCCTCAGCACTCAGAGGCCCCGATCTGTTACTCTACGTGGTCTGACGCTTCGTGCCTGAGTTTCTGTTGTTCCTAAACGCTTCCACTTTGCAATCATATCACTTACAGCTGGCAATGGAATATCTAGCAGGGACGAAATTTCACAGAGTTACTGCCAAGGTGACAAACTGCGACAGAACCACGCTTGAATTCACTGACCTCTTCAGAATGACCCGTTCTTTCACAAACGTTTGTAAACCTGAGCGCATGACTAGGTGTGTGATCTTGTACACCTGTGGCACTGGGTCTGAATTAAGCGCCTGAATTCAGTGACTGAGGGACGTGCTGCAGTACTTTATCCATACAGCGTATATCTGTGTGCTTAACAGCAAAAATGTGTTTCTCAGGTGAGCACACAATATTCCTCACTCGCCATCATCAGCAGCGTAAGTCAAATCTCAACACGTATCACATGGCAGAAGAAAAAAAAAGAGATACTGTCAGTTGGGCAGACGATGACAAAGATCAGGAAGGGAAGGAAGATTCAGACGTATTTCAAAAGTAATCAGACAGTGGACGTCACGAGGCCCCCTTCAGGTTGTTCCTCAGTGTACGTGTGGCATAACTCTCATTGGCAAGAGTTAAACTTTCCTATTGGTAGATTACACTGCGTCATGTTTGTATGTGAACATTAGAGGGCAGTGTAAACCAAACTGTCTATCTATGATGAACAATTTGCATATTTTACATTCATAGAAGTCGGATGCTAACAGATGTGGATTTTTATAAAATGCACTCATATACACACAGTATTGTAAAAAAGTCTTAGGCAAAGGAATGGTTTAAAGACATTTATTCAGATAAATACACATTTGCTCAGAATAAAAACACTAACATCAGAGTAACATTAAGAGTAACAATAAAAACTAACAAGAACGTCTCCTGTTTTCCCAGAACTCACCTACTTCCTTCTGGACGGCTAGATGAACACTGCTTCAGTTCCCAAACCACTTCTCTCCTTGATTAATTGCTAAATTTCACCGTGAGCTCACCTAATTATTTAATTTAATTGGGTAAAAAGCTGTTAATTAGCCAAACATTACATGCAAGCGGCTTAGTCAAAAAAATACATCGATGTATTGGATGGTTGCTGCAAATAAAATGCAAGGTTTTGAAATGACTAAGCTGACATACTTTTACAGACGTGATACCACAACAAACATGAAGATGATTTAAATATCATTGTCTTTGACTGCCTAAGACTGTTGCACAGAATTGTATGCGTATTTTATGTGTGTGTGTCTCTCCTTCACTCTCTGTGTATATATCAGAGAGAGAGAATATTTGTGTATATCATAACCTGAACAAACATGGATACTTTACATAGATCTATGCAGAGCAGAGTACTGTGAAGGCCTTTACGCCTTTATCACCCTTTATCCGGCTTGTTATACGTGCCGGATACCATACTCATTATGTTCAGCTATTCCGCAAAATGCCGCTGCGTTTCTCAAGTGACCCCTTACTCCAATGGTAACAACATGGAATAGACCAAAAAAAAAAATCTATAATGCCTTAGGTGTGTCATTCACACCAAAATCTCAACTGCGCCATGTTCCCCTGAACAGCGATTTAGGGTTTAGGAAAACGGTCCCTCTGTGGAGCCCTGACAGTTCTGTGGAGGACGCCTGTATTTCCGCATGGATGACAAGGGTTTGAATCCCAACCATATATGTTTAATGCCATGGGAAGATTTGTGTAGTTCTGTAAAAGAACTGATGGATATTTTATGAAGGGAATGGATTTTTAATATTTTTTTTTACACAGTATTGAGTATCGCTAAGAGGTTTTGCAAGATGTGCAACAATCAACAGAAGATGTCAATGACACGGGAATGCCAGAGTCATGCGGTATGGAAACTAGACGGTGGATTAGCTTAGTACCCTGTCACGTAGCGAGACAGTGAGCCCCAGTAGCAGGAAATCCTGTGGGCTGTACAGAATACTAAAATAACAGCACTGATAGCCCAAGCACCCGTTTACCCAGCGCCAACCAGGCTGAAACTTGCACTAGCCAATTAGAAGTCTGGGTAGTGTGGAGATCACATGCTCTTCCCTGTGTCATCCTGGGATTTCCTCTGGTGGTACTCTGCCCCCCCCCCCAGTTCAAAAACATACTGAGGTTAATTGGAGTTACGAAATTCCCCGTAGGCGACCCTGAATAGGACAAGCGGTTACAGAACATGTATGGATGGATGGATTACTTGTAGTGATAGGCCATTGCGTGAAGTGATAGGCCATTGCGTGTAGTGATAGGCCATTACACATAGTGATAGGCCATTGCGTGTAGTGATAGGCCATTACGCATAGTGATAGGCCATTGCGTGTAGTGATAGACCATTATGTGTAGTGATAGGCCATTGCGTGTAGTGATAGGCCATTACGCATAGTGATAGGCCATTGCGTGTAGTGATAGGCCATTACACATAGTGACAGGCCATTGCGTGTAGTGATAGGCCATTGCGTGTAGTGATAGGCCATTGCGTGAAGTGATAGGCCATTACGCATTGTTATAGGCCATTACGCATAGTGATAGGCCATTGCGTGTAGTGATAGGCCATTACGCATAGTGATAGGCCATTACGCATAGTGATAGACCATTATGTGTAGTGATAGGCCATTAAGCATAGTGATAGGCCATTGCATGTAGTGATAGACCATTAT
>JABFEA020000052.1:4754789-4765603 GCA_019775915.2 Cyphomyrus plagiostoma
TGATTGGCTGAAGAGTCCTCACACCTGGGTTTGAACAGCTGACCTAAAGGTTACCCTAAAAACCTGCATACACTGCGCCTCTTTGCGGATAAGGTTGCATACCACTGGGCTAGACCATTATAGGCAGTAAACCACAATAAGCACTGTAAAAAAAAAAAACAAAAACAACTGTGAACAGTGTTTAATGTGTTTATAGTTGAGCCAGCTATTAGCTACAATAACAGGAATTGGTTCTCTAGCTATTTTACTAGCAGGCAGCCAAGTCGGTCCTCATTACGCAACACCCTATTCATGGCAGTCCTGCTATTCCAGGAAGACTTGCTTTCTAACATCCAAATGTCACAAAAAACACGGTTTCAAGAAACCGAAGGATAACTGATTTAAGTAGTATTTTTCATGCCTACACAAAATCCATAAGCTACACTGCCCACACTTCAACGCAACATGCAGAGAAATATTCATTTGATACCACTAGGGGGCCTCAAAGAGGCGCTCAAGCAAAGGCATTTACTCCATGAAATTACGTAAAAATATCATTTTAGGTCTGATATATAGCTGAACATCTAATATGTGCCAGAAGAAAAGAAGTGGGTCATTCCCACGCATTTTCCTAAATTACAGCAAAGGATAAAAAAAAGAATAAGAAATGGAACATGCTTTTTAAACACTTTCTCTGGAAGTGTAAACGAATTGAAGTGGAGCGAATCCTAAAAACGTGAATTTCTCCAGACATATGAGAGTGAGGCTTTCCGTTTATACGGGGAGGAAGGAGACGTGTGTGTGGCAGCGGTCTGCACTGACTTGGAAAAAGATGCGTGGATCAATGAAAGACTTGGGGAAAGGTCAGCGATCAGGCTTTAACTGCGTGCCCGGTAAATTTCTGTACTTCAGGTTGGAGGAAAGCATTCATTTACCACCTGACGACACGGAAAACTGCTGCAAAGGATCTTGTTACATACAGGTAAATAGATTTCCTTTACTCTCTCGGGATGAGCCAAACGATAGTGTTAATGATTTTATGTATTAGATTTTAAAATAAAACGTTCATTTTGCATGTTTGCAAAACTTTAATTTTAGATTCTCCTCCCAAATAAACTAGCAGGTGTCGGCGGGAATTGCACGAATCTCGAAGACGATCCCTGCTCCTTTTTTGTCAAAATGAAGAAAAGGTTTAGAAGGACTTTATCAGCAACTAGTTTTTCAATGGGCGAACTGGTTTGCGCCCTTCATTTTTGACAACTAAAGACCAGTAATGGACATTTTTTCAATCAGCTGCCTGGATGAACTGATAGAAAATAACAGCAACAAAAACAACAATAATAATAATAACAAACTTAATCGGTCGAATGACTGCTTTGCGTGGCAGTTATCGGACGTATCCTGCGGATAAACATTGGAACTGCAGACTGATCTCTTTCACTACATTTATGTCGTATAATGTGGTATTTCTTGCAAAAATAATATAGAAACCAGCGGATACAGACGTCACGGCATCCCACATCGTTCCAGTAAAATGCTCCTGCATTTACTCCGACACTGAAAAGGGGCGATGTGCAATTAAGACTGACAACGGCGGCTGAATTCACGTCAGTGACCTAGAAAGTGTACGCGGCGTGCCCGCATCCTGCGGTGTGACCAGGGTTGCTCCAGGACCTGGGAGGTAATTACAGAAACACAACTTAACACCCGGCAAATCACACCGATGCAGCATAAGTACCATCACTAGGCTGTATGAGTCTAAAGCTATAATTAGCCATGCATTAGTTTGATTAACTTTTTTTTTTTTACGAGCATGGTCGCTGAAGGCTGGCCCATAGTTCGGACTGGATAACAAAAAGGGGAAAAAAACATGATTTAATGTTTATCACGCACTTTGTAATTGAAACACTTATGACGGGTATGTGGAGTGTCCTTGAAAAGCATTAGGCCTGAATAGTTATTTTTTATTTAAAAAAAAAAAATTATGTATTAGAATTACTGATGAAGCAGAATCTTCATGCCACCCAGGTCGCTATGACAAAGAGGAGGCTCGAGTCTCCAGATCAACTTGTCCACAGCATTCCTGCTATTCTTCGCTTTCCATTCTCTGGGAAGTTCTGCTCAGTGCACTCCAGTTTAATTATGAGGTGATTTCTGCAACAAAAGGCTGAAAAGATGGATACGAACATATCCGCAGTGGCAGACGGTGGCTTATCGGAGAGGGACGCCCCCACGCGCGTGTTAACTGGCTGCTTCCTCTTCCTCCTCATCTTCACCACCCTCCTGGGAAATACGCTGGTCTGCGCGGCCGTCACCAAGTTCCGTCACCTGCGGTCGAAGGTCACCAACTTCTTCGTGATCTCGCTGGCGATCTCGGACCTGCTGGTGGCGCTCTTGGTCATGCCTTGGAAGGCCGCCACGGAGATCGTCGGCTTCTGGCCCTTCGGCTCGTTCTGCGACGTCTGGGTGGCGTTCGACATCATGTGCTCCACCGCCTCTATCTTGAACCTGTGCGTCATCAGCGTGGACAGGTACTGGGCCATCTCAAGTCCATTCCGCTACGAGAGGAAGATGACGCCCAGGGTGGCCTTCGTCATGATCAGTGTCGCCTGGACCCTGTCGATCCTCATCTCCTTCATCCCCGTCCAGCTTAACTGGCACAAGGTTCGAACCGCCGGCCACCCTGAGCCCGACGCCACGCCCGGGGTGACGCCTCCGGATAACTGCGACTCCAGCCTTAACCGGACGTACGCCATCTCATCCTCGCTCATCAGCTTCTACATACCCGTCGCTATAATGATCGTCACGTACACCCGGATATACCGGATCGCCCACAAACAGATCAGGCGGATTTCGGCTCTGGAGCGAGCGGCGGAGAGCGCCATGCACCGGCACACCGGCGTGGAGCGGAACCCGGGAACCGAAACGGAGAGCTCGTTCAAGATGTCGTTCAAGCGCGAAACGAAGGTCTTAAAAACACTCTCGGTCATAATGGGGGTGTTTGTTTGCTGCTGGCTGCCCTTCTTCATCCTAAACTGCATGGTTCCGTTTTGCGAGCCACGCCTGATGAAAGAGAGGATGGAATTCCCCTGCGTCAGCTCCACCACCTTTGATGTCTTCGTTTGGTTCGGCTGGGCAAACTCATCTCTCAATCCCATTATATATGCCTTCAATATAGACTTCCGAAAGGCCTTCTCTATCCTGTTAGGCTGCCACAGACATTGTTCCGGTGCCAATTCCATAGAGGTCCTCAGCCTGAACGACAACTGTGCTCCGCCCCCCTCGTCCCATTCCCAAGCTAAGGGCTGCCTCCCCCTGGAAGGGAATATGGCGTACACCATCCCTCACACCATCCTCACCCAGGATGAGGAGCTGAGTGGCGTGGAGGGTGATGATGGGGTCAAAGCTCCGGTGAAGGTCTCCCCTGCTCTGTCGGCCAACTTGGACAGCGAGACTGACGTTTCTTTAGAAAAGATTAACCCCGTGACTTCAAACGGGCAACATGCGATGTGATAGGAGATGGAAGTCCTTCTCGTTTAAGAATCTTGCCATTCTCGACTTTGAAAACAGATGCGAAGAGGGATGTATAACCACAGATACACCTCAACAGTACTCGTAAACTGACATTTACTAAAGACCTTAAATCTCATGTGGGGCAAGTCCCACAGAATGTTTTCAATGCACTTTATCCCAAATAACTATCTTGAAAAATTCATGCACTGGATGAATATATGAAATATACATAAAGAACAAATCAATCAAGTAGATGAACATAATATTAGTGACGTCGATACATCGACCAAAAGATCTATTTAACATGGACATATGCAAAAGCTGGTTCCTAATGTTTTTGTCTGTAAGTGCTGTATGATTGTAAGTTGATTGTGTAGTCTAGTTTTGCATATCGTCAAGTACTAGGTCAATTTCTTCAAAATGTTTCAGTGGCTTTTGGTTCTGGTTTTGTATTAATTTCTACATTTTGTTAAATGAAGCTGATCTGTGCACTTCTTTTTATCTGTAAGGAATACGGCTTCAGTGGCTGTTGTGGGTTGTTGTTGTTATTTATTTTTGGAATATTCACTGTAGATCCAAGATGGAACCAGAAGGCTGAATGGGATATATATCATAAAAGCAGAATAACAGATGAAAGGGAATGTGGGTATATCTATAAGCGAGTGAATCTGGTTGTGCCGTACTAGCAAACTGATATGTATAAATGGCTCCCTGAATGTCTCCCGTTCCTGTTCTTTTCTTTCCTGGCCAGTTTACCAGCCTTTTGCAGGTCCAATGCCACACAAACGTAATGTTTTTAATGTTCTATTGTTAGTATTGTTCAGTAACAATAGTGTTTTTGGGGAGCGTCTTGTGGCTTAGCGAGTTAGGGCTTCACACTCGTGACCAGAAGGTTCTCAGTTCGACTGACAGACTGATGATGCTCTTGGGCCCTTCGGCAAGGCCCTCGCCCGCTCCCCCAATTGCTCTAGAGGCGGTGGACGCTGGCTGACCCCCCCAAGCTTGCTCTCACCTGTCTGTCTCTGTGTCTCAGGGAGGGGGTAAGGCAATTAAAAGCACATTTCCCCATGGGAACTAGTAAAGTGTCTCTTTTCTAAGATGTACCCATGCGAAAACTTCATCATTTACTTCAGTGTTTTCTGATCCAGGTCTCAGGGATCCTGAGACAGTCCATATTTTTTGCATTTTTGCGGAGGGAGCAAAAAATGTGGACTGACTGGCAGGGAGCAAAATAATGTGGACTGACTGGCAGGGAGCAAAATAATGTGGACTGACTGGCAGGGAGCTGAGGAGCAAAAAAATGTGGACTGACTGGCAGGGAGCTGAGGAGCAAAAAAATGTGGACTGACTCGCAGGGAGCTGGGAGGGAGCAAAAACACAGACTGTCTAGCAGGGATCTGGGAAGGAGAAAGACACCGATTGGCTGGGAGTTCCTGAGGACCGGGTTGGGAAGCACTGTCTTATAGTCCCTTTCAGGTACTTGATTAGCTCAGCTGTTTTCGGTGGGTTACAATGATGTCCTAATGAAGGATGTAATTTGGTTAAAGCTCAAGGTGATTCTTCATGCAAGGACCTGGCGTGGCTCCTAAAAGTTCAATTCATTCATAAAATGACATTAAGCATGAAATTATGGATCTGTAGTGGAAGAAGAAAAAAAATCTACTTCTGGTTCCAGCAGGGATGTCTGACACCTGTGGCCAGGTCTGAGAGACGCTTGGCCAAGGTGATGGAGCTCAGTGCAAGTAGAAGAGCGACTGGAGATTTACAAGAAGTCAATAATGCAAGTGGGTCCAGCGTGGCTGTGGAGTTTCTTGGAGAATCCCTGCGACCATAAACTGGATATGCGGCTGGGAAATAAGTGGGCAGCCTGGATAGATACACTTTATGCGTCTCCATTGGAGCTTTCTTCGTATCTCCAAGCCTGCTTTGCTCTCCGTGAGACACACATATAGGTGAGAGGCAGCTTGGGTGTCCCAGCACAGGATGTGCCAGCAAACCACACCTGAAGCCACAGTTAAGGGCCTTGCTGAAGGACCCAGCGCCGCCACCGAGCCGTCAGCCCTGCGATTCGAACCAGCAGCTTTCGGGTCGCGGGCAGAGGGGCTCGAACCCGCCGAGTCACACGCCACCCCGAAAATGGTTCATTGGCAGCAGTGGGACTAACTGGCCATGGTTCCAGTAGATGGATGGAGGTGTATAGAACAGGGGTAGGCAGTCTTACCAAGAAAGGGCCGCTTTCTATGCGGGTTTTCGCTGAAACTTCCTTATTATATTACTAATTAGAGGATTAATTGGCTGAAGAGTCCTCACACCTGGATTTGTACAGTTGACCTAAAGGTTACCCCAAAAATCTGCGTACGCACCGGCCCGTTGCAGATGAGATTGGCCTCCCTTGCTCTAGAATGTGAAAAGTGAAAATAAATAAATAACCATTTACCACATGTACATGTAAATACACCAAGCAGAGCGTGTAAAAAAGATTAATTTGGAAGCCGCTCAGTGGAACTTGGAGATGCACTACGGGAATAGCATTGCCGACGGCTGGTCTCAAATTGTAAATTTTTATCTACTGTTAAGTCGTGTCTGTCTGCCTGCTCGAGAAATTAGGCCCTGCCTGTGAGTCTTCTGGCATTAAAGCGTCGTCGGAGGTTTCAAGGCATCAATACGAAGGCGTTAATCGTAATTTCTCTCTCGCTTTGAGCTTATTGTGCTTTGTGGTATGTTGATGGCACAGTGACAGATGCCAAAACACTGCCAAAGACCCTCAACTTTTTTCTCTCTCTCTCTAAAATCCAATATGTGTAAGACGGATGAAATATGGACAGCTGTGGACTGGGAATCTGAAATGGGTGGCTATCAAGCTTCATGTCTATCAAGCATAAATGTGCAGTTTCAAAATGCCTTGCAGACTGGACCTTCTATTTTTATACAGCCTGCAGTAACTGCCAACATGGGTGGAAGGTTAATCTGTGATTTTGTGAATATAATACCCAGCTTAAAATTCCACTCTGTCCCAAAGCTGGAGCAATAAAGACTCATCTTATAAAAGTGAATCCAGCGTTGCTATTTTAGTGGGTGTCTGTGATCTATACCTGCCGGATAATACTGCCTTCCTGTAGCAATATGAGGATATGTTTAAAGGGAATTTGCCTTTTGCCAAAGATTTTAGAAATTATTTGCCATCTTTCATGCGTAACCTACAAGCCTTAGAGTAGAAATACTTTAAATAGTTTTTGGAGATTTCAGTCCATTAATAAACTAGTACGATGTTAATATACATTTGTATTTGTTTATTGTAATTGATTAATTATTAGACATGGTGCAATCAGTTTAACTATCAGAATTTAATATTACTATTTAATATTTCACAAATGAGTTAGTCGTTTGTAATTTTCGCTACAGAATCCTGTGAAATACACTGCAATCAAATGAAAGTAATGTTTCCGTTGGGTCGTATTACATTTTAATAATACATTTTCCGTCTTTAACTAGAACATTCCGGCTGCAGAAATCCTCAGATCTAAACCTCTTTGACACCTTCCTCTTCTAGATGTCCGGTTTAGCGCATCTCCATCACCGTTTGTCTCGGCTAGCAGTCAGAATGTAACCTCCATGCCATAATTCTGAACTGCCACTGGTTCATCAGTGCAGATTTTCCCAACCCAGTCCTTGGGGAACCTCGGCCAGTCCATGTTTTCGCTCCCGCCCAGCTCCCAGCCAATCAGGAACACCGAATACCTGGCGCAGGAGCGGAGAGGAAGCAAAAACGTGGACTGTACGGGGTTCCCCACGGACTGGGCTGGGAAACACTGCATTAAGGAGACCTATAGAGTTAAAAACATGGACAACTGCGTGCACAATCAGTATCACCCAGTTTATCGATGGTGCATTTTAACTGAGAGCTAACAAACAATAGTACAGTTGACCCTTCCACGTGGTGGGGGTCAGGGGCGCAGGCTCCCTTGATCTGGAAAAAAAAAACCCGTAAAATTTTATGGGTCCCCTTGGCGAGCAAAGTAGAAAGATGTGAGAAACACAAGATACAAAGATCGCCGTGAGATCAATGGCAGATATCACGTGAGAAGCTGGCATAAACACGTTTGGCGTTCTCCGAACCAAAATCGTACGTATATTTTACGCATTTCTGAGTCACGAAACTTTTCGTGTGTCATCTGCGGATTCCATTTAACTTCTCGTGCAAGACTCCCTGATACGTCAAAACTGACAGCTACAGTACGATGCAGAAAGGTCGACTGTATAAAAAGTCAGTGAAGCGCAAAGTTTTGGTAAACACCAAGTGTCTATAGTGACACTGAGGGAGAAATCTTGTTTGTCTAGGTGACACATCCATTCAGCGACCTGCAGTTTCGGGGTCCATCAATCCTCCATAATTGCTTCTGCAGTGCTGGGTGGCAGTGAGGGCACAGCCGGGCAAGGATGCCAGTCCAGGACACACACAGGCACACAGCAAAGGCAATTCAGGAACATGCAGCTAAAACCTGAAGCTAAACAAGAGGGGAGCACAGCGCAGGAATCACCATCTCCAGGCTGAAGTGGCGAGCCCTACAGTGATACCAGCTGATCCACAAAACTCACCTTTTTTGTATTTGCATTGTGAGATTTTATTACGCTAAAATCTTTTTTTTTTTTTTTTGATGACAATGTCAAATAAGAGTAGATATGCTGAATATGAAATAAAGGAACAAAGGATATTGTATGAATCTTTCCTTCCTATAAAACAATTACACCTTTTGAGCCTAGTTTCCTCCTGTAAATCCTCTGCTAGCCTTGTAGACCCAATTCCTATAAAATTCCTGAAGGAAATCGCACCACTGATTAGCACTACCCCGTAAAATGTGTTAAACTCATCTCTTAAGGTTGGATATGTTCCAGACCTTTTAAAATGGCTGTTATTAGACTCGTCCTAAAGAAGCCAAATCTTGAACCTAGTGTTTTAGGAAATTATAGACCTATCTCAAATCTTCCTTTCATTTCAAAGATCGAGGAAAAAGTTGTAGTCCATCAGCTGTCTTCCTTCCTACAAAAAAATAATACTAATGAATTATATCAGTCTGGCTTTAGACCAAACCATAGCACAGAAACTGCTGTAGTCAAAGTAATGAATGATTTACTTATGGCTTCTGACCGTGGCTGTATATCACTGTTGGTATTACTAGATTTATATCCAGCAAGATATCCAGCACGCCTTGCTGCATGCGACAACTGCACTACGCATGACGTCTGTCCCTCCAGTTCGCCCCTTCTGCCTGTGCTACCCGCCGAGAGCGGCTTGTCATCACCTCCCTGCTCCCTGGTTGTGACTCATATTTTATGACTTAGACAGTGTGACCTGCCACTTAGACATCTCTCCGATTTGACTCGCCCTGCCGCCCCCTGGAGGATGGGCTCCCCCTTTGAGTCTGGTCCCTCCCAAGGTTTTCCTGGGGAGTTTTTCCTTGCCACTGTCGCCTCTGGCGTACTCTCTGGGGGCTTCGGGTGGGGATGCTGTAAAGTGCTTTGAGACAACGTGATGTTGTGAAAACGCCCTATACAAAAACATTGTCGTTGTTGTTTTCAGCACATTTGCAAGAATGTTTTTTTTGGAACTTTTATTGCGCCCTTTTGTCGAACAGTGGGTTTGTCCTGCATGATGACGACGGGCCAGCACATGCTGAAATGCCCTGGAAAGTGCAGTGAGAGAGTAGCGTCTGCTTTAGCCGGCTCGCCACCGGCCCGTGGGCCAGGCGGGACCCCACTGTCAAGGTTAATGACAGGCCTGTGGGGCAGGGCTGTGCCAGGGGGCACAGAGGGTGCTGAAAGTGCCTTATATAACCAGTCTGCATCTCCACAGCCCTGGGGCATCGGCGTTGCTTGTCACAGGGCTACGACTAGCCGGGCTGCCTTGCGATTCCTGTTTGATCATTCCGGCCCAGGCATCGCTAGCCGATGGCAGAGAGGCTCATTCTCAAGGAGGTCCTCTGTGCTGCTAAAATTCCAGCCATTCAATCGGGACATTGTTATTTGCTCCTGTGAACAAGACTGATGGGATCCACATGGCAATTCATTCTGATTTATGATGAAAAAGTGAACTTCAAGAGGATTTTATTATTATTATTTCATATCGTTGTTCAACAAGAACTGCTCACACGCTGATAAGCGATATCACAGGATAAATGTAATAACTTTGTTATTTGCGTCCTAGTTATGTTATGACACTGACTTGTGTTGATACACTGAATTGTATTGTAAATATATGTATATAAATATATACATATATCCCCATGCTGCTGTCTTAAGCATGCTGCCAAGAAAAGATAAAAGATATATTTAAGAACAAAATGCAAACATGAAATGTGAATCTCAAAGGTCGGCGTACCGTGATACATAATAAACTAGTGAAGCAAAATCAAAGGATTTTTGCTGTAAGTACTAAAAATAAAACTGCACTCCTCAGCATAAGGAGTCTCAGTCTGAGATTTTAATTTTACGTCGACGGTAAAAGATTAAACCGCAGGCTTTATTTGCCATTGGCACAAGGGTGCACGGACGCCGAACCAGCGGCCGCTCAGGGAATCCCGGACGAGGCACATCACCTGCTGTCAGTCACGGCACTGCGGCCATGTGGCGCGTTTCCCCGACGGCAGGATCCTCACTGCTGGGGACCCGAGCGGCTGGACCAGGCCGAGGGGACGCCCACCTAACACCTGGCTGCGGCTGATGGACGCTCATTTCCGGAATGTGGGACTGGAGTTTCGCCATCGTGGGGCTACGGCAACACGCTACAACTGCACATACCTGATCTGACTTGTTCTGAGCAAGGAGGAAACGAGGGACTAGTTTCACATATCCACCCGGCCATCCTTTGAGACGACACACACACACACACGAATCCATATCATTATGGTGACTCTCCACTAATTTCTATGGACATAACCCAAATCCCGGGATGATGGCGGATCAGCTGGTGGTTAGCGCTGTCGCCTCAAACCTCCGCGACCAGGGTTCGCACGTCCACCGTGCCTCCGTGACCAGTTTCCGTGACCTGTCCGTGTCATCATGGGGTTTCCTCCAGTTTCCCCCCCACAAAAATAAAACATGCTGAGGTTAATTGGAGTTACCCAACTGCCCATAGGTGTACATGTGTGAGTGATTGGTGTGTGATTGGATGGTGTGTGAGTGTGCCCTGCGATGGGTTAGGGTTAAATAATAAAAACCAATCCTCTTCCCATACCACTTAGATCCCACACCACTTAGATCCCACACCACTTAGATCCCACACCACTTAGATCCCACACCACTTAGATCCCACACCACTTAGATCC